>OY804607.1:11893478-12322407 GCA_963680895.1 Fragum sueziense
TGTAAGGTATTTTGACAACCGAGTACAAGAATTCATAAACACTGTACTTAAAAGTCCCCATGACCCATTAGGAAAAATAATAGATTACTTTTATCGTGTTGAATTCCAACAAAGAGGTTCACCTCACATCCACATGTTAATATGGATTGAAAAGGCTCCTAGATATCATGAAAGTTCATTAGATGAAGTAACATCCTTCATAGATAAGTATGTATCTTGTGAGAAAAATCCAGATCAACAACTTGTAGAACTACAGATACATAAACATTCCAAGTCTTGTAGAAAGAAACAGAAATCTATTTGTAGATTTGGTTTTCCCATTCCTCCAATGAAAAGCACAACTATATTGGAACCGTTAAATGACTGTAAAGAAAAGCAAAATTACAAAGATTTATTTGTCAAAATACAAAAGAAATTGGATGAGTTGAAGGAAACAAATATTACGGTAGATGATTTCCTTACTGAGATCAAAGTAAGCAAGGATGATTACATCAAAGCAGTCCAAAGCTCATTGAGTGGTCCAAAGGTTTTTCTGAAAAGAAAATTAAGTGAGGTTAGAATTAATGCATACATGAAACCTATTCTAAACGCTTGGGGTGCAAACCATGACTTACAATTTGTATTGGATCCATATGCATGTGCTGTATATATAGTTTCATATATTAGTAAAGCACAGAGAGGAATGAGTATTCTTATGAATGAGGCATGTAAAGAAGCTAGAAGAGGAAATATGGATCTCCGACAACAGGTTAGACATATTGGAAATAAATTCTTGAATAGTGTTGAGGTTAGTGCCCAGGAAGCCTGCTACTTACTTTTACAACAGCCATTGACAAAAGCCTCAAGGGATGTTGTTTTCATTAACACTTCTTTGCCTGAAGAGAGAACATTCCTACTTAAGTCTAAGGAATCTCTTGAAAAATTATCTTCAAATTCTACAGATATTGAAGCAGATAATACCATTAAAAGATATTCTAAAAGACCAAAACAACTTGAAAATTGGTGTTTAGCAGACTATGTGTCCCAGCTTGATATCAAATACAACACTGACAAAGGCACTGCAAGAAATTCAGGTGAAAACATTTCTGAAACATTAAATGAAGAAACCAATGAAGGTGAAAACAATGAAAACATGGATACATATTGTAACGAGGATGAGGTGCTTGACTCAGACACAAATGACTATAATTCAAGTGAGGATAGACAATATTCTATTCCTGGGGGTCGAATTGTTCTCAAAAATGGAATTGTTATAAGTGAAAGGAAACAAAGAAAAGTCATAAGATATGTAAGATTTTCGAAAAAAATTGACATCGAACAGTTCTGTAGAGAAAGATTGCTTCTATTTACTTCATGGAGAGATGAAAGTATTGATTTGAAACAAGGTCATGACTCTTACCTATCAAGGTACAGATCCATTAAAAATTTCATAGAGCACAAAGCCTTGCAGTATGAAAAGAATGCTGATGAACTAGATGATGCAATGGAGCGTGCTCACAATGAGGAAGATTTTGATGATGTTGCCCCAGGCACAGAGCAGTCTGAGCAGGATGACTCAAATATTGGTGCAAAAGAAAGTGAAAGTTTCATATTCTTTGATCCTGATAGACCTGAAAATCAGAGACAAGGTGATATTGCTGGAGATGTTGGTTTAAGTGTTGCTTCTGTAGATATTAGTGTACGCAGGAAAACAATGTCAGACATAGATTACAGGCAATTGATAAAATCATTGAATACGAAACAGAGAGAATTTTTTATTCATGTTTTCCAATCTGTTAAGCGTGATGAACAAAAGTTGAAAGTTTTTTTAACTGGTGGTGCAGGCGTTGGAAAATCTGTTCTTGTAAGTGCATTGTTTGAAGCTTTGCAGCGTTACTTGACATCTAATCCTGGTGATAATCCTGAGAACTGTAGAGTTCTTCTCTGTGCACCAACAGGTAAAGCTGCTTTTCATATAAATGGGGTAACATTACATTCAGCTTTCCGCATTCCAGCAAGCCAGGGTTATGATTGTACTCCACTTAATAGTGACACTTTAAACACCCTTCGAACAAAATATAAAGACTTGTCTGTTGTTATGATTGATGAAGTGTCCATGGTTGGAAATAACATGCTTAAACTCATAAATGAAAGATTAAAACAAATAAAGGGCAGTAATGTTCCATTTGGTGGCTTGCATATGATATTCATTGGAGACCTTTTCCAGTTGAAACCAGTGATGGATGGTTGGATATTTGAGAATTTGAAAACAAATTTTGGACCTTTAGCTACAAACTTATGGCAGGATTTTATTGTAATGCATGAATTGGATGAGATCATGAGGCAAAAGGAAGACAAGCAATTTGCTGAACTTTTGAACAGATTACGAGAAGGAAATCATACACAAGTTGACATTGAAAATCTAAAAAAGAGATTGACTGATACTGCTAGTACAGACTATCCACAAAATACAACACATTTATTCAATACCAATGAGAAAGTGAACAATTTCAATGTCAGGAGCTTTCTTAATAATACTAATGAAAAAGTAAACATTCCTGCTCTTGATCATGTATTAGGAGATGACAATGTGACAGTTAAACAACAACTAATATCAAAGTTGCCACATGATTCCACACACACTGCAGGGCTTAGTCAGATGGTAGGAATAGCTATTGGAATGATTTATGACCTATGTCTTAACCTTGATGTAGATGATGGATTAGTAAATGGGTCTTCTTGTATGATAAATAAAATTGAATACAGACAGAAAAATACTACTAGACCAAGTATTGTGTGGGTTTCTTTCAATGATGATAAAATCGGAACATCATGGCGTTCAAAGTACAGACATTTGTATCATAGTGCTATTAATCCATTATGGACACCTATCTTTGATTCAAAGAGGAACTTTGTGTATTTGAGAAAAACTTTTGTGAGAATACAAATCCCTCTGCGCCAGTCAACAGCAAAAACTGTACATAAATCTCAAGGAGACACGTTGAGTCAGGTTGTAATAGATATGGATGGAAAACGTGTATTTTCCCATGCCCATTATGTCGCAATAAGTAGATCAAGATCCCTGAAAGGCCTTTACATTCTAAACTTGAATGAAAGCAAGATTTCTGTGTCAACTAAAGTTCAAGAAGAAATGATACGTTTAAGAGAATCACAGAAATTGAAACTATGTTACACTCCAGTTTACATGACTAGTGACACTCATTTCACATGCCTTTTCAACAATATGCAGTCTTACAGAAGCCATAAGGATGAATTGTTTTCAGATCCCAATGTCAAAGCTGCAGATTGTTTATGCTTATTAGAAACATGGTTAACTGCAGATGATTCCATCGATTTAGTGCAGAGAACTGGATATCAAATTGTTAGAGCAGATGGGAAACAAGTAAGCAATGCTCGTCCTCACAGAGGAATTATCGTTTATGTGCGGGACAACATTCATATTTCTCATAGCTTTTCTGTGGTAAAGAAAAACATAGAAATGATTGTTGTAGAACTCTTGGTGCAAGATAAAGAAATAGTCATTGCAACATTGTACAACTCTCCTAAATCTTCGGTGACTGACCTGAAGAAATTTCTAACTGAAAATTTAAAGCATTTCAAAGGGAAGCACCTCATTATTCAAGGTGATATCAACATTGATTTATTGGATATGAATACAACTATCCAGAGGTTTATGCAGGATTTCTTCAACTGCAGTCAACAAGTGTCAAAAACAACCCATTATTCTGGCTCCTTAATTGATCATATTTACAGTAATATACCACTGATTCTCACTGATGTCATAGAATGTGTCTGGTCTGATCATTCGATGGTGTATTCTGCTGTGCCAAATCACAGTGTCAATCTTTCATAAAGTTTAAAAAAAAAATCATTAATATTGAGTTGTGTGAAGCTAATGACAAGTTTACATATTATTTTGAATGAAAGAGGTCAGTTTGAAATCTCACCCGTCATTGTTTTTTGCTTTGTCTGCTATTTCAGCAGACAAAGCTGGTGGTTCATATAGGTATGGGTGGCCACTATAGGTGCAGAAAGGTGGACACAAAGATATGTGACCTGTCACACTGAAAGGGACCTTCTGGTTTTTCCATTTAACCAAATCTTGAGATACATGAGATTCAGCAGATATCAACCAGATGTCATATTTGGAATTTTATTGAACATGTAAAACAAACAAGGAAACGAAATATATATATATCCAAGAAATTGCCTTAGAATGAAAAAAATTGATCCTAGTTAGTTTGCACAGACTGGCTAGGTTTGATATTTTTCACACTTTCCATAAGGTACTGTTAAGCTTGGCGGGTCACATAATTATGATCAAGCGATATAACATTCTTTTCTTATTTTTTTTCCTTCATGTTCAACACATATTTCAGCATCTAATAAGAAAGAGAGAAATTTCTACTGTAAGCCTTGTCATATGCTGAACTGTGTGGCAGAAGATTAACATAACGATCAGCCTGCAGTCACATGTTGACTGATCATTTTACACCTTTAACCCATTACCATACAGTGATTCCTTTTGACTCCCCAGAAGATAATGTCCATGGAAAACCATGTGGAAAATGAAGAAATTGCTTGTGAAAACCAAATTCTTCATTTCCCACAATGTTTTCTACATAAGATGACCAAACATGTAAGATTCATTCATTTTAAATTGTCATCTGCAACATTTTTGAATTTGGACTAAGTTAAATTTTTTAGATTTACACTGAGGAAATACTATTGTTTGTCGGAAATTATGTCACTGTTTAATTAATAGAATTGATTCCTATTTGTTACTTTCTGTTACACATGAACTTGCTACTTTACATTAATTCAACTGTACCTTTTTACTCACATTACTATTCCATTCTGCATAATTTTTCTGAAGGCAGTGCAGAGCTTAGCAAATGGTTCATCACGTATAAAAACAAGTTAAATGAGATTTGTAGATTAACATCTCATATATATTTATTGCAGTATGTTCTTTAAATTTCGAAATGTGTTCACACTAACTTACACAAATTTTGTATTTCACATCAACCTCAGTATTGAGAAGAAAACTCATCAAAAAATTAATGACCTGTAGGGTGAAAAATTATGCACAATGGTAAGATTATTGTGACAAATAGAGCAAATATTTATATTTTTATACGCCTGAAGGTTCATATTGTTATGGCCCCGGTCGTCTGTCTGTCCGTCAGTCTGTCCGTTAGCAATTTCTTGTGTGCGCAACTTCTCCTACAGTTTTGATTGGAATTTAATCAAACTTGCCACAATGATTCTCCATTGTGTCTATTTGTGCACATCGCTTACGGAATTCAGATAACCTGTTTCGTTTTTGAATTATCTGCCCTTGAATTGAAAAAATGGCAAATTTTACAAACAAGCCCCTCTCGGGTGTATATGCGCCACTCTGCGGAGCTCTTGTTCCTATTTTGATTATACTTGTTCTAAGCTCAGTAAAGCACTGTCTTACTTTTGTTAAAACTGCTGATCTACTGAAAAAGTTCATGTACCATTCATTGTTTGATTCAAAATATTAGTTTAGTGTTTTATGCGAGTTTTAGAATAAATCTCTGAAATGATTAGAAAATCAAAACAAAGACTAGTACTGATCCAAAAGGAGAATATATTTCAAAGATACTTAATGAATATATATAGCAATGTCATAGATTAACAAATAGACTTTGTTAGAAGTGGAAATGGTGCTTTGCACAAAGAATATCACAATAACCACATTTATATATAAATCATATGAAAGTCATGACAGATGATAGCAAGGGAAAGAGAGAAAAACAAACTATTTATTATATGTTACTCAAATAACAAGAGGACTGATATCATTATGACAGTCAAATATTCATATAAAGGGATTAATGCAACATCATTGTAAATGTGTATGTATTTAAATTTAATTATAATAGTTTAGAAATAATCACTTAAGTATGTTTTTGTATGGCATAGAACAATTCTTTCATATAATAGATGGAAAGGCATTTTAATATATAGCTGTACAATCTGCAAAACTTTGTTTTATCATTGGAATAAAAGCTTACAGGTCTAAAACTCATATATGTACATTTATAGTGAAGATGTCACTCATAACAGATCAAGACAATCCAGAAAGGCTTGTCGGTCTGTAAAGGGTAGAATGATGATCAAAACACATGAAATATGATCATATTCTATTTTAAACAATGGGGTCCTGCTTGACATGGTAGCTTGAATGCCAAACTCATTTCTTGTGAGAAGTTGCGGGTGATGTGATTGGATTACATTCAAGCTGCCATCCATGTGGGTATGGCCTTTGGCAAGTCATTTCAGAGCCCCAGCCTAGTTATAGAGAACATTGTTGACAAAAATTAAGTTGTCCTGGGTTAATATCAGCAGATAGTAGCAATATGCTTTTTGAATTTAGATGTTATACAAAGGTTTGAATAACAGATAATGTTGAGATGAATTAACATTTTACTTTTGTCAAAAACATGAATAAGCTGTAATGAAACTTAACGCTTTCCCAAATAAGAGCTTGTTCATGACGTCCCTAATTTAAGAGGCTTCTGTAAACATTGAGTGCTGATAATCAGCATTTTCTTCTTTTGCTTCATTTTTTTCATAAATTTATTCATTTATTTTTATTTTGCTATATTGTGCAAAACCTGTTTTCATCACCTTCCATTTTGTCTTCTGGTGCAGCTTTTAAATTGGAAGTCTAAAACAATGCCATTTGGGAAAGGGTTAATTGAAAATTTTAAGTAATACATGTACATGCATAATATGAATTCTGCAAGTTGTTTATTTAACAACTTTTATGTAATGAAAATATGTATTGATTGTATGCTATTGTAAACAACAATTTCAATTACTTAAACATTCTTTAATAAAACTTCATTATTTACAGAAACACTTGTGTTTGAGTTTTATTTATACTACCAAATCAAGTTAAACATAAAAACCACTGGTGGTGAACTCGGCCAAAGCAAGGGACATTTTTCGCTACCACAAGGTACAGATATTTCAGTTAAATGTGAGTTTAAAGATCTGATTGGATAGTTTTTCTAATAACAATGAATTTGTTCTAAAAATAGACCGGATGTAGCAATTTGTATAGACAAACCGTCTGTGTTGTTATAAAATCTCGTAACTACAGCTTAATCCAAGCCGTAGTTACAATATTTAAAACAACACAGACGAAATACTATGATCGCGAAAAAATGTCCAACGCTTTGGCCGAGTTCACCACCAGTGAAAACTATCTGGCAAGGTCATATAAATCAAAATTGTGCATTTTACGGCAATTTAAAGAGAGAGATGAAAAAGATCATATCCATGATAATTTTGTGTTGTGTGGAAATCTAAGATGGAAAACCCTACGATACAGAATTTCCAGCCAAATTCTGCCTTATTTCCATAAAACTAAAGCCTTGGCATCATTAGTATCATTTACACCTGTTTTCAGCTCTCCTGAGCACAAGGTGCTATTATATGAGCTTTAATGATCGTCCATCGTCCAGCATCTATCTGTTGCGGGACTTAACCCATTACTACACATTGACTCCCTAAAAGATAACAGCTTTGAAAAACAGTGCGGAAAATGAAGAAATTGCATGTGACAAGCAATTTCTTCATTTCCCACAATGTTTTCTATGCCAAAACACCAAAATATTTTAAATTTCATTCACTTGAAATTGTCGTCTGCAATATCTTTGAATTTGGAAAAGCCCCAAATTTTGCCATTTTGGTAATGGGTCAAAAAATATATTGGAATTTCATCTTTAACTAAGTTTCACTGAAAAAGATATGGCAGGTTGGATCTGAGTACAATAATACACAGAAAATATTGAGGCAAAAGGAGAAAGTGCTGATTATCAGCATTTTCTTCTATTGCCTAAATGTTTTCTCAAGCCTATTCTATCGGGGACATCAAAACCAGCCCTGCGTCCAGTAAGACAAAACGTTTTGTCTACTGAACGCAGCCCAGGTCTTGTTTCAGTTTGGAAAAGGGTTAAGCTGCGGTTACAAGGTTTGGTTGAAATACAGGGATATACATATTGTCGCTTTTCTGCAAAAACCTTGTATCTGCAGCTTGTTTTAAGCTGCAGATACATGTTTTTGGCAGAAAAGCAGCGATATATAACTTTTCCTATTTACAAACAATACTTATTACCACTGAGAAATAAGGTTTCTCAAGGTAAAGTCTATTCTGGAATCAGCTTTCCTGTCAAATTTCCTTATGAAAATCTATACTTGAACCGTCTCATTGATTGAAATACTGAGCCAGTGGAGCGATACAGGCCCTCTTGGGCCTCTTGTTTAAATTTATAGATCCTTGGTTGATCAGATGGCATCTACATGTACAATTCGGGCATCTAAAGAAGAGATATTTATCTGGAATATAAAAGTATCATATTGTCTCTTTTCAACAAGAGCCTCGTAACTGCAGCTTAAATCAAGCTGCAGTTACGAAGTTTTTGCTGAAAAGCAGCGATATGATGGAAAGTTTTGTTTACTTCTAATTTCAGAAATTCTCTAAAGTGTATAGATCCTTGGTTGATGGCACCTACATGTATATTTCTGGCATCTAAAGTAGAGGTACTATCATGTTTTTCTTTATAGTTGACATGTAAAGCTATAAGGAAGGGCCGCTGCCACAGAACAGTTAGTAGATCATCTGTCTCTTTCTGGAGATGTTCCGCCGGGTTCGATCCTCGACCGGGGCAATTCTTTCTGACAAAATGTCATCCACCAATGGTTTGATAATGGTTAACCTATGAGGACAAGCAGCTGGAGGCTTGGTCAGGATGTTTTGGTATCACTGGTATGAGAAACAACAGGAATCCATGGTTAGGTGCTCCAGCTTCAGCAACATGACCATAGCAGTTGAAAACAGAGTTAAACCCCAATAAATCACGCTATAAGGAACCTTCTTGAAAGTGTGAATAGTGTTGATACGAGTAGAAAAAAAAGTCATCACCCCCTCTTATCTGGAGCACTAGATTGATGGCAACATGTCAGACAGTTGCTGGGTGGTTTAACCCTTTCCTGAATGACAAAATCTTAGAGTGATCCACTTCAAAAACTGCCACTAATTACAAAATGGGCGTTATTAAAGATAGGATTAGTGTAAAATATTTTCTATGAGGCACGTAAAAACCAGGTCTTGTTTTAAACCTCTACCAAATAAGAGGGGGTTTCGACGTGCCTAGAAAAAATGGCTTGAGAAAACATTGAGACAAAAGGATAGAAAATGCTGTCTGGTAATGGTGTAACATGCATCTGTTCATGTTTTTTTGTAGGAGTTTGGTGTTATATCAAACAGCCGGTTGATGACGACATGTCAAACTGTTGGTAAGTCAAGTGAATTAATCCTCTCCTAAACAACGCATGGTAAGAAAAGGCATGGGAAAACATTGAGGCAAAAGAAGAAAATGCTGATAATCAGAATTTTCTCCTTTTGCCTCGGTATTTTCTTTGTGTTATATCAAATAGGCAGTTGATAACAACATGCCAAACTATTTGTTAGTGGATCAACCCCCTCTCAAACGACACATGGTGAGAAAAGACATGAGGAAACATTGAGGCAAAAGGAGAAAATGCTGAGCCTGATAGGGACTTCAAAGCTGGGATGCCTTGTTTGGAAAAGAGTAAAAACCATGTTTTGTCATTTGGAAACTGATTATATCTTCTTGCATGGTCAGTGACAAACACCAAAATTCATTTGTTGTAGCATAAACAAAGAGTTACAGATGAGAAGTAATGACTTTTCAAAATGCAAAATATCTTTCAATATTTCTTTCAATATTTAAGAACCCTTTGTTGTGGGTGCTCATTTGAATAATCTGGCTAACATGATTCAAATGAGTACCTGCAACGTAGGGTTTGGATTTTAATTTACAAATTTATAACACATGTACCACTACCCCCTATTGTATATGTTGCTCTAGTAATCCAAGTATTTTTCTCCATTTACAGTGAAGAACAAATTTTCCCATGCCTATCCACAAGAGTACCCATACAGAAGTAGTAACGTGTTAGAGTGTGAATTTTATCTTCTAGAAATGATGGTGAGTGAATCTGTTCTTACGTTCATCTGTATATAAGTAAATGTGACCTATTTACTGGAAATAATGGTTAACCCCATTCCCACACAGTGACACCTTTTGACGCCTTACAAAATAAATGCTTTGTAAAACATTGAGGGTAATGAAGAAATTGTTTGTGACAAGCAATTTCTTCATTTCCCATAATGTTTTCTACCCAAAAAGACCAAACCATTTTGAATTTCATTCTCTTGCAATTGCTGTATGCTACATCATTATACCCCCCAAATTCAATTTGGGGGGTATATAGGAGTCAGCTTGTCTGTCTGTCTGTTGGTCCGTTGGTCTGTTGGTCTGTTGGTCTGTCTGTTGGTTTTTTCTTCAAACATCTTCTCCTCCTCAACCACTGGGCCAATTCTTACCAAACTTGGCAGAAATGTTCCTTGGGTGACCCTTTTCAAAACTTGTTCGTGAATTTTTGATTCGTCAAAAATTGTGGGCGTGGCAGGGCGAGGCTTATCAGACTTAGAGAAATCATGTAAAAAATCTTTAAAAATCAATTATCTGGCTAATTTGAACCATACTTGGCAGAATTGACTCTTGAGTGATTGTATTCAATGTGTGTTCATGATTTTTTCATTCGTCAAAAAATGAGGGCGTGGCTGGGCGGGGCTTATCCGACTTCAAGAAATCGTTAAATAATTCTTCAAAAATCTTCTCCTCATGAACCACTGAGTCAATTCTTACCAAACTTGGTAGAAATGTTCCTTGGGTGACTCTTGTCAAAACTTGTTCGTCAATCCTTGATTCGTCAAAAATTGTGGGCGTGGCAGGGCGGGGCTTATCGGACTTAGAGAAATCATGTGAAAAATCTTTAAAAATCAATTAGCAGGCCAATTTGAACCATACTTGGCAGGATTGACCCTTCAGTGATTGTATTCAATGTATGTTCATGATTTTTTCATTCGTCAAAAAATGAGGGCGTGGCAGGGCGGGGCTTATCCGACTTCAAGAAATTGTTAAATAACACTTCAAAAATCTTCTCCTCCTGAACCACTGAGCCAATTCTTACTAAACTTGGCAGGAATGTTCCTTGGTTGACTCTTGTCAAAACTTGTTCGTGAATTTTTGATTCGTCAAAAATTGTGGGCGTGGCAGGGCGGGGCTTATCGGACTTAGAGAAATCATGTGAAAAATCTTTAAAAATCAATTAGCAGGCCAATTTAAACCATACTTGGCAGGATTGACCCTTGAGTGATTGTATTCAATGTATGTTCATGATTTTTTCATTCGTCAAAAAATGAGGGCGTGGCAGGGCGGAGCTTATCCGACTTCAAGAAATTGTTAAATAATTCTTCAAAGATCTTCTCCTCCTGAACCACTGAGCCAATTCTTACTTAACTTGGCAGGAATGTTCCTTGGGTAACTCTTGTCAAAACTTGTTCGTCAATTTTTGATTCGTCAAAAATTGTGGGCGTGGCAGGGCGGGGCTTATCAGACTTAGAGAAATCATGTGAATTTTTAAGTCGCTGAGCGCTCGCGCTGCGACTTACTGTTGTCGTACGAGTTTTTCAGGACAGGTCAAATAAGGTCAAAGACGGACCTCTTAACTTCTTCTGTATTTCTGTTTTGAGACAAAGTAGATCTCTGATTTCTTGTCCACACTTTGATTTAATATTGAAATTCGACTTTCTACAATTTCTAAACTGACATGCCAAATAATCATTGTTGAACGAGGAAATTATACGTTTTATGTAGAACTATTTTTTTGGCGGAGAAAATAGATCGCGCGGAATAATTCCGTTTTCTGAGGTATATTGGTCTAAGGGAAATAATCAGGTTTAAATTAGACAGTTTTCATGAAAGAGTTACTTCCCTTAGATAGTGCAATAGACATCGACTTTATGATTCGGCGACAATAAACATACAACAACGACGGAATACTCATTTGCTTGATTCTTTTTATAATAAATTCCATTTTAACAAGGTGTCTTGCTTGATATGCATCGTTCTGCCATTTCAAGCGTGTAATCTCGCAATCAATATGCCCTAAATTAACACACGACATAATTGTACACAACAAGCAGTCGTCACTTTTCTTCGAAAACCTCGTAACTGCATATTGTTTTAATCTGCAATTACTTGGTGATGACAATAGCTTAAAAAATCGTGTGGTCAAATTTGCCGAAAATTCGAAAAACTGTGCGGCTGAAAGTGATTTCGGCATCAGTGAAAAGCTAGTGAGAGATTGCGAAAAAACCAGACAAAGATCTGTGATGGTCCAAAATTGCAGAAATGGAGGGTTATTCGGATCAGTCCCTATGAGCCACAGAAAAATGATCAGAATGATTGGATTTTGGAGTTACGGGCAAGTGGCTATGTTGTAAGTAGGATCGGGATTCGCGTCAAGGCCCTTCAACTCGACAAGGACCAAAATACAAAATCCAGGGCGAGTACAAAGCTTCTTCTGGGTAGTGTTGCAGGTTCATGAATATTTTAGTAAATACCGGGAAGACCAGAAAAACACATTTTATTACACACCTGGCCAGCTTATCAATGGGAAAACCTACGGGACCACATCAAAGAAACGAGACTTAACTACTCGGCTGGTTCTGTGATGTTGACGATCCCGAAATATGCAAGATGTGCATATCCGACGATTACTTTAAACAAAGAGTTTTCCGTCGCCGGATTTACGGAAATGAAATTGTTGATTTGCAGGGTTGAAGCTCGCGACCGGTAGACGATCATAGACGGCACAAAAGCAGCTTTGCAAGTCACGGGCATCTTGTATGATCATACGGTTCTCCCGAAAGATCGCAGCTAAAACCTTACCTTCGTTTCAGATCAGAATAAATATTTCAGCCCACACGTTTTGATTCTTGTGTATGTATGGATAGTCGTTAGACCCAAAGTGTAATTCATGGATATTTACATTCATGTTCAATTTTCGTCATTTTGTTTACCCCAAAACAGAAATATTTTTTAGACTACTCCATTTTGAAAGCTGTTGCATGCATACGACATAACTTCTTAAAAAACGATTGAATTACATCATGGAAAGTATCTCGGGGGAACGGAGAAATGGCTAGTTATCGACAATTTCTTCTTTTCAATGTTTTCCAATCTTTTTGTTCCCATGATTGTCGTCGAAATCAAGTCTTGTTTGTGAAAGGATTTAAGAGAGAGGTTAAATAGACGAACGTCGGCAAGTATTACTCTCCAAAGCCGATGTCTATTGATTAAGATCATCAAAATACATTACTAATTACATATCATTTCTTAAGAGGTAATGTACTTTGTTTTAAGAGAGTAGCAAGTATAAGCACGAGTCATGTAGATCTACATCTGCAAGAAATTTTCTTTTCACTAAATAGTCTACCCTTTGAATTTCTTTCTTCTTTTGAAAACTCTTTATGAAATTAAACTGTCTCTTAAATCTATCTACTCTAAAATTTAAAAATGTAGAGGTCAACACTAATAAATATTCACTAAAGGGTGACCGATTAAGGGAGAGACTCGGGGTAAAGCTTCTTTTCTGACGATTGCCCTTTAAGGTTTACAGACCCTGAAAAAATAACCAATTTCTAACCATACAAAATGCACCAAATTACACACACTTGTAAATACACTTCACATAAGTTGATTCACCGTACCGGATTTCAAGATTATGATTCAAGAAGAAAATAATTAACAAATACTATCTAACTCTATATTCATATACAAGGGAGGTAATTTTTAACACTTTTGTCAAATATTTCCATAAGTATGCATTAATTCAAAATTCTAAACCGTACAAATTGCTTATGTTTGTATTTTGAATGGAAATATAACACAATGTAGGAATTATTTGTACTTTTCAAAGTTCGCCTCTAGCTCTTTGGTGCGTTTGAGGGGTTGGATACCTTAAGTTCTAGATCTTTTAAGAAGCAATGCTTGTAAATACAGATTGGTTGAAAAAGAGAATTGTCCCCGCCCATCCATTGCCTTACTAGTTGATTGACATGCTTCTCAGATGAATAAGCACGTGATACAGTGGGATCCCTTTTGTTAAAAAAACAATATGACGTCTTGATGACGTAGCGTCTACTCAATCTGGGCTGGAATAGTGACTTCAAAAACACCGCCAACATCTGCTCAGTTATTTCGGAAACTGTTTCAAAATATGTTAGTTGGATTATTACCGGTGAATTTTTGGTTTGGATAATAGACTAACAGGTATCATTTTCTTCGTATCATCATGACGTTATCGCTTGCCGACCAAAAACAAAATAACCTACTAAACCTAGATGTATAATTTTCTACGTTACATCATAAAATCTGCATGAATTACCATTCAAATTAAATTGTCGAGTGTCCGTCGATTCAGTCGACGTTTCTGCGATTAAATTTCTTATCATTAATCACCGAATAATCAACGTGAAATAAAATAGTTTTTGTGAAGAGAGGGGAAATTAATTCGTGAATAAACCATTATTAGAGGCTCAAATTATCGATTAAGGTTTACAGACCCTGAAAAAAGCCACACTTTCTAGCCATACGAAATGCGTCAAATTACACACACTTGTAAATACACTTCAAATACGTTGATTCACCGTGCCAAATTTCAAGATTATGCTTCAAGAAGAAAATAATATACAAATATCCCTTTACTCTATATTCATATGCAAGGGAGGTAATTTTGAACATTTTTGTCAAATATTTCCATAAGTATGCATTTATTCAAAATTCTAAACCGCTCAAAATGCTTATATTTGTATTTGGAATGGAAATATAACACAAATTTGGAATTTATGTCACTTTTCAAATTTCGCATTTTGGCTTTGGTGCTTTTGAGGGTTTGGATACCTTAATCACGACTTTAGGCTTGCCGCAATAAACAGTTCTAGAGATTATTCATTTCCGTGACTGTAAAATATTGCGTACCTAAATGATATCAATCTTGAGAAATATCACGGTCACCAAGAGGGATGACAAAAGTGCAAGTGTGGAAACACAACAGCAAAGATCAAATATAGCTAAGTAATAGTTGCCTTGATGCATCCGAAAAATAAATACAATCTTGAAATCAAGCCAAGCCAAAGATTTTTTTTTCCAGTTGGGGTCCAAGCCCAAATTATGGCTGAAATGTAGTAAATATGTAACGTTACAATAGAATTATACAGTCAAAATTTAATTTTCGGTCAATTCCAGGGGGGGGGGGGGTCCGGACACCCCCCCCCCCCCCCCCCCCCCCCGACCCCCCTCTAGATCCGCCCATGCAACAAATAGGAAGGAATTTTATCCGAAACCCAGATCAATATTTAAAATGGTATCGGTTACATTATTGCAACTACCGTGAAATATGTGCATATTTTGAAATTTTTGCCATGTCATACCACGGGCGGATCGAGAGGGGGTCGGTGGGTGGGTGTTTTGGACCTCCCTCCTGGAATTATCCGAAAATTATTTTTAAGCTGTATAACTTTAATGTATCGTTACACATTTTACACATTTTATGCCATCATTTAGGCTCGGAAAAAAATCCTTGAGTCACCATAGCATACTAGAACGTATAAGTTCTTATTTCGAAATTGAAAAAAAAAATGATGTAAAAAAGTGCATCATATTGAGTTATAATTTTAAACTGAGTGATAAATGATTTGGAAAACTTTCATCAAAAGATGGTAGTATTTATAGTGTCATGAACGCCTTCCTGAGGGGTTTGAAAACGCTATTTCTCAAGAGCTCCCGGGGGGGGGGGGGGGGGGCTCTGGCCCCGTGGACCTCTGGCCAGGGCGTTTCCATAGACCCATCGGGGGCCCTGTGGTCCATGGCCCCCAGCTGTAAAATTCAGTATTTTGAAAGTATCTTACTTTCAACCAGGGAGGACAAGTGTGATTTTGAGGGGTTTTAGTTAAGTGAGGAATGCGTTATGAAGTATAGATCTATTTTATTCAATGAATTTCTGTGACATCTTCTGAAATTGGGAAATCTGAATAGAACAAAATGGGTAAATATTTCATTTAAAACATCGTTCTTACCCAGAATTTTATTTAGTTTAGTATCATTCAATTCCAGTCAATTTACGGGACATGCAGCCAAAACATCGCAACTACAGATTAAAGGGGGACCTGCTAGGCTGTCGAAAATGCAAATGGCACAAAAATTACAAACCAGATATAAACGTATGAAATTACCAACCTGAAGGGGTCCATTGTTAGCACTCATTGAGCTTTATCAAGTATAAAAATCCAAGTCAATGAATAACGTGCAGATCCGCATTCTATTGTCCTTTGTTTTTGTTTTGTAACGGTTACACATGCCCAACCTTTAAAAAGCAATTACGTCAGAGGTACGTCATCTGTGCTCAGCGAGATTCAACACACCGTACAACCGGCTGCGTCGTCAACGAAGACAGATTCGGCATCTGATGTCAGGTGCATGGTAGGTCAAATTAATTTACTTTTATGAATAAATGAAAGGATCTTTGGTATTCTATAGTTGATAAATACGCATATAAATGTTCAGTGCTAACTGCTTCTACAAAATAAACCTTTCCACGCATCCCTCGCAAATAAGGTCACAGTCATCGACGCAGCCGGTTGTACAGTGTGTTAATACTGCTGGGGATGTGTCTCGTTGACCTTGACCTTGTCTCGTTTCGAAGTAAAAATAGAATCTGTAAACACGCTTGTAAAGGATTGATCTATAGCAAAGGAAAGATGGATATTCGCCGTGATTGAGGTTTTTATGCATTGCAAATTGTTTTTCCATGTACAAATATGAGTTCCCGAATAGTTCAGAAGCATAAAAACCTAGCATGGGCCCCTTTCAGAAATCTGTCGTTACGACGTTTTTACTCCCAATCACTAAACACCCCAAAATTACCTACAAATTGGACCAATCTAACATTTTGAAAATAGATCTAGCTTCCTCTGCTTTTCATATGTAGCATTCATTTTAACGATATAATTATCTATGGATTTGCTGTAGCCTATGGTATTATGAATTTGTATATATAGATATGGATGAAAAATAAAGCTGTGTTTCTCTGTAAATATTCTATAACTTGTTTTGTTCTTTCATTTTATTATTTTTTTTTTTTTTTCAATTTGTTTCTATAGAATGTGATCTAATCACGAGTTCGGTCATCGTTTATAAACTTTATCGTCATTTTGACAAAATATATTTTGCGTATTTAAAATGGAGATCTAGATCTTGTTTACATCGCATAAAACTTCATAGGTAAGAATTGATACTCTGTCAATCATATTTTTGGGTTTTTGCCCTTTGTTCATTTTCATATTCAATTGTTTGTCAAGAGCATTACTAAAAATTATGCGAGGTAGATTCATGCAACTTCATAGGTGGATGGTGTCATTATTTAGAAGTGTATTGTACAAAAATATAACTCTGCTGATAATGTTCGTGGAGTTATTGCCAATTTTCCCTTTTCATTCTTGATGTAAATTAATTCTACAATTGCACTACTTCAATTGTTAAAGGTTTACCCTTGTGGGGGCATACATACATTTCATTCAATACTTCAAAGCATTCTCTGATAGGATCATGAAAAGCAAATCTTGTTTTACAAATAATTCTGTTGTAGCGACTTTCAGGCCCTTCAGGGCTTTGATTTTTAAAAATCAATTATTCGTCCTTTGTACTTAAGTTGGCACAAATGTCCCTTTAGTGATTGTATTCATTGCATGTTCATGAATTTTTGATTCGTCAAAAAATGAGGGCGTGGCAGGGCGGGGCTTATCCGATTTCGGGAAATCGTCAGATAATTCTTCAAAAATCTTCTTCTCCTTATCCACTGAGCCAATTCTTACCAAACTTGGCAGTAATGTTCCTTGGGTGACTCTTGTCAAAATTTGTTGGTGAATTTTTGATTCGTCAAAAATTGTGGGCGTGGCAGGGCTGGGCTTTTCGGACTTAGAGAAATCATGCGAAAAATCTTAAAAAATCAATTATCAGGCCAATTTGAACCATACTTGGCCGGATTGACCCTTGAGTGATTGTATTCAATGTATGTTCATGATTTTTTCATTTGTCAAAAAATGTGGGCGTGGCAGGGCGAGGCTTATATGACTTCTTCAAAAATCTTCTCCTTCTTAACCATTGGGCCAATTCTTACTAAACTTTGCAGGATTGTTCCTTTGGTGACTCTTTTCAAAATATTTTTGTGAATTTTTGATTCGTCAAAAATTGTGGGCGTGGCAAGGCGGGGCTTATCGGACTTGGAGAAATCATGTGAAAAATCATTCAAAATCAATGCTTTCTAGGGATGGTAACGAGTATCAATTTTACTAATCGAGTACTCGGTCACCCTTCCGATCGAGTACTCGAGTACTCGAAAAGAAACGCCGTCTTTTGGTTATAGTATCGGTGTTTTTCAACATGTTCATAAGCGATTTATACAGCATATCTTCGGCATAAATATCTCTTTAGATGACATTTGATCAGTGCTTTGTTTGAGAATAATGGACAATTGTTAGATATGTGATGAGAATTACAGAAAATGCAAAATCTTTCCGTTAAACTCATGAAAAATGGGAAAAAATCCGCTAAGTTGTTGTTGTTTATAATCTCTAAAGCTTTCGTAGTATTTACGCATATTGTGAGAACTATAGACTAAAAGGGAGGCATTTTGTTAGATTTTCTTGAAATCATTTGCATGTAATCGGGAATGAGATGCTTCTTCTTCGAAAAACAAATAGCAATAGAATAAAATCTCAACAATAATCCAATAATCGGCTGATCAAATATTGCATTAACCAATCAACTCTAAGGTAAATCTTGGACGTCCAATTAAAATGCATCGCCCGAAATCAGAGTAAAGAGCGGCCAAGGTGCAAAAATTTATGACATTGTTTGACATCGAGAACAATAGCTGTTGGCACTTGATTGCAAATTAGGACAATATCGAGGGATTATATAAATCGGCGGATGACCAGGTGTTACATACTCTACCCTTTACACGGGGTTCACAGTGAACTCGGCCTTATTACGAACTCGGCCTGTCGAACTCGGCCTGGCGAACTCGGCCTGGTGAACTCGGCCTTATTATAGGATATATAGTAATATAGATCTAGATCAATATAGTGAATGAAAATTATAGTGATGCCTTCGATTTTTTTTATATCAATTAATATTTCATATCAAATTATTTGAACCTATTGTAAGTAATCTCTTGAATTATATAATACATTTATCCATTATTATAATTAAACATGGAGAGTTTAGAATTTTAAGAAGTTGTAGACGACATAAAAGATTGAATTCAAATGCAGAAAATTGTATATTGACACAGAAAAAACATCGAGAGAAAAGTCGAAATTGTTATTTATTAACAATCTATATTATCTTCTCTCTCGATGAATATAAAAGGCAAAATGTTTGGTTGGTTCAATTCCTTAGCTGCTGCAGTCTTCAAAATGCACATTGTCGAAACAAGTAATATTTTACAATTTAGCATTGAATATTTAAAGGCAAAATGAGAAAATGATGAGAATCATGACTTTTTCTTTTGTCTAAATTATTTCCGCAAGCCTATTTATAAGGGTCCTCAAATACCAGGTTTTGTTAGCAAAACGATTAACAAGTTATGGTACTTTACGAAAGTAAGGGTGTGAATCACACGCTCCTTTAATTCCTACTTTGATTATGACGCGTGGCTACTGTGAATGACGCGTGGTCACTGTTTACCCTTTACATCAGCGATAAAATAACATATCAAGGGTTTGATTGTCTGACAATTACTTATACTGTGGTTTGTTATCAGCAACCGCATTTTATTTTCATTATCTTTAAGTATCATTAAAGGTCCGGTTTTTAATAAAAGCAATAATACTGGACAGTTTGATAATTTGTAATTATATGAATAAATAATAAAAAAAGAAGCAACACTGTGGATAGAATCGATCAATGTTTAATATATATAATGCATATTTAAACCTTGAAATATTTAAAATACAATCTGAGTAAGCACTAAACGGAAGACATAGGCTGGTACCATACCTACGTAGTTGCAGAATCGTATCAGTCCACGTCTACAATTTCTTGAGGCCATTTGAATAATAATATTAATATCAATTGATGTAGTTATAAAACTAGCGAGAAAATCAAAGGACTGAAGGTCCTGAAAGTCGCCATGAGGATGATACCATGATATTTTGGAACTTTGAATATTTGTGATCAATAATTCAGAATTTGAGACAAGAATAACCCGATAGTATCGTTTACAGGCAAACAGATGATAACAGATCACAAAAGCTCACCCCAAGCACTTACTGATCTAAAAACAGCTGAATTACAAGCTCCTTTTGTTCAGATTGCTGTTCAATTTCAGATGCTAAGCCTTTTCTATTTATTCAAGAGTTCTGTTTGGCAGATTCCAATCAGAATCTGACTGATAGAATGTAGTTTTACAACACTTTTAACAGTATGTCATATTGTGATGGATGCAACACCTACGAGGGACGGTCGGAAAGTAGTTGGACTTTTCGTGCTACTTTCTCTCCATTTGCAACTGTATAAACACATTATATATTTGTGGAATCTACATCCATTTGCCAAAAATGCGTTCAGTTTATTTTCAAAGATAGCTGTATATATACAATATTCTGTCCACTTGTATGGGATAGGGGTTTCATGAACCATGGGCTATTTCTTAGAGGAACAACAAGGGTAACAAAAATAAAAGAACATTCTAGTCATTTTAATCGCGAAGAAGTTAGGTTTTAAACTACATTATCACTGAAGATTAAATAAGGGTTCATAATTCCGAATATGGGATAAAAAATCAGTCGAAACAGTCATGGAAACGAGCTGGTTCCCCACCCCTGAAAAGATTAAGCTGTTTCCTTCGGTTGGTAGTCATGTTTGTTGCTTTTGGGGATTCACGAGGATTGATAGTTACTAATTTCATGCCAAATGGTAAAAATTGTCATTGTCATATACAATTCTGAAGTAATTCAGAAAAACCAAAGAATAAATGCTGAAGTAAACGCGTCCCAGACTAGCAAAGAAAAAATGTTTTCTACTTCACGATTACGCACGCTCCGGTACCACCGCATCTACAATGGAAATTATCAACCATTACACATGACAAAAGTTGTTTTACTTTTCTTATAGCCCTGACCTCGCCCCACGTGACTTTTATTTGTGTCTAGAACTGATGAAAATGCTGGCTGGGAAGAACTTTGAGACCAGGGCGCCTTTGACACCGGCTGTTACACTGTACCTAATACAGTGGGTCTACGTCATGGTTAATATTGGGAAAAATAAAGCTCCTACGAAGATGGCAAAAATGCATAGACATAGATGGACAATTTGTTTAAACAGTGAAGAAAGAATTTTGTTAAAAAGTTAAATGGTCTTAGAGAACTAGTCAAAAGTCCAACTACTTTCCGACCGTCCCTCGTACACATCGATTTCCCACCACTATTACCACATCCTCTCTGAGCATCCAGTGTTTTATTGCACTTAGGTTTATGATTATCAACAATTAACCAAACTGCGAAATCTTGGGGTGATACAATTTGAAAAGAGTTGCAGACGACAAAATATATATTAACCCTTTCCCAAACAACAATATTTAAGGGTGGTCCACTTCAAAATATGCTGCAGTAAGCAAAACAAGAGTTAATGCAGGTGTAATGGATGTATAATATAGCTCAGAAAAAATTGAGAATACAAGAGCTGTCACTGTAAGATGACAATGCCCCCGCCACCGCTTTGATCGTCATAAGGTCAAGGTCATCCAGGGGTCAAGGTCATCAAAGCATGTGCCTTCAAAAAGGTAATGTGCCAAGGAATGTTGCACTTAAATATGAAGTGAATATGTTAAGTAAAAAGGAAGTTATGGCCAATGTTAAAGTTTTTTTGCCAATGTTAAAGTTTTTGGACTTTGATCGTCACAAGGTCAAGGTCATTCAGGGGTCAAGGTCATCAAAGCATTTTCAACACATATTCATGCGCATTTTCGAGTTCAAAGTAAGAACAACGACCGAATTCTTCAGTATATTTTTATTACTACGAAAAAAAACATATGTTAATGATGATAATTATATTAGAACTCGGAGTTTTGTCAAAAAAGAACGCAAACGAAATGGACTACTTTTTTCAATATATGAAAAGGCCATTAATATTCATAATTTCTAACTCATTAATATTCATGAAAGAGCACTTGCTAAGGGTGCTGGGGATTGAGTTTAAGGTCAACCTTTACCTGTATTTTAATTTTGTACAGCGTGAAAAGTAGTTAAAACCAACATTTTTCACGATTCCTGTTTAAAATTTACCCCTCCAGTTAATAAGATAGAAAATGTAGACAACTGACATATCTAAAAACCCGACTAGAGTGATTGTTCTTGATAGATGTCAACATGAGACGACATTGCCATGATTTTAGTTCAAAAACAATAACAGCATTTGTTGATTATCGTTGTCATTTATGCCAGTTGCACATATATTACCCATTTAAACTCGAAAAATGTTAAACATGCTGATCAAGATCTGTTCAAAATGATAGAATTCAATTTAGAAGTTATTGAGAAAGGAAAAAAATCATTTGAATACAAGCAATAATGAAAGGGTAAACAAAGACTGCATGGAAAGTACACAGTCATGCTTGACCTATGTTGATATACGAATTTGGTCATATGCAACGGTATACAACACAGAGAGGCATGTGACACTCAACGCCCGCCCACTAAAACATGTATCTCGTGGGGCATTAGGCATCCACGAGGATCTATGAAAACATATTACCCTAAATTTAGGAAAACTTGTAATACGTCACCACATGAATAAACAAATCGCACGTGCGATCATGACATTTTATCGCGGTAAAAAAAATCCGATATCTTGACTGCAATGTTCAACGCGTAAACGCTTTCGATTGTGAAATGACTGTCAATGCATTATAGTGAAACCCATTTTCAAACGATTTATGAGAAAACCAGAAAATCTTTTCATTTGGTCGTAATTGACCTTTAAAATTGATAGAATCCTCGGCGTACTAATTTTGCAACTCAAATTTACTTTTGACATCAAGATATCCATTATGAAGTTTTCAGAAGATTGTGTTTATCTTCAAAAGGAAAAATATAAGTCAAAGTATTACATTAAACAAACAATAAAGCTGCTTTTTTAAACTGTCTGCACTACTTTTTGGTGTCATTGGGTCCGGTGCAAAGAGATAGAGTAAATCCCAGAAAAAAGTAGTTCTTTGCCTAAACCAGTATACAGACACCCTGTACACTAGATCACCATATACACCCTTCCAGCTAATCGCAATAAGTCTGCCATTTTGACAAATGGCGACTTAAAAAATGAAAAGTTATAAGTTACATTTACGATTTCTTTATCTCTTATTTTTATTCTTTTATTGCACAATGTTTTGTTGCGTTGTCAGGAAAATGTATCCAGAGAACCACTGATTATCAGCATTTTATTCTTATTCTCAATATTTTCCCAAGCCTATTCTATTCTATTAGGGACGTCAAAGCCAAGTCATGTTTGCTTAGAAAACTTTTCTAATTAATATAACAAACATTTTCATAACTTTCTTGTAATGTTTCAGTCTTTAAACAGTGACATGATAAATTTGTCCTTTCACTGCCCCGGCTGTTCTCTATTTTCTATTATTGTGTAGATGGCACCACACCGCTTCAGGAACGCGCCGATGGACATGTCTTCTGCCATGCACTTGTTCCACAGTTCGTCAAGTCTAGATTGTACTACGCAGTATTTCTTCTTCTCACCGTTCACAGCCAGACTCACCAGTTCTGCCTCTCTGTGCAACAGTGGAACAAGCTTAAAGAAGCTCGTTCCACTGCCAGCCTTACTGTTTAGACAATGGTGTCAACCTAAAAAGACATAAAGATTAAATTTTTAGCCATTACTAGACGATAAAAATTTAGACAAAAACAAAATCTGAAGATGCCAATTAAAGTACAGATTATTAAACAATCTATTATTTTATCGCGGAGGTAAAGGGTTGGCACGCGCCATTCACAGTAGCGACGCGTAATAATTAAAGTAGCAATTAAAGTAGCGAGTGATTCACACCCTTAATTTCTTTAAGTACCATAACTTGTTAATCGTTTTGCTAACAATACCTGGTATTTGAGGAGCCTAATAAAATAGGCTTGTGGAAATAATTTAGGCAAAACAAGAAAATTATGATTCTCATCATTTTCTCATTTTGCCTTTAAATATTGTAAAATATTACTTTCTTCGACAATATCCATTTTGAAGACTACAGTAGATAAGGAAATGAACCAACCAAACATTTTGCCGTTTATAATAATCGAAATAGAAAATAATAAAATGTTAACAAATAAGAATGTTTTAATCAGAATGCGTAAAAGGCAATTATTTACAATAATAATAATCATTTACAATCGAATATTACAATTAAAAACATAGTTGAATATGACATAAGTTCAAAATATTAATTTAATTACAAATTTAAATAATATTAGATCTAGATCTAATTCTAAATAATACATAATTCGGACGATATAAAAATGAATTAAAAACTATCATGATATTCTATACCAAATATTATTATAATAATTTCAATATATACAACAGTGCTATATAGCCTATATTGAGGCCGAGTTTGACAGGCCGAGTTCGTATACAGGCCGAGTTTTTATAAGGCCGAGTTTTTTTCAGGCCGAGTTCACCGTACCCCTTACACGGTACAGTGTTGGAAAAGAGCGATCTATCGTTTTCAACAACTTGAGTTTGGAAATGAGTTTTCAATTTCTGCTGATATCATTTTTTCTTTCCGATTACTCGATTAGTGATATTGGTAATCGATACTCGGACGTTCGATCGAGTACTCGAGTACTCGAGTACTCGTTCCCATCCCTAATGCTTTCACCATTTTGAACTTAAGTTGGCACTAAAGTCCCTTGAGTGATTGTATTCAATGCATGTTCATGAATATTTGATTCGTCAAAAATTGTGGGCGTGGCAGGGCGGGGCTTATCCGATTTTGAGAAATCGTCAGATAATTCTTCAAAAATTTTCTCCTCCTTAACCAGTGAGCCAATTCTTACCAAACTTGGCAGGAAGGTTCCTTGGGTGATTCTTTTCGAAACTTGTTCGTGAATTTTTTATTCGGGTTTTTTTTATCAAAATTGGCAGGAATGTTCATTGGGGGACTTATTTCAAAATTTGTTCATGAATTATTGATTTGCAAAAAATGTGGTAATGGCAAGGCAGGGCTTATCAGACTTAACAAAATCATGAGAAAAAAGCAATTAAACAGCAAATTTGAACCAAATCGTACAGGAATGTTCCTTGATTGACTGTCTTCAATGCATGGTTGTGAGTTTTTGGTTTATTGAAAAATATGGGCATGGCAGGGTGGGGCTTGGGGATTGTTAAATGTGTTGTTTGGTCTGTTGATTTTTTGTTCGCTCTATTTCCCAATTGATCAGCTCACAGTTCAAATGAAATCAATTTCTCAAAATGCACAAAAACTGCACTTTTGGGGGGGTATGATCACTTTCAGTGATATTCTAGTTGAATTTGGACCAGTTCATTTTTTTTTCGTCTGGTCATGGGTTAATTAACCTATTTGAAAGTATAATTATTCTATAAGTAATTGTGACCCATCCTGCAAACAGTGACTCTGTAGCTTGGTCAAAAGCTGCAGCCATAGTTCAGATGGTAGCGCGTTAAATTCTCTCTCATGAGGTCCTGGGTTTAATTCCTGGCTGCTGTAAACATTCTCTTAGGCATGTGTCTCCAGTTAAGAGGAGATGATGACTTTTTAAAATGCAATTTTTCCTTAATTGCTCATCAAATCTTATATTAAGGGAACTTATTTGAATTGTCTAATTGAGCGTTTGGATTTGGAAAAACAAATTCAGAATGCCTTTAGTTTAACCCGTTTCTGCTTTAACAGTGCTTTTTGGCACCCCTGCAGGTTATGGCTTTTAAAAACATCATGGAAAATGAAGAAATTATCACGGAAAATGAAGAAATTGTTTACGCCAAACAATGTTAACACAATGTTTTCTATGTTGAAAATTGTAGAATTTTAATTATGCCCCCTTTCGAAGAAAATGGGGGTATATTGTTTTGCAAGTGTCGGTCGGAAGGTCGGTCGGTCGGTCGGTCGGTCCGTATGTCGGTCGGTCTGTCCGTAGACCAAACCTTGTCCGGAGCATAACTCGAAAAGTATTAAAGGTAGAGTCATGAAACTTCATAGGTGGATAGATCTCATTATGGAGAGGTGCAGTGCACAAGAACCGTAACTCTGCCGATCAAATTTTTTGAGTTATTGCCCTTTGTTGATTTTATAACTTGATTCTTGTCCGGAGCATAACTCAAAAAGTATGTAAGGTACAATCATGAAACTTTACAGGTGGATAGATCTCATTATGGAGAGGTGCAGTGCACAAGAACCATAACTCTGCTGATCAAATTTTTTGAGTTATTGCCCTTTGTTGATTTTATAACTTGATTCTTGTCCGGAGCATAACTCAAAAACTATGTTAGGTAGAATCATGAAACTTTACAGGTGGATAGATCTCATTATGGAGAGGTGCAGTGCACAAGAACCGTAACTCTGCTGATCATATTTTTTGGGTTATTGCCCTTTGTTGATTTTCAAACTTGATTATTGTCCGGTGCATAACTCAAAAAGTATGTAAGGTAGAATCATGAAACTTTACAGGTGGATAGATCTTATTATGGAGAGGTGCAGTGCACAAGAACCGTAACTCTGCAGATCAACTTTTGTGAGTTATTGCCCTTTGTTGATTTTATAACTTGATTCTTGTCCGGAGCACAACTCAAAAAATATGTAAGGTAGAATCATGAAACTTTACAGGTGAATAGATTTCATTATGGAGAGGTGGAGTGCAGGGTTGGGGTAATCGTAATCTGTAATCGTAATCGATTGTAATCAATTACATTTTCTCAAGTAATCGACAGTATTCTGTAATCGAAGGGAGTTTCGATTACATGTAATCGTAATTTAATCGATTACAGGCTTAAAAATTGATGTAATCATCGATTACATTTTCGATTACTTTCGATTACTTGCAGAAAAATTATGAATCAAATTAAGGTTTACGAACTGAGAATGAAAACACCACTTTCTAGCCATACAAAATGCATCAAATTACACACACTTGTAAATACACTTCACATAAGGTGATCAGCCTGTAAAACATAATACAATCCCAATTTTGGACTGTTAATGATAAGTAAAAAAAGGTTTGTATTAGAGATCCTTTCCCAAACAAGATCAGGTTTCAACATACCTGATAGTTATTGTTTTGGAAACATTTAGAGAAAAGAAGAAAGTGCATTATACATAGAATTGCATCATTTGGGAGAGAATTAAAATGACTACTGCTGTTTTGGTTGAAGAACTTCACACCTTTTTACATGAAGAACAATAGTGATTGCTATAGTGTGAAACCTAAACAAAAGGTGTTATTCCCCCAGGCTAATTTTAGTATTATACAATTTGACAACTTTGAGAGATTTGATGAAGTTAATATGAAGGTTCAGGTAATATTCTGGATGCAGATGTTCTTTGGTTTGACATTGTGACAAGAGCTATGTCCTTCATGGGCTATTTTGAAGTTCCTTTCCTAATGAAGAGCTTTGACTACCTTGACCACAGTCTCTCAACTTTCCAGAAACTATTTAGGATAAGATGCAATATTAATTATAGAATAAGCCCTTTCCCAAACAACATTTTTTTCTAAAACGAAAGGAAATTTGCAGACAGCAAAATGATCCTGTTTCACATAGAAATGTCCTGGAGAAATTGCTGATTACGGCCATTTTCTGTTAAGGCTTTCTAAATCCGCCATATCTAGAGAGGTTATCAAAGTGTGTCACTATTTGAGAATAGTTTTAAGGTATATGACCCCTCATTAAAACACCACTTTCTAGTCATGGGTCATGCATCAAATTACACACACTTGTAAATACACTTCAAATAAGTTTATTCACCGTGCCGGATTTCAAGATTATGCTTCAAGAAGAAAATAAAATGCAAATATCTTTTTACTCTATATTCATATGCAAGGAAGGTAATTTATAACATTTTGGTCAAATATTTCTATAATTATGCATTAATTCAAAATTCTAAACCATTCGAAATGCTTATGTTTGTATTTGGAATGGAAATATAACACAGATTAGGATTAACGGGCACTTTTCAGATTTCGCCTCTGGCTCTTTGGTGCTAATGATGGGTTGTATACGTTAAATATTCAAATAATATTATATGTTTTATAAACTTTATAGGTTTTATAGGACCGTAATATGCATGCACTATTTAAACCATAAATAAATTTTTGCAATAAAACTATCCTTTTACAACATTGTATAATATAATTATCATTCAACATTGCATGTTATTTTCTGAAAAGATTTGGCAGTGCTAAACATGTTTTTTATGCTCCCCGAAAAAATTTCGGGGGAGCATATAGTCACCACGCTGTCCTTCCGTCTGTCCGTCTGTCCGTCCGTCCGTCCGTCCACAGCCAGATCTCAGCAACCCTTGGACCAAATTCAATGAAACTTCACATGTGAACTTGTGGGGTCAATACCTAGAGACCTTTTTTTCGGTTTCTTAATTTGAGGCTGCGTCATAGAAAAAGGGGCCTTAATGTAAAACTTAGTTTTTCTCCAATTTCTCTTTATCTAATGGGCAGAATTGAATGAAATTTTCTTCTTTTGTGAGGAATGATATGTTCTAGTCTATATTCTATAAATAATTTGTGTACAAAAAATCTGTCATGTGAAAAGGGGGCTTAATGAATGATAGTGTTTTTTTTTTTGTGACAAACACTTATTCGGGGAGCATTATCTGTCTATGACGGCTCTTGATTTTTTAGCTCACCTGAGCACAAAGTGCTCAAGGTGAGCTATTGTGATCGCTTTTTGTCCGTCGTCCGTCTGTCCGTCCGTCCGTCTGTCCGTCTGTCCGTCCACAATTTGGTGTTTACGCTCTAGCATCCACAAATATTAATCAATCTTGATCAAACTTAGTCAAAACAAGTATGGTCATAAGTTCTCGGATGAGTTCGATTATAGGCCAGATCGGACCAGAATGTGCTGAGTTATCTGCCCTTGAATGTCCAAAAAAGCCGTTTTTGACTTTGTTTACATTCTAGCATCTACAATTATTGATCAATCAAAACAAAACTTGGAGACAATGTTGGAGACCATGAGATCTCGGATGAGTTTGGTTTTCAGTATGATCTGATCAGAAAGTCCAGAGTTATGTGCCCTTGAATTTGACAAAATTGCCATATTCGGCTGGTTTTGACCTTGTTAACACTATAGAATCTACAATTATTGATCAATCAAGACAAAACTAAGACATGTCCTTTTACACATACAGCCTTGATATTTGACACATGGACACCTACGACCAAGACCTTTCACATTTGACCATGACCTTGGACCTTGTGACCTTGACCTTGGTGTTTGACCTACTTTTATAATACATTAACCTGGCCTATATTTCATGTCATTTTACATATACAGCCTTGATATTTCACACATGGTCACTTCCAACCAAGATATTTCACTTTGACCATGACCTTGGACCTTGACCTTGGAGTTTGACCTACTTTTAGAAATATCTAACCTAGCCTTTATCTTATGTCATATTACACCTACAGCCTTGATATTTCACACATAGACACCTCCTACCAAGACCTTTCACATTTGACCATGACCTTGAATATTGCAACCTTGACCTTGGAGTTTGACCTACTTTTAAAAAGACTGAAATCAGGCATATACATCATGTCCTTTTACACCTACAGCCTTGATATTTCACACATGGACACCTCCAACCAAGACCTTTCACATTTGACCTTGACCTTGGCATTTGGCCTACTTTTAAAAACTTTAACCTGGCCTATGTTTCATTTTACTTTTACATATACAGCTTTAATATTTCACACATAGAAACCTCCTACCAAGACCTTTCATATTTGACCATGACCTTGGACATTGTTAACTTGACCTTGGACTTTGACCTACATCAAATGTAGGCCCTTGAGGGGGCATATATGTTTTACAAACATCTCTTGTTTTAATTTTGGACCTCTCCAATGTTATCATCTGGTAATGAATCAATGATATTGTCCAGCAAGATTAACTCGGGACAACTTAATTTTTGTGCGCAAAGTCCGTTAGTTGAGCGTCTAAACAAAACAATGCCGAAATGAGGTACATATTCAGATGTCCCGGGTTAATCTTGCTGGACAATACTTTTCCAACACATCTTTACCTTTTGCTGTGTATAAACACAGAAAGCCTGCGATCAATAAAACTTACTCTGTCAAATTATAATTATGTTTGTGTAATTTTGCATTCCAGGATTGTTGTTTGGTTGTATACCACCCGTATAGACCTCTAGTTCAGTATGTGTCAGATATTAGTTCAACAGACGACAGTATTCTGCCTTTAGCTTGGTATGTAATAAATCTGATGAACATATTCTAACCTTCTACATCAAGGCCAATCGATAAGATTTATTAATCATTATGCATGGATATAGCCCAATTTTACGTCTAAACTTTCCTGTAACAGGGAATAACTTTTAAAGAACCAAGTTCAGTAAGTGTCAGATATAAGTTCTGCAGACGACAGTATTTTACCTTTAGCATGGTAAGTGATAAAGTTTGTACGAATTATAGGTCAAACAACATTGTCAAGTCATGTTGCCGTTGGATGTCAAAACCTTGTAACTACAGCTTCGTAGTTGAAAGGTTTTGACTTCCCACTAATGATGTACATTTGAGCCAGGATCTGGAAAAACGTCCCTTATAGCATTTTTAAAAAAGTGAGTTTCAAGATAAGCCTGTTATCAAATACAGTCAAATATACATCCATGCTGTTTTCTTTAAGTAACTACAGGTCACAACGAAGCTATTAGAGAAGAACTTGGTTCCCGTTCAGACTGCGTGTATACGCAGGCTGATCGGGAACCATGTTTGGCTCAAAAGCCTTGAAGGACCTTTTTCCAGATCCTGGCTCAGTTGTATAAAAGAAAATAATCGCTGTTTGGTCGTATATCACCCATATAGACCCCTAGTTATGCCCCCTTTCGAAGAAAATGGGGGTATATTGTTATACCCCCCACAACAAAGTTATGGGGGGGTATACTGGATTCAGGTTGTCCGTCTGTCCGTCCGTCCGTTGACATAATTTTGTGTCCTCTTCTCCTCCCACAGTTTTTGACCGATTTCGCTGAAATTTTAGCAGGTTGTTCCCTATCATATGAAGTTGTGCACCTGCAATTTTCATTTTGATCCAGGCAGTAGTTTCAGAGTTATGCCACTTTGAACTTTAGCACTTTTTCAGTGGAAGGTCGGTCGGTCCGTAGGTCAGTTGGTCTGTCCGTAGACCAAACCTTGTCAGGAGCATAACTCGAAAAGTATTAAAGGTAAAATCATGAAACTTCATAGGTGGATAGATCTCATTATGGAGAGGTGCAGTGCGCAAGAATCGTAACTCTGCCGATCAAATTTGTTGAGTTATTGCCATTTGTTGATTTTATAACTTGATTCTTGTCCTGAGCATAACTCAAAAAGTATGTAAGGTACAATCATGAAACTTTACAGGTGGATAGATCTCATTATGGAGAGGTGCAGTGCACAAGAACCGTAACTCTAGGCCAGTCACTTTAGCCGAAAAATAGGCCCAACCCACCACTAATTCTAACAGAAACAAAACCAACATTTTTATATTCTATAACCATTTATCCATTTTAGAAAAAAAGTCCTCAAATGTTACTCGAGGGGAAATATGAAAAAATCGATCTTACTAGGGGACCCCTTCAAAGCAAACCAAAAGTATGTTTTGGGGTGTAGGCATAGAAAACAGTCTTTTGAAACCAAGTATGCTATTGTGGATGGAATATTTTACGGATAATTTAATAAAAGAGGTTCATAAAGTAAAAAACAACGATTTTGCTATTTTTCTTTATTTGAATTTTACATGGAAAGTGAATTTGAGAGTGAAATTTCCCCACCCACTCATGTATTAAGGTTAACTTATCCAAATACTTTTGAAGTGACATTTCAGAATTATTTGTCATAAATTTTACTTTTATTTTTATCTGAAAGAGCATATTTCCTTATGAAAATTCTGAAAATTTCAAGCCAAAATATTGCACCGTTTACGAGAAATCTATATTTTTGTGTTAAAATTGAACAAATTGTTGTGGACAACAGTTCGGATTTATATGCAATTTATCGATTATGTCTCAACTTTAAATGTGTGTTTCTCGCTTATTGGCAACAACTTAAAAAAACAAATAGTATTTATACTCATTAGAATAACCAATCTTGGCATCAAGACATACTTTAAAAAATTGAAATTGGAATGAAATGTCCCTTTAAACCCTTCGCTGTAACTAAATATAAGACTTCCAGTTCGAAAGCTGCTGTAGACGACAAAAATTCTTTGAAAAAAAATTGATTTGTATACATTATAGAAAAATAACAAGGTAAAAACGTATTGATGAAAAAGGAGAAAAATCTGATTATCAGCACTTTCTTCATTTTTATACGCCCGTCGAAGACGGGACGTATTATGGGATCACCCGTGATGTCCGGCGTCCGGCGTGCGGGCGTCTGTCGGCGTCCACTTCTTTGTCCGGAGCATAACTCTGTCACCTTAAGTCCGATTGACTTTAAACTTGGCAGTTATATTCTTCTCATCATTACGGAGTGCAGTGCACAAGAACCATAACTCTACCTGGCTTATTTTTTGAGTTATTGCCCTTTGTTGTTTTTAGCTCCACTGGCCGTCAGGCCAGGGAGCTATTGTCATGGCGCTGTGTCCGTCGTGCGTCCGTCCGTCCGTCCGTGCGTCCGTCCGTCCGTAAACTTTTTCTTTGACAATCTTCTCCTCAGAAACTACTGAATGCATTTCAACCAAATTTCACAGAAATCATCCTTTGGTGACCTTCTATCAGATTCCTGCAAATAATTGTGATTGAAGCAGAAACCAGTGAGTTATCTGCCCTTGAATGTCAAAAATAGCAGTTTTTTCACTCTAACAACTACAAATATTGACCAAGCAGGACAAAACCTATTCAGAATGTTGTTGAGCCTAAGATCTTGCATGGGTGCAATTTTTGGCATGATCGAAATCCTATATCCGGAGTTATGCGCCCTTGAATTTGACAAAACTGCTGTTTGGAGTATGTTTTTACTCTTACAAGCACAATTATTGACCAACACAGACAAAAAATTGATAAGAATACTTGTGAGCATAATATCTTGCATGAATGTAATTGTCAGCTTGATATGAATCTCATATTTTGAGTGACATATCCTTGAATGTGACAAAAATTGTTGTTTTTCTTCTTAATTTTCTCTCTAACAGGACAGTATTATATAATGTGAAAAAAGGAAAAGTGAATCAATATATGAACATTCATTCCATTTCATTGGTCTAACTGCATTTTAATGATGTATAGCTCCACACAACAATAAGTCATGCTGGCAACTAGTAAGCAAAAGGTAATGTATAAAATGGGTTAAGCATGTATAGTTGTGCTAAGGGTTACCATCTCCCCAAGGGTTTATCTGGTAGTGTAGTAAAGTGACTGGTCATTATACTCCTGGATGCTTGGACAGCAGCTGTGAGTTGACCTTTACTTTAGTTTACACTTTTGCATGCCTGTTTTAATTTCATTATACTTAATTGTAATTTGTTTATCATCTAAATGGAATGCTTCCTACTTGAAATAGTTTAAGCCATTTTTGCATATATTTTCAATGAGGCTTTAAAAGGAATTTTAAGGCTTATTTTTTTCAACCCTTTCCCAAACAAGACCTGGTTTTGATGCCCTTAATAGAATTGGTTTGAGAAAAATTGAGACAAATAAAGAGAATGCTGAAAACCAGCATTTTCTCCTTTTGCCTCAATATCTTCATAGCTACATTGTATACAATTGACAAAGTCTATCTTTATCGACATGTGTTTGTTATCTGCAACAGTTTTAGACTTTGAACACCCTAAAGTTTGTTGTTTGGGAAGGGGTTAAGAAAATAAGAGGAAAGTATACTAGCTCAGTGAAATCCTTTCCCAAACAAGACATAGTGCTGTGAACCCAACAAAATGTTAAGTTTAGAAACCCCTTCTGGATTATAAAGAAGAAAATGCTGTCAAAATGATGATGCTGATTATGAGCATTTTCACTTGTTACAGACCGAGAGGTAAAATGATTATTGTTAACCTAAGACAGGTAGGGTAATCATGGGCGAGCAGCTGGAGGCTGGGTTAAGATGTTGTAGTACTGGTAAGAGAAACAAAAGGAATCCATGGTTAGGTGCTCCAGCCATCGTAATATGACCATAGCAGTTGAAAATGAAATTAAACCTGTGTAAATCAAATCTTCTCTGGATTCCTATTGAAGGGACAGCAGGTTTTCTTTTTTCAGTAATGTTGAAAATATTCTATTGTATGCAACAGCTTCCAATTTGAACTACCCTCAAGTCATTTGGGAAAGGATTTAAATGACATTTTAGTTTCTTTGATTTAAGACCAGTCTAAGCTTTGTTGCCTCGCTTTAATTATGAATTTCTAGGCTGTGTTGCACTCACAACTTGTAAACATTGTTTGATCTTAGTAGATCCCCATCCATATGGGTAGATCCAGAGGGGGAAAGATCTACAATTTCAGAAACAAACAAAGACAGGGTTGTCCAATTTGAAAGTGGCTGCAGATGACATTATAGATGTTTATGAAAAAATAATCCAAAATTGATTCAGAGAAAAATGAGAAAATGTTGATTATCAGCATTTTCTTCTTTTGCCTAAATGTGTTTAGCAACCCTTTCTTCATGATAAACAGTTCTTGTTTGGGAAAAGGTTGATAAAACATGATAAATCTAGGTTCTTTTTTGGTAAAGGTAAACATTCTCACTTTTGTTCTCTTTTGACAGTCATTAGAATGAGCATAAAGGTGGTCACTGAAAGACAATGACTACGTTTAATCTTTATGTACATGTGCAGGGGTTTAATTAAGAGGCTGGGTGAGGATTTTACCCTTCTGTTCAGGTTTCTACTTTTGTAGATATTGCAAAATGTTAAAAAGGAAAATAAAGAAAATCCCCCACCTACTTTGTCTTAACCCATTACCAAACAACAAAATTTTAGGTTGATCCAAATTCAAAGATGTTGCAGACGACAATTTCAAATGAAAGAAAGTTAATTTTTTGTTGTCTTTTGGGGCAGAAAACACTGTGAAAAATGAAAAAAATTACTTGTAACAAACAATTTTTTTCCTTTTCCATAATGTTTTCCAAGGTCAATATGTTGTGAGGAGCCAAAAAGAGTCAGTGTGTGGTAATGGGTTAAGTTATATGACCCATCATTAAAAACGCCACTTTCTAGCCATGGGACATGCATCAAATTACACACACTTGTAAAATTTATACACTTCAAATAAGTTTTTCAACATTCTGGTTTTCAAGATTATGTTTCAAGAAGAAAATATTTTTCAAATATCTTTTTACTCTATATTCATATGCAAGGGAGGTAATTTATAACATTTTTGTCAAATATTTCCATAATTATGCATTAAAATGGAAATATAGCACAGTTTAGGATTTACTGGCACTTTTCAAATTTCGCCTCTGGCTCTTTGGTGCTAATGATGGGTTGTATACGTTAAGTCCCAGATGGCTCAAAAGTTATTGAAATCCCTGCATGTGATGTTATTAGCCCCCCCCCTTCTTTATTGCATATCATTTGTAAGAAATGTGTGCAAAACTATTTTAATTTACAGTAGCTCAACTTACTACAGTTTTGCACTACAAACCATTTCCAATGCCAAATTACTGTACAAAACTTTAATAATTACAGTTCCAATAGTTTTGCAACATATCATTTTATTTCAAAGCTAAATATTTGTGCGATTCATGTACTGTAATTCAGTTGAGCAACTAAATAGTAAACTTACATTTTTTCATAATGATAAAGCATTGAATGGTTTGAAGTCTAAATTTTTATAATACATTATCAACTTAAACAATACCATAATGAAATATGTTTGGGAAAATAATGAGACAAAAGAAAAAAATGCTGGTAAACCAGCATTAAATTTTTCACAGTTTGCCTCAATATTTTCTGGGCAATGATGGAAAATAAAACCATTCCAACAACTTCTGTTCTTCTGCTGTAGTTTTTAAGTGGACCATCCTAAAAAAATAATAGTTGAGAAATTGTCAATGTTTTTTGTTTAACCCTTTCCCAAACGACAAAATTTTAGGGTGATCCAATTTGAAAGCTGCAGCAGACAACAAAGTAAATGATCACAAAAGGCCAAAATATCTATGTTATAGCCAAGAAAATATTGAGACAAAAGGAGAAACTGCTGGTTATCAGCAGTTTCTTCTTTTGTTTCAATGTTTTCCCACGCCTTTTCTATTAGGGACGTCAAAACCAGGTCTTGTTTGGGAAAGGGTTAAAGGGAATGTCAGTGAAATCAGAAGAAAAAAAAATGAAAGAGAAATCTATGTTTTTGAAATGGTGTTCTTTGTTTCTTTAGAGTTCTGGTTCTTTCCCAAATTACAAATTTTTAGGGTGGTCCAAATTCAAAGCTGCTGCAAACGACAAAATGGTTGTGGGTACACATAGAATTTGTATATATTTTAGCACAGAAAATATTGAGACAAAAGGAGAAACTACTGGTTATCAGCAGTTTCTTCTTTTGTTTCAATGTTTTCTCAAGCCTTTTTTATTAGGGACGTCAAAACCAGGTTTTGTTTTGGAAAGGGTTAACCCATCACCCTATAATGACACTTTTTGATGCCTCACAAGATGAAGGCTTTGGAAAACATTGTTGAAAAAGAAGAAATTGCCTGTGATAAGCAATTCCTTCTTTTTTCACTATATTTTCTTCCAATATAGACCAAAAAGTAAAATTTCATTCACTTGAAAATGTTGCCAGCAACATCTCAGAATTTAGACCAGCCTGACATTTTGTTGTCTGGTAAAGGATTAATTTGAACAATTTGCTAAAGGAGGTAAGGGTAAGGGTAACTGTGATAGCCTGAATAGTGAGGGCTCTCAGTGTGCATCTCAATACACAACTAGTAATGGGGGAAAGTGGTATTACATAATATTAGGTAACAGAACTTCTGCAGGACAAGTTGATGGCTTGGTGCAAAATTGTTTTAACTACATTTTGTAACCTTTTACAGGAGAGGGAAAAAACTTACTCACTTTCTAAAATATTTTTTTGATTTCTTAATACCTTTTAAAATTATACATAATTGAAAACCAATACCAGAACACATGATGTATTCCTTCCTAAAGATTCAGAAAATGAAAAGAAGGAATTTCTGAAAAATATGTAGTTACAATAGTTTTGCACTGAGCCTTCTACTGGTGTCAGCTGGTCTCAAGTTCTGACCAATTATGTTGTAATGACATCTTTGTATGTTATAACATGTGTTTGGAAATCTATATCCTATTAGTTTTTAAAAACCCTTTCCCAAATAAGACCTGACTTTATAAGAAAAGTCTTCAGAAAATTCGGGGCAAAAGAGGAAATTCTGGTGGCGTTTTTTCCTTTTGCCTGAATATTTTCTTTTCTACCACACATACTCTTGGTAACATTGATGTATTTGTTAATGAAGCCTCTCCAAAAACAAGGCCTGGTTTTGATGTCATTGGAAGAAAAGGCTTAGGAAAATACCAACACAAAAGAAGAATATGCTGATACTTGGCATTTTCTCCTTTTGCCTCAATGTTTTCCTAGCTACAATATAAACAGTAATAATTATACACAAATCCCATCTTTTCATCTGCAGCAGCTTTAAGAAAGGTTGCTGTTCAGGAAATGAGCAAAACATTTGACATTTTCAAAGAAGGCCTTTCAAAGTATATGAAACTATTTCAAACATTAAAAATTTAAATGTAGAGGACATTTTAGAATATATATATATCCACAAACAAAATTGAGTTTGAGTTTATTGGGGTTTTAGGCCGTTTTCAACTACCAGGGTCATATCGCGGCGGCTGGAGCACCTATCCATGGATTCCTTTTGTTTCTCAAACCAGTACTACCACAACACCCTTACCGAGCCTCCAGCTGCTCGCCCACTTAGGTTAACGATTTCAAACCCATTGGTGGGTGACAATTTTGTCAGAAAGGGTATTAGACGCGGCCGGGTATCGAACCCGGGACCTCTCGAATGAGGGTCAGATGCGCTACCAACTGCGCTAAGGCTGCGGCCACAAACAAAATTGAATGCAATCAGTTAAAATGCCATTATAAATGATGTCACAACATGCATAATGTCATATTGAAATTCAAGTATGAATCTTGTTTTAATCTTGGTCCGCCAGGGGTTTTCCTGCCCGGTTTTCCTATTCTTTCTTTGCCTCCTGAAAACGGAGGCATTCCCAAAGCAAAAGGCTGTGTTCCCAAAGCAAATTTTCTTCCATTTTCCCAATCTATCTAAAATGCCTTATTTGTTATTGAAAAATGAGTGTTTTGCTTACATTTTTTGCCTGAAATGAGCTATTTTGCGCTTTAAAAAGTTCCCAATTAGGCCAGACTCCTTTTCCCAAAATGGCTAGGAAAATCCCTGTCCGCACTGTATGCGCATGCGTGACAGTTAAAAAAGAAATTCAACGGCATCTGTAACGGGGTTGAATTTGGGTTTGGATTCTCCCTAAATTCGGCTATCTCTCTTATGATTTCGGCTCAATCTCTGTCTGAATCACATATTATTAACCGTTCTGAGGTGGCCAACACAAAAGTTTTGCATATTTTTTCAAAAGATTTCATTTTTTGCAATTAGACCATCTGTTACCCTGCAGCTTTAAAAATAGATCAGTTGTTTGCTTATTCTTTTCAATCAATATCTGTCTGTTTTGATGCCTACAGTAAACATTATTAACTGCCTTTCCAATTCCATATGATAATTTAGAATAATATAGGCTAGCATAGAAAACTTTTTGGGAAAAGGAGTATTACTGATCATTGACAGTTTTTCTTTGTGCTCAATGTTTTTAATACCAAACCCAAAACAGGATCTTGTTTGGGAAAGGGTTAAATGTAACTTCCTTTCAATGATATCCATCTTTTCCATACAATATGACCTTCCTAAAGGTAATCTGGTAACCCTTATCAACCCATAACGAAAACTTAATATTTTAGAAAAATAGCCATTTCGGGGCATTGGTGGTTCACAGACACATCTTGTTTGTTTTTGCCATGAAATTTTGGAGTGTTTCGTTTTGAGAGCCTTTGCAGATGACAAAATAATTAATGTAAAAGGAGAATATGTGTATGTAACATTTAGCATAGAAATATTGAGAAAAAATGCTTGCAAAATGAGTGCTACAAATAGTTGAATCAATCAAAATTGAGAAGTTGGAATATTTAATCCTTTCTGAAACAACACCTGGTTTTGACGTTTTTATTAGATGAGGCTTGGGAAAACATTGAGGTAAAAGAAGAAAATTTTGACAATCAGCGCTTTCTCCTTTTGCCTCAATATTTTCTGGAACTTCATATACACAAATCCTATCTTTATATGCATGCATTTTGTCGTCTGCAACTCCTTTCAAATTGGACAAGTCAAAAATTTGCTGTTCGGGAAAGGGTTAAGTGCATGACATAGTTGACTTATTCTATTTTAAATTCTATTTTCAGGTTGTAATGCCTCGTAAGAAGAACTGGAAGATTGGGAGGGCCCGGAAGAACGCTCAGCAGCATTCCACTGGTACTGGAACATGTATCAGTGGGATATCAGATGGGGGTTTATCCCACCCTTTACCTTCATCTGCTTCGGATGTAAGGCCATCTGATTATATTGATAATCTTGGAATTGAAAATCTTGGATATAGAAATATTCTTGGATATAGAAATACTCTTGGAAATGAAAATCTTGGATATAGAAATACTCTTGGATATAGAAATACTCTTGGAAATGAACACAATCTTGGAAATGGAAACAATCTTGAAAATGAAATAAGTCTTGGAATTGAACAAAATCTTGGAAATGGAAATAATCTTGGAAATGAACAAATTTTTGGAATTGAACAAAATCTTGGAAATGGAAATAATCTTGGAAATAAACAAAATCTTGGAAATGAACAAAATCTTGGAAATGGAAATAATCTTGGAAATAAACAAAATCTTGGAAATGAACAAAATCTTGGAAATAATCAAAATCTTGGAAATAAACATAATTTGGGAATTGAACATAAACTTGGAATTGAAATTGAAAATAATCTTGGAATTGAATTTGAAAACAATTTTGGAGATGCTCAAACTATTATAGATACAAGAAAAGAAACTTTTCTTTTGGTGAATGGAACAAAAGATTCTTCAAGAACGAATGCCCAAACTATGAACCAATTTGTAGCTGAACAACCTTGTCTTGATTCTGGAGTTGAACATGCTTCTCTTTTTTCGGTAATGAATGAAACAAATACTGAAATTGATTCTGGACATGGAAAAGAAATAAGCCAATGTGTTGGTATTGTCAATTCAGAATTAAGAGATGCTCAAAATTTTATTTTTGGAACGTTTAACCAAGGAAATCCAATGTTTGATGCAGAGTCAAGGGGTTCTCAGTGTGTAGCTAATGCCCTGTGTGCTTTGATTTACACAAAATTTGGAGAATTAGGATCACCACATACTCTTGATGAAGTTTTACTTGAAGGACATAGTTTACACAAAAATATCATCAGAAAACTTAAAGAGGAAAATGCTTTTAAAAGTTTGCATTTGAGTTTTGACGAGATTCCTGATTCTATTAATGTCACAAACAGAAGAGTTACTATAAGTAAAGGCAATGTAATATCTGGTTTATGTACACAGAATTCTGATGCAAGTCATTTGCCACCACTTCACATTTCTTTAGGCCAAGCATTTCTAACATCAAGATACAATTTATTCATAATTGGTTCTGTTTGCTCTGCAGTTTTTGTAAAGGATAACAAATACTGTTTGTTTGATTCTCATTCACATGGACCAGATGGATTATCCAATGATGAAGGAACTTCTTTACTAGCTTCCTTTGGATCTCTAGATGATTTAGTTGGATTTATGTATGCAGTATATCAAAGCATGAATATTGATTTAACTGAACAATTTGAATTGTTACCAATAAACATTGATTTATTAGAACAAAGACTACCAGATGAACTTAAGTACAAAGATAATCAGGTCACCACTTCTTTAGTTGAAAAACAAACTTCAGCTTTGATGGAAAAATATTTCAAGGATCAAGATGAAAGGCAAAAACGCAAGAGATTTCATGATACACAAAACGACGAGGCTGTAAATGAATGCAAAATAAAGAAAAGAAGGGACTATATGAGAGACTATAAACGAAAGCAGAGACTTGATTATAAACAAAAGCAGACAGATTGTGAGTTGTCTAAGATTTCAAAGAGAAAGGCAAGGCAAGATCATGAGAAACAAGAAAAAGATCGTTTACTGTCAAAGATATCAAAAGAAAAAGCAAGAATGAATCATGCCAGAAAAGACAAAGAGCGAATTATGAGTTATGCCTCTAAGCTAAATGCTAGAAAGGACCCCGAAAGGCGAGCAAAGGAGAGGGTTATGACAAAAGAATCAATGCATAAGGCTAGACAAGATCCTGAAAGGCAAGAAAAGGAGAGAGTTATGACCAAAATATCAAAACGTAATGCAAGGCAAGATCCTGAAAGGCAATTAAAGGAGAGACTTATGACAAAACTATCAAAACGTAATGCAAGAAAAGATCCCGAAAGGCAAGTAAAGGAGAGAGACATGACCAAAATATCAAAACGTAATGCAAGGCAAGATCCTGAAAGGCAAGTAAAGGAGAGAGACATGACCAAAATATCAAAACGTAATGCAAGACAAGATCCTGAAAGGCAAGTAAAGGAGAGAGACATGACCAAAATATCAAAACGTAATGCAAGACAAGATCCTGTGAGACAAAATAAGGAACGTAAAATGTCGAAAGCAGCAAAGCAATCTGCTAGACAAGATCCTGAACGAAGAATCAAAGAAAAGTCTTTCACTCTTAAATCCATGCAAAAATGTCCTTCAAGTTGGCATTATAAAGATGCTGAAATGATGAAAAAAAGAAGAAAACGCAGATCAAATTCATATATCTTGGAAGAAAATGAAAGAAATAAGCTTAGGCGTCAATCTCAAAGGTCAAATTCAGATTATAATTCAAAGGAAAAAAAGAAGAAAATCATGGGAAAATATGGAACAACAATAGAAAACTGCATTGAAAAATTTAAGACAACTATTTTCAAAGGTCCTGTGTATGTTTGTACATCATGCAACCAAACATGGTTTAAACATTCTGTTGTTCCATTTGACAATTTGAAATCAAAGTCACATCTAGAAAGTATTGAACAATTTTCCACTGCCTTGTTTTCTGTTGAAAATATTGAATGGATATGTAAAACTTGTCATGAAAAAATCAAACAAGGCAAAGTACCCCCAATGTCTGTCTACAACAAAAATGCATTCTATACAAAGCCAAAAGAACTTGACTTGCACCAGCTTGAGGAGAGATTAGTATCTTTGAGAATTCCCTTTATGCAGATAAGAGAATTACCAAGAGGAGGTCAGTTGTCAATCAAAGGAAATGTTGTCAATGTTCCAGTTGATATTCAACCTGTAATTCATAGCTTACCCAGGCTATTAGATAGCGAATGTACAATACCAGTTAAGCTCAAGAAAAAACTGTCATACAAAACATGTGACTTCACAGAAAATGTAAGACCTTTGCATGTTTTGACTGCACTTCACTGGCTTATCAACCATAGTTCTTTGTATAAAGAGTCAGGTGTAACCATTGATGATGAATGGGTACAGTCAATAACATCTGACTGCAGTGACATTGTAAGAGAATTTCTTGGAACAAATACTGGAGGGGAAACCATTGAAACATCAGACAATGTTGATAACTTGAATTATGACTCTGATCATTTTAGCGAGATTGATGAGACTGAGAAAGTGATTGGAAATAGTGACACTATGTTAGACTCTGCAGATTTGTCAAGAGACAACATGTATACTTTTGCTCCAGGGGAAGGTCAAACACCACTTAGTCTTTATCAAGATCCAGATGCAGAGTATCTCTCATTCCCTACAATTTTCTGTGGTCAAAGAAGATGTCCAAATACAGAAAAACATGTTCCCTTACACTTCAGTGATATATGCAAATTAGAGCTAAGGCACATTGATCGCAGGGTAGCATCGAACGTTCCTAACATTTTTTTTAAACTGAAGAAAGTCCAGTTGAAACAAGTTTCAGACAAAGTTCACCTTGCTTTACGTAGATGTAAATCTGGAGGAAGAACATTTACTGTTTCACAAATGTTGGACAAAAGTTACCTCCAAAATGTAGTACGATTGGATGAAGGCTATTATATTTTCAGAGGTCTAAGAAACTCCCCCCCTTACTTTGAAGCTCGCAAAAAAGATGTTTTTGCAATGATCAGACAGTTGGGGTTGCCTACATGGTTTATCTCACTTTCATCAGCAGACACAAGATGGTATGATTTACTTAATATGCTTTCTGAAATAAATGATGGAAAGACACTGTCATAAGAAGATATCGATGGCTTATCCTGGACTGAAAAAACAAAACTTGTACAGAAAGATCCTGTGACTTGTGTTAGGTATTTTGATAACCGTGTTCAAGAATTCATCAATACAGTGCTGAAGAGTCCTCATAATCCATTAGGAAAAGTATCTGACTTCTTTTATCGTGTTGAGTTTCAACAGAGAGGATCTCCACACATTCACATGTTGATGTGGATTGAAAATGCTCCAAAGTACCAAGATCATTCATTAGCTGAAGTTACATTTTTCATTGATCGATATGTATCCTATCGAAGGGAACCAAATGAACCGCTTGTAGACTTCCAAGTACATAAACATTCAAAGTCTTGTCGCAAGAAACAAAAAGCTATATGCAGATTTGGATTTCCAATTGCCCCAATGAAAAAAACAACCATTTTAGAACCGTTGTGTGATAGTCAGGATAATCAAAAGTACAAAGACTTGTTCAAGAGAATTCAGACAGAATTGGATAATTTAAAAGATACAAATATAACATATGAAGAGTTCTTATCAGAGATTGATATTACAGAGGAAGATTATATTAAGGCAGTTCAGAGCTCATTAAATGGACCAAAGGTTTTCTTGAAAAGGAATGTAAATGAAGCTAGAATAAATGCATATATGAAACCTATCCTCAAAGCCTGGGGTGCAAACCATGACTTACAGTTCGTATTAGATCCGTATGCTTGTGCAGTGTATATTGTTTCATATATCAGCAAAGCTCAAAGGGGAATGAGCATACTTATGAATGAAGCATGTAAAGAAGCTAGACAAGGAAATATGGACCTAAGGCAACAAGTTAGACATATTGGAAACAAGTTTCTCAATAGCGTTGAAGTAAGTGCACAAGAAGCTTGCTATTTACTGCTACAATTGCCATTGACCAGGGCATCTAGAGATGTTGTATTCATTAATACTTCAACTCCTACAGAAAGAACATTTCTACTCAAATCTAAAGAATCCTTAGAAAAATTATCTTCTGATTCAACAAACATAGAGGCTGATAATATCATAAAAAGGTATTCTAAGAGACCAAAAGCTCTTGAAAATTGGTGTTTGGCAGATTATGTGTCCCAGCTTGATATTAAATATAATGATAATGACTCATCCTCAAAAGATTATGGACCAGAGAGCAATGAAATGTTAAATGGTGAAACACTTAGTGATGAAAGAATTGGAAATATGAATACAAATTGTAATGAAGATGAGCTACCCAATACAGAAAATGATAAAGGCTTTCTCCCAGAACACAGAAGTTCAATTCCTGGTGGTAAAATTGTATTAAAAAATGGCATAGAAATAAGTGAAAGAAAGCATAGAAAAGTGATAAGATATGTAAAGTTTTCCAAAAAAATTGATTTAGAGCAATTCTGCAGAGAAAGGTTACTTTTATATACTCCTTGGAGGAATGAAAATATTGATTTAAAGCAAGGACATAACTCCTTTTTAGACAGATACAGATCAATCAAAAGTTTCATTGAAAATAAAGCGCTGCAATATGAAAAAAATGCTGATGAACTAGACAATGCAATGGAGCGAGCTCAGAATGAGGAAGATTTCGATGGTGTTGCACCAGGAAATGAGCAGTCAGAACAAGACGATGCCAAAATTGGTTCAAAAGATAGTGAGAGCTTCATTTACTTTGACCCAGATCGACCAGAAAATCAAAGACAGTGTGATATTGCTGCAGATGTTGGCCTTAATGTTGCTTCAGTAGATATTGGTGTACGAAGAAAAACAATGCTAGACTCAAAATACAAAGAACTTGTACATTCTTTAAACATTAAACAAAGGGAATTCTTTGTACATGTCTTTCAAACAGTCAAGCTCAATCTTGAAAAATTACTTGTCTTTTTATCTGGTGGTGCAGGAGTTGGAAAATCTGTCCTTGTGAGTGCTCTTTTTGAAGCCCTTCAGCGCTATTTGACATCTGATCCTGGAGATAACCCTGAAAATTGTAAGATTCTTCTTTGTGCACCAACTGGTAAAGCGGCTTTTCATATAAATGGTGTTACACTACACTCAGCCTTTCGCATTCCAGCAAGTCAAGGTTATGACTGCAAACAGTTAACCAGTGACACATTAAATACTCTGAGAACAAGATACAAAGATCTGTCTGTTGTTATGATTGATGAAGTTTCTATGGTTGGAAACAACATGCTAAAGTTAGTTAATGAGAGGCTCAAACAAATCAAAGGCAGCAATTTATTGTTTGGAGGTGTGCACATGATTTTCATTGGTGATCTTTTTCAACTCAAACCAGTCATGGATGGTTGGATATTTGAAAATTTGAAAACCAATTTTGGCCCACTAGCTACAAATTTATGGCAAGATTCTGTAGTGTTGCATGAACTGGATGAAATCATGAGACAAAAAAATGACAAACAATTTGCTGAAATTCTCAATAGGTTACGTGAAGGAAATCATACAGAAGATGACATTGAAATTCTTAAAGGAAGGTTGACAGATGCAAATAGTACAGACTATCCTCAAAATACAACACATCTCTTCAACACAAATGAAAAAGTAAACAATTTCAATGTTAAAAGCTATCTTACTGTGAACACTGAAAAGGTCAATATCTCTGCTCTTGATCATGTTTTGCGGGATGATAATCAGTCAGTAAAACATCTGCTCATATCAAAATTACCAAAAGATCCAACACATACGGCAGGACTCAGTCAGACAGTTGGAATAGCTGTAGGAATGATATATGACCTTTGTCTAAATCTTGATGTAGATGATGGTTTGGTGAATGGTTCATCATGTGTTGTACGCAAGATAGATTGCAGACAAACAAATACAGCAAGACCAAGTATTGTGTGGGTTTCATTTTGTGATGAGATTGTTGGAAGTTCATGGCGTTTCAAATACAGGCATTTGTACAACAATAACATAAATCAAGCATGGACACCTATATTTGATTGTAAAAGAAACTTTTTTTTTAACCTTTATTTACTCTATTCTACATAATATACACATTCGTGATAATTTACAGATGAAAAAGTATTTTACAATGGGTTGTATAGTTGACACTCTTTATAGACCTCGCTTATTTTTTCGCTTAGAAACACGAGTGGCCTAACCTTTTGGAACATGTTAGGAAAGGGAAAGATAGATTGTCTCAAATCAAACAATGTTTTTCCCTTCACTGCCATTTTCCATTGATTAATATATTCGATGGACTGCAAAAAAATACAACTCATTTTAGTTTAAGGAATGCGTCCATTACGTTTCAATATAAAGAGTGCCGACTTACAATATCAACATTTGGAAATGTATTAAAAAAAAAACAATTTGTAAATCAATATTTCGCTATGTATTTGTATGCCACGAAACACAATCTTGGTTTTAGTGATCAAAAAAAGAAAAAAAAAAATATATTGATCTTTGATAAAAGGTTGAGAGAGAAAGAGGAAATATACCAACGGGCAGTATTTTCTTTAATTCTCTCAACTTTCTCTAACGTATTTGAGTATATATTTATCTTTTAAAAAATGTTACAAAACTCTTTATGGGCATTTTAAAACTGCTCACAATTGAAATAATTTGTTTTTACAAAATAAAGTTAGTTATATATTCGTCATGAGTGAAAATGTGTTTTATACTGTAATCCAATATAGCTCATAAGCGTAAACAAAGGCAAAAAGATTTTTTAAAGTGATTGTGTTTTCAAAGGGGTGGTGAATGAAAAAAGGAAGATAATGAGAAAAATAAAATGATAAAAAAAAGAAAAAGAAAAATGTGCAAAGTGCCACATGTACGAAAATACAAAAATACAAAATATCTATTATTTGCTGTTGTATCAATTTTGATTATGATTCTGTACCAATCTTTTCACAATTGCCCAGTTTTCTCTTTGGTATCCGTTGTGTTTTCTTTCATCGTTGATTTTAATGATTAAAGACAAGTGTTTGATAAAACCGTTTAAAGACGGTATAGCTTTTTTGAACTTCGAGTTATACACATATCTTTTAAACTCGAGACATAGAGTGTCTATTTCGGGTTTATTGTCGCATCCTAGAATAACGTCTATACTTTGTAGATTAAAATTTCTGTAGAATTCCTGTAGAATTAATCTAATGTTTCTAAGAATAGGTTTTACTTTTTCACATTCAAAAAATAAATGTATGACAGTTTCATCATAAAGTTGACAAAAACTGCATACACTATTATCCACTAAATTCATTTTTATTAACAACGTGTTTGTTGGTAGTATCCTGTGTATAATTCTTGTCTGTAGCCATTGTATATATGTATCCTTTGTCAGAACAAAAACAGATATGTAAATCTTACTCCATTCTCTATAAAAATGTGGAAACTGTAAAGACCATTTTTCTTCACAAGTTGGTTTTTCTTCATTTCTGATAAGTATTGAATAAACATATTTGTTGAAATTTTGTTTTGTAAGCATTGGTAGTATACAATAATTAACAGAAGGGTTATGTTTCTTTAATAGCGTGGAATAATCTAACTGAATACCCTTTTTTCGGATAAATGATTTCACTGCGCTTCTTATGCTGTAATATTGTAGGATGTTTATTTCTCCATTGGTAAAATCCTTAAAAAATTCAAATGTCTTAAAAGCACCATTTTCTAGCAGAAGATCTTTGATTAAGATTATTCCTCTTTTATAAAGACTATCGTTATATATATATTTTGAATCGATTGTAATTGCATCATTGTAGAATATAGGTGTATTTAATATTTGATCCTCATTTTCCAACTTTACTTTTTCTACATATGAGATGTATGATTAGCTCCACTGGCCCACAGGCCAGCGGGCTATTGTCATGGCGGTGTGTCCGTCGTGCGTCCGTGCGTCCGTCCGTCCGTCCGTAAACTTTTTCTTTAAAAATCTTCTTCTCAGAAACTACCAGATGGATTTCAATCAAACTTCACAAGAATGATCCTTGGGTGACCCTCTCTCAGATTCCTTCAAAGAATTTGGATTGAATCAGTATAACCTGAGTTATCTGCCCTTGAATGTCAAAAATAGCTGGTTTTGACTTTAATTTTACTCTAAAATCCACAAATATCAACCAATCAAGACAAAACTACACCAGAATGTTGGTGACTATAAGATCTTGCCTTGGTATAATTTTCAGCTTGATCTGAATTTTATTTCATGAGTTATGTGCCCTTAAAATTGACAAAATTGCCCTTTTCAGCTCCATTTTGACTTTGTTTTCACTCTAGCAAATACAAATATTGACCAATCTAGACAATACTTGTACAGAATGTTGGTGACTATAAGATCTTGCTTTGGTATAATTTTCAGCTTGATCTGAACTTAACGTCATGAGTTATGTGCCCTTGATATTGACAAAATTGCCATTTCCGGCTCTATTTTGACTATGTTTTCACTCTAGCAACTACAAATATTGACCAATCAGGACAAAACTGAGACAGAATGTTGGTGACCATAAGATCTTGCTTTGGTATAATTTTCAGCTTGATCTGAATTTTACATCATGAGTTATGTGCCCTTGAAATTGACAAAATTACCGTTTTCGACTCTATTTTGACTATGTTTTCACTCTAGCAACAACAAATATTAACCGATCAAGACAAAACTTGTACAGAATATTTGTGACCATAAGATCTTGCGTTTGTATTATTTTCAGCTTGATCTCAATTTTACGTCATGCGTTATGTGCCCTTCAAATTGACAAAATTGCCATTTCCGGCTCTATTTTGACATTGCTTTCACTCTAGCAACTACAAACATTGACCAATCAAGACAAAATTAGGACAGAATGTTGGTGACTATAAGATCTTGCCTTGATGTAATTTTCAGCTTGATCTGAATTTTATATAAGTTATGTGCCCTTGTTATTGACAAAATTGCCATTTTTCAGCTTTATTTTCACTTTTACAACCATTAGTATTAACTAATCAATACAGATCTTACTTGCTTGTAATTTTTAGCTTGGTCATACATTTGCTTGTTTGCGCAGCCTGAACCTTTGAAATTGCATTCAACAAGACAAACAATCAGGCCTGTGGAGCGCTTCCAGGCCGACAGGACTGTCTAGTTTTAGCACATCTTTCCAAAAGGAATTATTTAAGCATTTTATAATCTTTTCGCAATACATTTTTCCACTTTGGATTACTTTGTTTATATCGAACAACATATTTGGTATTTTATAACAGCAACTATTTTGATTGGTTATCATGTTTTTAAGCCATTTGATTTTCATAGATTTTATAAAATTTTTGATATCCGGTGCTTTTAAACCACCATCTTGATAATCTTTAATAACTATTGAAGCTTTAATTTTTGCTCTACCATCCCAAATAAAATTCATAAAAAGGGTATTGATTTTATTTATGTATTCTTCTGAAGGTGTCGGAAGGCTTATAAATAAATGATTCAATATAGGCATCAGAAGACTTTTAACAACTGCGATTCGACCGATTGGTGTTAATTTACGTCTTTTCCAAAAGGAAATAGCTTTACTGATGCTTGTCCACTTATCTTCGAAGTTCAAGTCTATCATTTTGTCAAGATTAACATCAAATTGAATGCCTAATAATTTGAATTGTGTGTCACCCCATGAAAGTTTCCAGCGCGTTTTGATTGATCGGGTGCTATACTTCATGGAACCTATCCATATTAGCTTGGTTTTATCAAAATTGACTTTCAATCCAGATATTTCAGAAAAGTGATTAAGTATTTCTAACACTGAATGAATGGACTGTTCTGATCCATCTAGCAGGAGAGATGTGTCATCCGCGAACTGTGAAATTAAAAACTCCTCTTTTTGTATTTTGATACCCGCTATATTTTTGCATGATTTTATTTTTAGGTTAAGTATTTGTGTGCAAAGGATAAAAATATACGATGAAATCGGATCTCCTTGTCTACAACCTCTTTTAATTGAAAAATACTCTGAATTAAAACCGTTAAGTTGAACTGAAACTTCAGTGTTATGAAGGAAAAGGCGTATCCATTGTTTTATCGATTCACCAAAATTAAAAAAGGAGAGAGTCTTTTCAATAAATTTAAAAGATAAGGAATCAAACGCTTTTTCAAAATCTATCAGCATTAGGAGGCCAGGAATGTTATTCTTTTCACAGTGTTGCATAATGTCGTAGATGATTCTTGTATTTTCGCCAATATATCTGCCCTTAACAAGTCCGGTTTGGTCTTTAGAAATGATATGGTCTAAGATGGGTTTTAAACGATTAGCAATAGTACCAGAGGCTAACTTATAGAGAACATTTAACAAAGTAATTGGTCTCCAATTTTTGAGAAATTGTTTAGGCTTATTTTCTTTCGGTATGCAAATAATATTCCCTAGTTTAATACTTTTTGAGAAGGATCCTATTCTGTATGCATAGTTAAGGGCTCTAACAACAAAATGCCCAATTTTCGACCAGAAAACTTTGAAGAAATTTGAGGTGAACCCGTCACATCCCGGGCCTTTATCTTTTTTCATCTGCTTGAGAGTTTTCGTTACCTCATTAAAAGTTAGTAAGCCTTCTAAAGATTGAGACTGTTGTATATCTAGTTTATCATAATCAACGTTTTTAAATTCGGTATCCAAATCACAAGTTACCTCGTTATTTCGTTCGTCATATAGTTTTTCGTAAAAGCTTTTAGTTTCTTTTAAAATTTCTTTCTGTGAATATATCTTAGATCCGTCATCCTTTTCAATAAACGGTATGGATTTATCAATTTGATGTTGCTTTTCTAGATTACAGAAGAAGTTTGTAATTTTTTCGCCTTCGTCTATCCATTTTGATTTTGACCTAATAAATGATCCTTCAAGTCGTGCTTCTCTTATTTCATTCAGCTCTGTCTGGAGATTTAATAGTTCATCTTTGTTTTCTTCATGAAGATTAGTTTCTAAATCAATTATTTGTGACATTATTTCCTTTTCACGGTTGTTTACATTTCTTTTTTTATACGATGAATATGAAATGGTTTTCCCTCTAATTTCCATGAGGAGTGTTTCTAAAAACAGTTTATCATTTATGCTAAACTGAATATCACTTTTTTCAATCTTTGAAATATTTTCGTGATTATATACTGGGAGAGAATATTGTTTAATTATTTCATTGATCTTGTTATTTATACAATTAACATACTCAATATCTTTCAATAAAGAGTTATTGAATTTCCAATAACCTTTACCATGTTCAGATTTAGAAAAAATAAGGTTTAAAACAATGCATGAATGGTCTGATCTATAGCTGATATCAATATCACAGTTTTGAACGTATTCAATCAGATTATTTGTAATCAGAAAAAAATCTAAACGTCCCTGTTGTAGAGGATTCAGTCTTTTCCATGTATATTTCTTTGTGTTTCCATGTTTTTCTCTAAAAGGATCAATTAATTCTCTCTCAGAAATTTGAGATAGCAAAAGTTTTCTACAATTTATATGATGCCCAGATTTCTTGTAGTTTTTGTAATCTAGACTTGGGTTTAAAACTAAATTGAAATCCCCACATATTACAAAGGAATCAGAATTATTTTTTGAATCTATAGTATCGAAAATATTTTGGAAATAACTAGGGTCATCGACATTTGGAGCATATATATTTATTAGGTGAAATATGGTATCCAAAAATTTAAGTTCTAGAATAAGTAGTTGGCCATTATTGTCTTTTTGCACATTCTTTATTTGAATGCCAGATTCCTTTTTAATCAATATACAAACGCCTCTTGCATTCGCCTTACCATGGCTGTAATAACAATCCCCGTTCCATTCAGAGTATATATTTTTTCCCATATCATGTGTAAAATGTGTTTCTTGAAGACAAATTATATCTGAGTTTTTTTTGCTTGAATAGAGAAAATAAGTCAAAACGTTTCTTACTGCTGTTTAAACCACGACAATTGTATGAAAGTATTTCTAAATTATTCATATTTGATAATTAAATGTTGATCGGTTTCACTGAGTTCTTGATACAGAGGAAGGTACAGGATCATAATAAATTGACATTGTTTGATCTGTTTCTCGTACATGAAATTGTAGCACATTGTATCAGAAAAAGTGTGATAAAAAACATTTAAACAAAACATGGTGAAGTGAGAAGGGGAAAAAAGGCGCGATCGGATTAAAATACACTTTAAATTGATTAATACTGTTGAAGTAAGAATATTGGATATTATGTAGATTATCTATAGAACCTAGCAGTGTGCAAAAAACTAAATTATGGTGAATCACTAGCCATTTCCTCAATTTATTTATACAGCAAAATTGTTCATAAGCCAAAGTCATTACAGGAATATCATATAACTCTTTGACTTGTTATGGATCAATTATATTCTTGTTAATGTTAAAAACACATCTGTAGCATCTTTTAAGATTGAAAAAATCTACTTTTGCTATTTAAGGTATAGCCAAGTATGCATTGCACTGGGTCTCCGCCCTATTTTTAGGGTTTGACCTTCAGAATGATTCTGGACATGTATACTTGCATATCAAATATTGAGTGAAAAAAAAGAAACGAACCTTACTCATCATAGAAACTATCACCTCGTCACACTGGATCTCCACCATAAACAGGTTATAAGCTTGACCTTCAGTGTGTCGATATTTAAACTTTCTTTTTCTAACTGAATATAGAAAGTGTCATTAGGGTAGTTTCTTCAAACTGACAGGAGAGATACATTTCTCTTAATTTGGTGCGGGCACTATTTTCCTTTATATAGATAATTATGTTGATCTTTTATTAAGAAAAAAAAATATGAAAAAAACTACCTTTCTTAACCTTATACAAAGTTTCTTGACATAATTAAGGCAAAATAGCGAACTTGTGGAAGGATAAGAGAAATTATCTAACTAGCTTTTACATACATAATTATGATGACCCTTTTAAGACATGTATATCGACAAATACCGAGGAAAAAAGATAAAGATAAATCATCTAACTGATATTGTCTAGCAACTAATAATTATTTATAACAATAGAACGACATGTATATAGCATAGGTAAAGCTCAACAATGCCTTAACTACAGCTAGGATAAGCTGTAGTTACGGTACTTTTGAACGGGACCGACGAGATTAAAAAAAAACATTTCGGTACAGTTTGAAACATTTTGATTGATCAACTGAAGTAGGTCAACATTCAATTGGCCAATCACTAAATTGTCTTGATCAATGACGTATAGAGCAAAGGCCAAAGTTGGTATATATCATAATTTGCACGTGCATTTCATGGACCAGATAGATATCATTGCACATATGATTATGGATTAATAAGTAATAGTGGAGTACTTCAAGTGCGTTCAAAACGAATCGGATAAAAACAGAATATCTCGAAGGTAAGTTATATTGCTATATCTAATTTGTAGTTTTGAATGATGTGAACGGCAGAAACATTGGTGGAAACGGACAAAAAACGCTTGCAAAAATCGATTTTCTCGTTTCCATCTATGCTTCGTCGTAACGTATCTCAATGTTTTCATGCGACTATTTCCGCTTAATTCTTTCGAATATGCGTCACACACTAGAAAAATCTGGTTGAAACATTGATGTAAAAGGAAAAAAACACCTCAATCAGCTATTTTTTCTCCCTTTGATTCAATGTTGAAAGTAAATTAGGCTTTTGTGCGATTATGTATGTTGCATTCTTATATTTTTACATTGGGTCATAAGATAGAATTAGCATACAAATCATGTGTTACCGGATACATTCGCATTGCTAATTATTGGTTTAAATATTTTTCAAAAACGACTGAAGAAAGACGAAATGAGTATTGAAAAAGATATGACATGTTTACAATAAAAGAGAAAATTAATGAGGCAAAAGGAGAAAATGCTGGCCATAAGCTTTTTCCTATTTTGTCTCAACATTCTTCCAAATGTTTTCTTAACAGGGACGTCAAAACAAGGTCTTAAAAGGGTTAAAGTAATCAGTGGCAATGAATTTCCTGCTAAAATTAGACTACTTTTACCGTTATGTATTGACATACCGTCAGAGTTTTTACAAAATCTCGCAAACGCGGCTTACACAGCCGTAGTTACGAGACTTTATAACAACACCCACGAAATACTATTTGGCTGTCCGTAATTGCGTCACGATTAACTGGATATGATCGTTTTCTATTCCGGCAATATCTAGTTGAAGATAGTTTATGACAAAAAACGTTGGCAATTGCCATTAAAATTCTTAACCCATTAACTTCTACTTATATGTAATTGAACTCATAATCTTATTAGAATTTGTGTAAAATATGGCATAAGAAAATATTGAGACAAAAGAAGAAACCGCTGGTTATCAGCAGTTTCTTCTTTTGTTTCAAATGTTTTCCAAATTATTTTCTATTAGGGACGTCAAAACCAGGTTTTGTTTGGGAGAGGGTTAAAACGAGAATGATCACAGTTGAAATGCTTTATCAAAACAACTAGAATCATTCTCGTTTATTTAACTTTGAACGTATAATAAACAAACATAAATCGTTTGACAGAAGATATAAAATTTGTATAACGGTTTTTCCTTTATCAAAATAGTCTGTTCGAATATCCACCCGATGAGAGACTGCTGTAAATATCCACGCACGTCGTGGACATTAAACAGAAGTACTTCACCGGTAAAATTATTGTTGCATTCCTAAAATCTGTCTTTTCCAAACCCACGTCATTTTAAAGGTTAATATGGTTCAAAGTAGCTAAAGACCAATACATGTGTGTTTATTAAGAATTTTTATACAATATAGCTCAGAAAGTTCTTAGGCACGAGAAGAAAAAGCCGATTTTCAGCAATTTCTTCTTTTTCCTCAAAGCCTTCCCAAACAATTTTTAATATGGACGTCAAAAATAAGTTTTGTTTGAGAATGGGTTGATAAACATTGATAAACATAAAATGCATTGATATTCTTGTTGATATGATTAAAGAAATGGTAACGAGTTTGCACAGTATGGGACTAAAAACTCTGTGGAAATAAGAAAAAAATCAACAATCTTGATTTTTTGCATCGTTTCACAGTGCTTCCTATTTCGGACATTTTTGGACGTCCTGGTTATTTTGGTAAATATAATACCGCATGAGTAATTTAATCCTTTCCAAACCACGCAATTAAATATGTGTTGATAAAGAATTTTTATACAGTATATCTCGGAAAACTTTGAGGAAAGTGGAGAAAACCCTATTATTAGAGTTTTCTTCCCTTGCCTCCAAATTTTCCCAATTAAACTTTAACATGGATGTAAAAAAAACGAGTTGTTGTTGTTTTTAGCTCACCTGAGCAACATGCTCAAGGTGAGCTTTTGTGATCACCCTGTGTCCGGCGTGCGTCGTGCGTCGTGCGTCGTGCGTCGTTCGTCGTCAACAATTGCTTTAAACATCTTCTCCTCCTCAACCACTGGGCCAATTCTTTCCAAACTTGGCAGATATGTTCCTTGGGTGACCCTTTTCAAAACTTGTTCGTGAATTTTCGATTCGTCAAAAATTGTGGGCGTGGCAGGGCGGGGCTTATCAAACTTAAAGAAATCATTAGGAAATTCTTCAAAAATCTTCTCCTCCTCAACCACTGAGCCAATTCTTTCCAAACTTGGCAGAAATGTTCCTTGGGTGACCCTTTTCAAAATTGTTCATGAATTTTTGATTCGTCAAAAATTGTGGGCGTGGCAGGGCGGGGCTTATCAGACTTCGAGAAATCGAAAGATAATTATTCAAAAATCTTCTCCTCCTTAACCACTGGGCTAATTATTACCAAACTTGAAAGGAATGTTCTTTGGGTGACCCTTTTCAGAACTTGTTCATGAATTTTTGATTCGTCAAAGATTGTGGGCGTGGCAGGGCGGGGCTTATCGGACTTAGAGAAATCATGTGAAAAATCTTTAAAAATCAATTATCTGGCCAATTTTAATCAAGCTTGGCAGAAATGTCCCTTGAGTGACTGTATTCAACACATGCTCATGAATTTTTGATTGGGTGAAAATTGTGGGCGTGGCAGGGCGGGGCTTATCAGACTTTGAGAAATCGTAAGATAATTATTCAAAAATCTTCTTCTCCTCAACCATTGGGCTAATTCTTACCAAACTTGAAAGGAATGTTCCTTGGGTGACCCTTTTCAAAACTTGTTCGTGAATTTTTGATTTGTCAAAAATTTTGGGCGTGGCAGGGCGGGGCTTATCAGACTAAAACATATCTTTAGGTAATTCTTCAAAAATCTTCTCCTCCTCAACCACTTGGCCAATTCTTTCCAAACTTGGCAGAAATGTTTATTGGGTGACCCTTTTTAAAAGTTGTTCGTGAATTTTTGATTCGTCAAAAATTGTGGGCGTGGCAGGGCGAGGCTTATCGGACTTAGAGAAATCGTGTGAAAAATCTTGAAAAATCAATTATCAGGCCAATTTGAACCAAGCTTGGCAGAAATGTCCCTTGAGTGACTGTTTTCAACACATGCTCATGAATTTTTGATTCGTCAAAAATTGTGGGCGTGGCAGGGCGGGGCTTATTAGACTTCGAGAAATCGAAAGATAATTCTTCAAAAATCTTCTCCTCCTTAACCACTGGGCTAATTATTACCAAACTTGAGAGGAATGTTCCTTGGGTGACCCTTTTCAAAACTTGTTCGTGAATTTTTGATTTGTCAAAAATTGTGGGCGTGGCAGGGCGGGGCTTATCGGACTAGGAGAAATCATGTGAAAAATCTTTAAAAATCAATTATTCGTCCAATTTGAACCAAACGTAGCAGGAATGTCCCTTGAGAGACTGTATTCAACACATGTTCATGAATTTTTGATTGGGTGAAAAACATCGGCTTACAGGGTGGGGCTTACCAGACTTCAAGAAATCGTTAGATAATTCTTCCAAAATCTTCTTCTCCTTAACCATCAGGCAATTCGTTACCAAACTTGGCAGAAATGATCATTGGGTGACTCGTTACAATATCTGTTCGAGAATTTTTTATTCGTCAAAAAATGTGGTCTTGGCGGGGCAGGGCTTATTGGACTTAACAAATTCATGAGAAAATTCTTTAAAAAGGTAATTATAGGGCTAAGTTGAACCAAACCTTACAGGAATGTACCTTGAGTGACTGTCTTCAATATATGGTTGAGAATTTTTGATCAATTGAAAAAATGTGAGCATGGCAGGGTGGGGCTTGTTGATTTTTAAATGAGTTATGTCCTTTTGTTGAAAATTGGTATTTTTTGCAACATTTACATGTGTTGTTTGGTCTGTTGATTTTTTTGTTTGCTCTTTTTCCCAATTGATCAGATCACAGTTCAAATGAAATGTACTTCTCAAAATGCACAAAAACAGTGCTGTTTGGGGGTATGATCACTTTCAGTGATATACTAGTTTACAATAATTTAATATGACATAATACTGACATATATATTTGTTTACAACAAAACCTATATTGTACACAATCAAATACATGTAGAACTCAGGTGAGCGATATCAGTGCCTTTCAGGCACTCTTGTTTTTAGAAAGGGGTAGTTTGCATTAATAAACATGAAATGTATTTACATTCCTGATGATATAATTATATAATACAAATGATAACAAGACTGTACAGTATAGGACTCAAAAACGCTGTGGAAATATGAGAAAACCAATCATCTTGATCTTTACATCATTCCACAGTGTCTCCTATTTTGGACATTTTTAGACGGCCTGGTTGTTTGCGATGACTTGCGCTACTTCGTCAAAAATATCGAACTTAACCCTTTTACCAGCGATCGTTTTCCCGAAGACATAGCCATTAAAAAACCACGCACTGTCAATCATTTCATGCATATTCAGTCTATTGATTAACGTGGTGTTTAGTCTGGTGACATCATCTGCAATTCTGTGCCCGATAGCTTTCAGTTGCTTCCTCTTCCTCATGATCTCGGTTTTAGAGTTATTGTTTATTAGTTTCATAATCACCGGACGAGTTTTGTTATTTTTAGACGGTAGCCTGTGAATTGCTAGCACCGATTCCCTCTTAAAATCGACACCCTGACTAGCGAGGATCGAGCCCACTTTCTCGATCAAGGTTTCCTCAGTCTCGTTGGCATCTTCCTCGACCTCCATCATCTTAACGTTATTTTTTCTGGAATATTGCTCGTTATGGTTGCTCATCCTAATAGCTTCATTCACACTCCGCTTGTTTTCATCAATCAACTGGCTGGTTTCATCGGTTTTATCTGACACCTGTTTTACTTTTCTCTCCATGGCATCTTTTAGTTTTTCATTTTCATGTCTTAGTGAGATAATTTCGTCGTTTAGTTTTTCGAATTTATCGTTCATTTGTTTCTGTATTTCAACCATTATTTTGTTTTCCATCTGTTTGGTTATTTCTGTAATAGTGTTGTTGATCATTTCTTCTATGTCTTCTTTTCTAACAATCTTTTTGAGTTCCCCTTTAATGTTCTTTAAATCTACAGACATATGCTCTAGTTTTGTGTATATTGGGCTCTGTTCATCTTTTTCTGTATCTGAGCACATACTTTCATTTGGTTTCGTTTTTTTCGGTTTGTTTGCCTTTACGGTACGCTGATTTTGGCTCTTTTCCGCCATGATTTCAAACTGAGTTCAAACTAAGTAACGTGAATAAATATCGCCGACAGAAGAAACGTTACCTAACGGGAGTCTATTGAAAGCTTGCCAAACTTGATGAGTGTTCGGTACCAACAGTGATATGTTCTATTTATAGAAATACTTTAAACAAAGGAAAAATAGAAAAACCTTTCTAAGTCAAGAATCCGAGAATAGTCCAATGAGTCATTTACGGAATCACTTAGTCCATCAATACCACTTTTATTCCATATATAATAATCCAATATAGTATCACTACTTTTTGTGTATTTTAAGAAAAATAAGAGAGCTAATTTTCCATGACTTTTTCGAATCCGATCACGTGACGTAAAAGAAACTTTGTGTACTTAAGAAAACCCTTTGTTAGAATCCAGATTCCTCTTAGACAATCTACAGCAAAAACTGTCCATAAATCACAGGGTGATACACTTAATAAGGTTGTCATTGATATGGATGGAAAACGGGTGTTTCCACATGCCCACTATGTTGCTATAAGTCGCTCAAGAACCTTGGATGGCCTATATATTTTAAACTTGAATGACAGTAAAATTTCTGTGGCAACAAAAGTAAAAGAAGAAATGGTGCGAGAGAGTCCAGAATTTTGAAGTTATGTTACACTCCGGTTTATATGATAGCTAATACCCATTTCACTTTCTTGTGTCATAACATTCAGTCCTATAAAAGTCATGAAAAAGAGTTTTTTTCTGATCCTAATGTCAAATCAGCTGACTGTGTGTGCATATTGGAGACCTCAGGTTGACTAGTTCTGATCACGCCAATTCATTGCAGGGTTCGCACAGTCTTGAAAAGTGCTTAAATTTGAGCCTGTTTCTTGAAAAGTGCTTAAAAACAAAAAATAGTGCTTAAAAGTGCTTGATTTTGATTCCTCTCTTAAAAAGTCCTTAAAAAGTGCTTGAATTTGTCAATAACATGCTTAAAAATGATTTGAATGACTAAATTCTTGGTAAAAAGTAGATGATTTAAACATGTTACATCTACACTTGAGAAATCTTTTTGGTGAAAAAAGATGAGATATGATCTTGAACTTGTAAGCCTTCGTCAGAGACTGACTCATTTGCATCCCCCCAACTTCTTTGCAAGAATTATGCCCCTTGAAAGTAAGAAATTTGGCAGGGCAGTGTATATTGGGACTGCAACATTCTTTGTTGAAGACCATCATTAGTGACTGTTGTACGTAGAAACGTGCTTGAAAAATGAAATTATGTTCTTAAAAAGTGCTTAAAAAGTGCTTGAAATTCGGCATTGGCTATCTGTATGAACCCTGCATTGCAAAAACCAGGATATCAATTAATAAGAGCAGATGGAAAGCAGCATGGTTCAACCCGGCCCCATAGAGGAATTCTAGTGTATGTGAGAGATAGTATAACAATTTTGCAATGCTTTTCTGTAACAAAAAAAGATATTGAAATGGTTGTTTTATGTCTTTGGGTGCAAGATAGAGAAATAGTAATTGCCACTTTGTACAAATCACCCTCTTTTTCTTGTCATAACTTGGAAACGTTTCTTTCTGAAAACCTAGGGCAGTTTAAAGAGAAATGCCTGATTATACATGGTGACATCAACATCAATATTCGAAATAAAACCACAAATTTTCAGACCTTTATGCAAGATTATTTCAATTGCACACAACATGTCCAAAAGCCAACCCATTTCTCTGGATCATTGATTGATCACATTTATAGCAACATTTCCAGTATTTCTACTGATGTCATAGAATGTGTCTGGTCTGATCATTCTTTGATATATACAGCAGTACCCAGGAAAATTCTGTGATTATACAACACTGTATTTTACTACCAAAACTTAATATTGTGAACATTTTTGGACAGGTAGTATAGCCCAACAACATTAACAGGGGACATTTAATATGTACTGACTCCACATCCCCAATGGGTACCCTCCTCAATGTTTTCCTAAGATGCTCAACTGATAGACATTGCAGACGAAAATTTAGTTGTCTTGAGCTAATTCTGGTCGACTATATTATTGTAAATAATATTGTATTGTCACAAAATGCTTTGTTGTCTGTAGCATCTTTCAAATTGAACTGGTCTAGAATTTCATTGTTTGGGAAAAGATTGAATGTAAGTAGTTTATAAAAGGATGTATAGTGCAACATATATAATCCAGGACAACTGCATACAAATTTTGTAATAACCCTACTTTGGCAATGCTTTCTTAAGATGCTGATCTAACAGACTTTGCCAACAAAGAAAGTTTTCCCGGCTTAATTTTGGTTACTATATAAACTTGCCAACCAAAACTGCAAGCGATGCAGACTTGTGTTTACTTCTGCAAAACCAATCAACTCTGCCAATTTTTATCGCTTGACAGTTGTAACCTTGATGAAAAAATTAGTTGATTGGTTTAAAGTGGCAAAGACATGTCTGCATCACTTTTAATTTGGCCAGCATTCATTGTAGTTTGTATTTTTATGATTGTGTGTTGACTTATTAGCAAATGACAGAATATGAGGATTGTCCATCTAATGACTTTTTTGGGTAGAAACCATTGTGGGCTATGAAGAAATTGCTTATCACTGGCAATTTCTTCTTTCACCACATTGTTTTCAAAGGCTCTGTCTTGTGGGGGTGTAACAGCACCATTATGTGGAAATGGGTCAAATTGACACCTGGTTAACCCATTCCATCTGAGAGACTTTTTGACATCCTGAAGAAGAATGCTTGGAAAAACAATGTGGTAAATGTTGAAAATGCTTGCAATAAGCAATTTCTTCATTTACCACATAGTTTTCTACCATGAACCCCCCCCAAAAAAAAAAAAAAAAAAAAAATGAATTCCATTCTCTTGATATTGTCGTATGCATCATCTTAGAATTTAGACCAGTCTAAAATATTGTTGTTTGGTAAAGTGTTAAATGTATTGTTATTTGTGAACATATTTCATTCAAAGCATTTTGGCATATATTTTCAAACATGCGAAATATTTTATTTGTACTTGTATTGATTGCTTACCTATTCCCACAAGTTGATGCTTTGTGAGGGCTCTCAAGAAAATTGCTATGTAATATTGAGGCAAAAGAAGAACATGCTGATAATCAGCATTTCCTCCTTTTGTCTCAATATTTTTCATGCTATCAACATCTATTTTGTCTACGTCAGCTTTTGAATTAGACCCCCCTAAAACTTTTGCTATTTGGGAATGGGTTAAAGCATATTATAGTAATGCAATACTGATTAGAATATGTCATATTCAAATATTTACAGCAAGTTTTCAATATAACATTTTGTATGTGACATTGTTCCTATATTTTTTAGACTGACAGAAAATTTGTGTAAAAAGAATGGCCATAGTTCAAATTTTGCATTATGATTCTGTGAATGCTATTAAAAATAATAATATGAATGTTAGACATCATGGTACTGCAATCAAACTAAGATATTACTTATTTGGCTTTCATTTAGTGCTAAAACTGCTTGATTTTATACTCTGTGCTACTAACAAATAAGTATAAGGATTAGTTACAAATGATTAATATGATGCTTTCACATATAAATTGTCACCGATGATGGATCAAGGCATATCAATGTCAATCTGTTCAGGGACAATTTGTGTTGAAAACACAAACAACAAAACAGCAACAGATATAGAAATAAATGAAAAATAATATCATATTAGACTCGACCTGTAGTCATTTGAAGTGTAGACAGAGTTTGATCATCAAGGTCATTAAATTGATATCAAAGTGAAGAGCACAAATTTTGTGAAACAATCATATCATTACATGATGAAACAAATATTTCAGTTTTCACCAAAACAAAGCAGTATTTTGAACTGAAAATTTAGTGTAGATATTGTTATTGGTTTCAATACCATTCCTATGTTTATACAATGTAATTAGACAGTTTCATTATGATTGTTAAATTTTATGTGTCCGATGTACTTTGTATAAAAAAGTTGAAATCCTTTGTGTATTTATGATCAGCATCACTTTTGTGTGAGTGTATATAACATTTTGTAAGTGACATTGTTTCCTATACAAACATTTTAGACTGACAGATATTTTGTGTTAAAATTTAGACTGACAGATATTTTGTGTTAAAAGAAAGGTCATCGTTTAAATCTTGCATTATGATTCTGTGAATGTTATTGGAAATAAATATGAATGTAAGACATAGTGATACTGCAATCAGACCAAGATATTGCTCTTAACCTTACTTACTAAACAAAAAAAAAAAAAACAAACAAAAAAAAAAAAAAAAAAAAAAAAAACACACACTTTGATTCTTTAACACTCTGTTCTACTAACAATATAGTGTAAGGTCTAGTTACAATTATATGATAATGAATTTGTTGCTTTCACATATGAAATATTGTCACCAATGATGGATCAAGGCATAACATTGTCGATCTGTTCAGGGACAATTTGTGGTGAATACAAAAACAACAGAAGAGCAACAATGTAGATATAGAATAAATAAACATCAGTTTAAACTAGACCTATAATCATTCAATGTAGACAGAGAACAAATTTGATCATATTAAAGATCATAAAAATGTTATCAAAGTGAAGAGCATAAATTGTGTAAAAACAACTTGATGTCATTTCATGATGAAACAAAGCAAAGAAATGTCTTGAACTGTAAAATTGAGGCAAAAAACTTGTTGCTGATTGCAATATTATTCTTATGTATATAAATGGACAGTTTCATTCTGATTGTTACTTTCTTAACCTTGACTGTGATGTACTTTGTGTAATAGTTGAAATGCCTTGTTCAGATACTTTGCATAAAATTTGTATTCTAAATCATGATATGTACTTCATTCTGAAAAGATTATGTCATGTAGATAGATTGAAACACATAACTGGAACTCATATCGTTGGTGGGAGGTCAAAACGGTGTGACTTCAGATTGAAAAAAAACTTGGGTTACAAGGTTTAGACCTCCCACCACTGAAATGTATCTTCATCATCATTCCTTATTCATGCGAGTGTATGTAATGTTTATAAGTCACATAATACCTGTTGTAACAGCTAAGACTTCAAGGAAATTAGAGGTGAATTTTCTATGGAAAATTGGTTAAAACTGGCAGTGTAATAGGGATTGATTTTACCTAATTAGACAGTTTGATCGTCATTGTGATTTTTAATCTTGACTCTAATGTACTTTTCTAAATTATTTGAAACTTTATGTGCTGTTTAATTACCATGTACTGTATATTTGTGTATTTAACGATATGTAATTTCATTTTGTAATAAAGTTACTTATTGTAGAATTCTCATTATGACTTTGTTTTTCATTAAATCCAACTCATGAATATAAGACATATTCCCGACTATGCTGTAACAGCTCAGAGTTTTACATGGAAGTTTATCAACTCTTTCCCAAACAGCAAAGATCAGGGTGCTGAAAATTCAAAGTAACTAACTGCAGACATCAAAAGGGAGGCGATTAACCATTTTCCAAACAAGACCTGATTTTGACGTTCTAATTGGAAAAGGCTTTGGAAAACATTAAGGCAAAAGAAGAAAATGCTGATAATTGCTTTTTTCTCCTTTTGCCTAAAAAATTCTATACACGTACTTTATTTTACACAAATTCAATCTGTATCAACTTATATTTTGTCATCTGCAGCAGCTTTGAATTTGATCTTGAAAGCTTTAAATTTTGTTGTTCTGGAAAAGGTTAACACTTCCCTAAACAACAAAATTTTAGTGTGGTTTAATTTGAAAGCTGCTGCAGATGACAAAAATTATGTTACTAAAGGCAAAACTTGGGAATGATATAGATCTAGCTCAGAAAATATTAAGTAAAAAGGAGAAAATGCTGATTATTAGCATTTTCTTCTTTTGCCCTAATTTTTCCCAAGCCTATTCTATCAGGGACGTTAAAACTAAGTCTTGCTTGGGAAAGGGTTAAGATAAGATTTGTGGACAATATAACACAGAATCTGAAAGGATATTTCAAATGTTTGCTTTTAGAATGGCTTATTTTGCTGCAATACAAAATGTACTCTCCCAAGTCTTTTTCTAGCAGGGACGTCAAAACTACATGTAGGTCTTGTTTGGGAAAGGGTTTACCCAGAGATCTTTGTCATACTTGATTGGACCTACTCCTTTACACTGCAAACTATGCAGTCCACTCAAGCATGTACAACTACAAATATTGCTCAAGCACGTACAACTACAAATATTGACCAATCAAGACAAAACTTGGACAGGATGTTCAAACTGCAAAATCTTGTATGGGTGTAATTTTCAACTTGATCTGAATTTTACATCATGAGTTATGTGCCCTTGAAATTGACAATATTGCCAATTTCAAATTTAATGCATTCAAGACAAACAATTCAGGCCTGTGGAGCGCTTCCAGACCGCCAGGGCTGTCTAGTTTATACTTGAATCTTGTCCGGAGTATATCTCTAAAAGTATAATAGCTAGGATCATTGTGTCGCCCCCATGGGGCGACACTACTTGTGATATACTTCTTCTAATTTTAGAAATTACGTCATGAGCGATAATTGTTTGTACTTGAAAATCGTATATAACCTACCCATAGACAGTTTACACGATATATTTTTCAAACAGTACTATTAAGTATACTTTGAAGTTCATCTAATCCAAGAACACGCAAAAAGCTCAAGAAAACAAAATTTTAATTATTCTATTTTTGTATGTAGCAATGGAAAGTCCCTACTTCCGGTTTGCCCAATAGGGCAATATCTAAATTCTATACGATTTGGCGACCACTAAATCCTATCCGATTTGACCACATTAATGCACAATAATCAAAGTACAACAAGTACTTTAGTATTGAATTAACACATCGCATACAATTTGGGCTGATCAACTTACATAATTTCAAGGATCGTTTTAACTGAACAGGTATGTGCATTGCTAGTGGAACATTATATTTTCACATGCTTAATTCTAAATAGTAGACTTTTAGGGGGATTCTCATCTGGTTTTTATGTTCCTAGTAGAAAAGCAGCTTTGTAATCAGAACAGTTCAATTCTTTCCTGTTTCGGGAAAATGGTTTAGGAAATCTATCTGCATCGTGTTATCATGTTATGTTATGATTAAGTTATTTTAGTCCAGTCAATTGGATCCCCTATACCCAGGGCTGCGTTTACAGGCAGTGTAGACAAAAATCAATATCATTACACATGCAACATGATCTTAGTCTATATTACGGCATAAATTCGTTATCACCATAGCGTCTAGTTTCACGAAGAAATCATTGACAAACGGGGTCTTATCCCTCTTTAACTTCTTCTTACATCATACTTTCGCAATATATCATAATACATGTATAGCACTTTGGGGACTGTGTCCTTAATTTGGTCAGAGCCTCGCTCAGATATAACATTCACATTCTATTTGTTAACCGTGCCTGAAGGATTTGTGTGAAAAAGTACAAAAATAGGTCCCAATAAATGACATGACAGAGCATTCTTGTGCATTTCTACAGATTTGGCATATTGAAATCATAAAAAGTTCAATTTTCAGATTTTGACCTAGTATATCAATTTTAACTTACTACTTTTTATAAACGTCCTCGAACCCATTCCTGCGATTTGCAAATATAACATTCACTTAATTACGCAGATAATTAGTTTAAACTTTACGACTGTGTTCATTTTTTCACTACCGTAACGAATTCGTAAAGAGGCACAGTTACTCTTTCTGCTCTCCGAAAAACATGTAGCTTTTGCATAAGATTGGAAATTTTTTCGTTTATGTACTAAATTAATGTTTCTAAGTATTTCTCGAATAGAAAAAAAATCTTTGTTTTTCCATTATCTGTGAATACAACCCATATTGATAATTGAGAGATACACTTTATTTAGAGTCATCCAGAGATATAAAACCTCATTTTGCAGTCTGATTAAGCACAATTTGCATTTTTCATTGCAAATATTTACTCCAATAAGTTAATGATAGCTTAAATGCGAAAATTTTTAACAGCGTTACGGTAGGGAAGATAGTGTTACGGTAGGAAATGAGATATCAGAATTCGAAAATCAAAGATGTTAACGAAACTGGGAAGTGAGTCTCAAAAGACTGTGCCACTAGGTCTTTGAAAAAATCTAGATGAATACATCCTGTTTACGGTTAAAATGCCAATGAAGTTATTCATATTCTTTTTTTTTCTAAACATGCCAAAATGTATGTTGCTACTTTTTCACTGCCATAACAATGCATTCCCTATCTTAACACTAAAATTGTTGAGCCATATATCCTGAATGATACATGATAGCAATTTCTTTCGTTTATAGGCTGCATATTGAAGAGATGCAACACACACAAACTGTGAATCTGAGACCATTTCTTATTTAGGTATTGTCCGTTTTTATTCCAAATGGCTAAAACTTTATATGCAAGATTCTCACTGACCACTGGAACTTTTGTTTTCATATTTTGCAAATGTGTATGAAATGACAACACAAAATTGTATACTAAGTCACAGAACTCTAACAAGTGTTTCAAAAGAGTTACATCCATTTCCTACTTCCAATTTCACTACCGCAACAATGTTTTCACTTCTGTAACGAAGTTAGTACCTCAACAACCGCTAAACTCATTCTTTTGAAACTTTGCACATGGCGTGTTGGATCACAACACAGGATAACGGAGCAAGTCCTAGATCTCTGACAATCACAGTCAGAATTATATTTTTTCGTCTTGCAATTTCACTACCGTAACATAGAGTTAACTTCCGTAAAGAAGGGAATGTGTCATGGTAGTGAACATTACGTTAATGAAAATCCATCGTAAATTCTGACGCAAAAGTAAAATTTCAGATTTATTTTTGCATAAATTTTACTTTAATTTCTATCTGAAAGAAAAAACAAATTCTTACGAAAATTTCAAGCCAAAATATTGAATCGTTTACGAGAAATATAGGTTTTTGCGCTAAAATTAAACAAATTGTTGTGGACAACAGTTCAGATTTATATGGAATTTGTCATTTCTGTCTCAGCTTTAAAGGCGTATTTTTCGGTTATAAATAACAACTTTGAAAAAATGATAGCATTGCTACGCATTAGAATAACCAACCTTTGCATCAAGGCATACTTTTAAAAAATAGAATTGGAATCTTATGCCCCCTTTAAATTGCATGGTCCAGTTTCGGGCGTGCGTCCGTGCGAAAATCTCTTCCCCAAAATATTTTCTTCTACAAAACTACCGGATCAATTTCAACGACAATACCCTATACAGGAAATTCCTTGCATAGAGCCATTCAAATTTCATAAAAAATATAATAGATCTAATTTCATGCAGAACTCTGGTTGCTATAAACCTGCTCATTGGATTTAATTGTAATAAAGCAATATGTTGCTTGGAAAGGCCTCTATTAGAGTCATTAATGGAATTCCGATTAAATTTAAGACTTGATTGGAAAAATATACATTCAGCAAAAAAGTAAATGTTGAAAAAACACAGATAAGAAATCAAATATCGTAAAACACATTTAAGGGCGACACAATTTTCTTTGCTGTACATTACAGCAAGTTTTTACTTGTGAAACTTCATGGGTGTATAGATCTCACAAAGGGGGAGTGCAGTGCACAAGAACCATAACTCTACCTGGCTTATTTTTTGAGTTATTGCCCTTTGTTGTTTTTCATACTTGAATCTTGTCCGGAGTATATCTCTAAAAGTATAATAGCTAGGATCATGAAACTTCATGGGTGTATAGATCTCACAAAGGGGGAGTGCAGTGCACAAGAACCATAACTCTACCTGGCTTATTTTTTGAGTTATTGCCCTTTGTTGTTTTTCATACTTGAATCTTGTCCGGAGTATATCTCTAAAAGTATAATAGCTAGGATCATGAAACTTCATGGGTGTATAGATCTTACGAAGGGGGAGTGCAGTGCACAAGAACCATAACTCTACCTGGCTTATTTTTTGAGTTATTGCCCTTTGTTGGTTTTCATACTTGAATCTTGTCCGGAGTATATCTCTAAAAGTATAATAGCTAGGATCATGAAACTTCATGGGTGTATAGATCTCACAAAGGGGGAGTGCAGTGCACAAGAACCATAACTCTACCTGGCTTATTTTTTGAGTTATTGCCCTTTGTTGTTTTTCATACTTGAATCTTGTCCGGAGTATATCTCTAAAAGTATAATAGCTAGGATCATGAAACTTCATGGGTGTATAGATCTCACGAAGGGGGAGTGCAGTGCACAAGAACCATAACTTTACCTGGCTTATTTTTTGAGTTATTGCCCTTTGTTGTTTTTCATACTTGAATCTTGTCCGGAGTATATCTCTAAAAGTATAATAGCTAGGATCATGAAACTTCATGGGTGTATAGATCTCATCAAAGGTGAGTGCAGTGCAAAAGAACCATAATTCTAGCTGGTCTATTTTTTTAGTTATTGCCCTTTGTCATTTTTCATACTTCATTTTTGTCCAGGGCATATCTCGAAAAGTATAATATCTAGGACCATGAAACTTTTACCAATCTGCTCCCCCTGTCGACATAAAGCAGTGTTACGGGCGTATCTTGTGACAGTTTGACACCTTGTTTAAGAGTTGGTTCTCTTTAGAGACGTCAAATCAACTCAACTCAACTCGAAAACTTTATTGAAAGGCATTCGGCAAAAAAATATGTCATTGCCATTTACAATAGTAGCATGCAAATATGCCAATGGCGCAATATACATACATGCAAATGTTTTACAAACAACATAACAATTCAAACATTCAATATGAAAGTAAAAATGGATATATTTTATCAAAATATTCAATTTGATATATTTTAGACTGGTCAAACATCCGTGTTAAGTTAGGAATCTGAATTTAAACATGTCTCTCTTTTAGAAAAAGATTCCTTCAAATATTTGGCAGTGTTGATTTGTACTTTTATGTTTTTAGAAGCCATTGTGAGAGTGAATTTATTGATATTAGGCCAAGTGCATGGGATGTACTTCGACCTGGTATCTCTAAATCTACTGCAAATATATAGAAAATGATATTCTGTTTCTATAACGACTTATACTCATTGCTGATTGAATTTTGTTTTCTTGTTATACAATCAACCAATCATGACATTGTCTTAGATAAGGTCACCGGTCCATAAAATAAATCACTATATAGTGAATTTAAGTCATTAAAGAAATGAAGTTATGTTTATGTTTTCTATTTAGTACAATTCAAGATTATGTGTGAAAAAATAGTAGATCTTTATGAATGTTTAACGATCTACATTACCCAAACACTAGAACGGCTTTGTTATAAGGGTATTTCCTAAGGCGTGTTAAGCTTTCAAATGAAATAAAAACATGTAGGCATGTGGTATTTCATTCATACAAAATTTAAATATCAATCTGTTGATATGATAATGCAATTTTGTGCAACATACTTAATAATATGCTGGAACATATCATTACTACGTCATTGTTGACGTCTTCTTATCGTATTTTTTTCAAAATTGGCTTTATCAAGGGAAAATGTCAGAAAATTATGTAGTTACTCAAATGAAGAATGCACATAAACGTAAATAGCTAATCAGTAAGAAGCAGATGAACAGCTTCAAGAAGAAATTTGAAGACATGGGATCACCAAACAGTCATGCATGTCTCTAATTGTGAATATTATTTAGAAACCGGATGCCCATCTTCGCGGATTTAGTCCGATTTTTTTGGAATTGCGATACTCCGCTTGGTTGCTCAGCTTGTTGTTATGTTGTAGCAACAATTCATTTGTCGCATTCTAAATGCATTTGAGGTTATTTCGTCCTTTATTGATGACGTCATTAATGCAACTTCTATTTCGCGTTCTACGCCAAACAAACAGGGTAAAAATTAGCTGTATTTTAGTTAACGCAAGTATAATAGTTTGTCGACTAAAATAGATAAATGCTCTCTATTGAAGTGAATTTCGCTTATCTCCGCGTTACCAAATTGCAAATGCAATACTTTCCCTGCCCTTTTTCACTGACACCATAGAGATTCGTTGTCTCTAGTTTCCTTAAATTCAAGGACAGATTATTCAGAAACAAAAACAGTTATCTAAATTCCGTGAGCGGTGTGTACAACTTGACACCATGGACATTCATTGTGGCTAGTTTGATTGAATTCGGGTCAAAACTGTAGGAGTTGCGCACACGAGAAAATGGGCATTTTTGAGAAAATGGGCATTTTTTCTTAAATTCAAGGGAATATCATTCAGAAACGAAAACAGTTCTTTAAATTCCATGAGCATTGTGTACAACTAGACACCATAGAAATTCATTGTGGCTAGTTTGATAAAATTCTCATCAAAACTGTAGGAGGAGTTGCGCACACAATAAAATGGGCATTTTTATGGGCATTTTTTATTCAAGGGCAGTTAATTCAAGAACGAAAAGAGTTATCTGAATTCCGTTAGCGGTGTGCACAACTAGATACCATAGAGATTCATTATGGCAAGTTTGATCAAATTCTGATCAAAACTGTAGGAGAAGTTGCGCACACAAGAAATTGATAACGGACGGACCGACGGGCAGACGGACAGACGGACGACCGGGCCATAACATATTACGACCATTCGGGCGTATAATAACAAATAGCATGTGTGGACTTCAATCCAAGTGGTTGGGGGCGAGTAAAGGATGATTTTCTCGCAGATTATGTAATTCCGATTTGAATGATCTATATCTGACAGATGTAATACTATTGTAGTCACATTTAGCTTCCGTACTTTTAAAAATCAATCGCAGATAATTCTATTTAAAGCTAAATTATTTTTACTTATTCGTTATATTTATCCCAGGGCTAGAAATTCCCTAAAAAAGTGACTCGCAATATTTTGCTAGTGGCTTTTGAAACCACTAGCAAAAAGGCAAATTCACTCGCAATTTGGTTTTCATTTTGAAAAATAAAAGCTTAATATGGTTCGTATAATTGTTCTTTTAAAGGACATGTCTGAAGACTAGTACAGTTAGCCAATTTTGTAAACCTTTTCATGCTGCTTTGATAAAACTTGTGGGTTGGTAATATTTTTCCACTAGACAAAAAAATCTAGTGTCAGATAGAATCACTAGCAATTTCTAATTTTAACTAGCAAATTGCCAGTATGCTAGTGGAAATTCGAGCCCTGTATCCTTTCATATTTTTATATAACGAATACATTTTTCAGTTTTAATATAAAATTCAATCAAATTAGAAATAATATGTGACAATTACAGCGTAAGAGAAGCACGTGGTACTCGAGAAAATGTATGGTGGTTAGGATGGACCAGTGTATTACGATCATATCAAGGCATCTTTTAGCGTGATTTAAACCATTTCCCCCCCAGATTTGCTCTGAGGACTTTTGATATGTTGATCATGATATAAAATACTTTCGTTCAGTTACAAAATTATTTCTGTTAGAATTAGTGGTACCCTAAATGCTAAAGTGACTGGCCTACTCTGCTGATCATATTTTTTGAGTTATTATACCCCCCAAAATCAATTTGAGAAATCATGTGAAAAATCTTTAAAAATCAATTATCAGGCCAATTTGAACCAAACTTGGCAGGAATGACCCTTGAGTGATTGTATTCAATGTATGCTCATGATTTTTTCATTCGTCAAAAAATATGGGCGTGGCAGGGCGGGGCTTATCCGACTTCGAGAAATCGTTAGATAATTCTTCAAAAATCTTCTCCTCCCTAACCACTGGGCCAATTCTTATCAAACTTGGCAGGAATGTTCCTTTGGTGACCCTTTTCAAAACTTGTTCGTGAATTTTTGATTTGTCAAAAATTGTGGGCGTGGCAGGGCGGGGCTTATCGGACTTAGAGAAATCATGTGAAAAATCTTTAAAAATCAATTATTAAGCCAATTTGAACCAAACTTGACTGGAATGACCCTTGAATGCTTGTTATACCCCCCAAATTCAATTTGGGGGGTATATAGGAGTCAGGTTGTCGGTCTGTTGGTCTGTCTGTCTGTTGGTCCGTCTGTTGGTTTTTTCTTTAAAAATCTTTTCCTCCTCAACCACTCAGCCGATTCTTACCAAACTTGGCAGGAATGTTCCTTGGATGACCCTTTTCAAAACTTGTTCGTGAATTTTTGATTCGTCAAAAATTGTGGGCGTGGCAGGGCGGGGCTTATCGGACTTAGAGAAATCATATGAAAAATATTTAAAAATCAATTATCTGGCCAATTTAAAGCAAACTTGGCAGGAATGTCCCTTGAGTGACTGTATTCAACACATGTTCATGAATTTTTGATTGGGTGAAAAATGTGGGCGTGGCAGGGCGGGGCTTATCAGACTTCGCGAAATCATAGAATAATTCTTCAAAAATCTTCTCCTCCTCAACCACTTAGCCGATTCTTACCAAACTTGGCAGGAATGTTCCTTGGGTGACCCTTTTCAAAACTTGTTCGTGAATTTTTGATTGGGTCAAAAATGTGGGCGTGGCAGGGCGGGGCTTATCGGACTTAGAGAAATAATTATAAAAATCTTTAAAAATCAATTATCTGGCCAATTTGAAGCAAACTTGGCAGGAATGTCCCTTGAGTGACTGTTTTCAACACATGTTCATGAATTTTTGATTGGGTGAAAAATGTGGGCGTGGCAGGGCGGGGCTTATCAGACTTCGCGAAATCATTGAATAATTCTTCAAAAATCTTCTCCTCAAGCACTCAGCCGATTCTTACCAAACTTGGCAGGAATGTTCCTTGGGTGACCCTTTTCAAAATTTGTTCGTGAATTTTTGATTCGTCAAAAATTGTTGGCGTGGCAGGGCGGGGCTTATCGGACTTAGAGAAATCATATGAAAAATATTTAAAAATCAATTATCTGGCCAATTTAAAGCAAACTTGGCAGGAATGTCCCTTGAGTGACTGTATTCAACACATGTTCATGAATTTTTGATTGGGTGAAAAATGTGGGCGTGGCAGTGTTCAGTTACAAAATTATTTCTGTTAGAATTAGTGGTACCCTAAATGCTAAAGTGACTGGCCTACTCTGCTGATCATATTTTTTGAGTTATTATACCCCCCAAAATCAATTTGGGGGGTATATAGGAGTCAGCTTGTCTGTTGGTCTGTCTGTTGGTCTGTTGGTCTGTTGGTCCGTCTGTTGGTTTTTCTTCAAAAATCTTCTCCTCCTCAACCATTGGTCGGATTCTTTTCAAACTTGGCAGGAATGTTCCTTGGGTGACCCTTTTCAAAACTTGTTCGTGAAATTTTGATTCGTCAAAAATTGTGGGCGTGGCAGGGCGGGGCTTATCGGACTTAGAGAAATCATGTGAAAAATCTTTAAAAATCAATTATCAGGCCAATTTGAACCAAACTTGGCAGGAATGACCCTTGAGTGATTGTATTCAATGTATGCTCATGATTTTTTCATTCTTCAAAAAATATGGGCGTGGCAGGGCGGGGCTTATCCGACTTCGAGAAATCGTTAGATAATTCTTCAAAAATCTTCTCCTCCCTAACCACTGGGCCAATTCTTACCAAACTTGGCAGGAATGTTCCTTGGGTGACCCTTTTCAAAACTTGTTCGTGAATTTTTGATTCGTCAAAAATTGTGGGCGTGGCAGGGCGGGGCTTATCGGACTTAGAGAAATAATTATAAAAATCTTTAAAAATCAATTATCTGGCCAATTTGAAGCAAACTTGGCAGGAATGTCCCTTGAATGACTGTTTTCAACACATGTTCATGAATTTTTGATTGGGTGAAAAATGTGGGCGTGGCAGGACGGGGCTTATTCTTACCAAACTTAGCAGGAATGTTCCTTGGGTGACTCTTTTTGAAACTTGTTCGTGAATTTTTTAATCGGGGATTTTTAGCTCACCTGAGCAACATGCTCAAGGTGAGCTTTTGTGATCACCCTGTGTCCGGCGTGCGTCGTGCGTCGGTCGTCGGTCGTCGGAAGTCGTCAACAATTGCTTTAAACATCTTCTCAACCACTGGGCCAATTCTGACCAAAGTTGGCAGGAATGTTCCTTGGGTGGCCCCTTTCAAAAATTGTTCGTCAATTTTTGATTCGTCAAAAAAAGTGGGCGTGGCAGGGCGGGGCTTATCAGACTTAAGGAAATTATTAGGTAATTCTTCAAAAATCTTCTCCTCCTCAACCACTGGGCCAATTCTTTCCAAACTTGGCAGAAATGTTCCTTGGGTGACCCTTTTAAAAACTTGTTCGTGAATTTTTGATTCGTCAAAATTTGTTGGCGTGGCAGGGCGGGGCTTATCAGACTTAAAGAAATCTTTAGTAAATTCTTCAAAAATCTTCTCCTCCTCAACCACTGGGCCAATTCTTTCCAAACTTGGCAGAAATGTTCCTTGGGTGACCCTTTTCAAAATTTGTTCATGAATTTTTGATTCGTCAAAAATTGTGGGCGTGGCAGGGCGGGGCTTATCGGACTTAGAGAAATCATGTGAAAAATCTTTAAAAATCAATGATCAGGCCAATTTGAACCATTTTAGTTTGGCAGAAATGTTCCTTGAATGACTGATTTCAACACATGCTTATGAATTTTTGATTGGGTGAAAATTGTGGGCGTGCCAGGGCAGGGCTTATCAGACTTAGAGAAATCGTAAGATAATTTTTCAAAAATTTTCTTCTCCTTAACCATTGGGCTAATTCTTACCAAACTTGAAAGGAATGTTCCTTGGGTGACCCTTTTCAAAACTTGTTCGTGAATTTTTGATTTGTCAAAAATTGTTGGCTTGGCAGGGCGGGGCTTATCAGACTAAAAGAAATCTTTAGGTAAATTTTCAAAAATCTTCTCCTCCTCAACTACAGGGCCAATTCTTTCCAAACTTGGCAGAAATGTTTCTTGGGTGATCCTTTTCAAAACTTGTTCATGAATTTTTGATTTGTCAAAGATTGTGGGCGTGGCAGGGCGGGGCTTATCGGACTTAGAGAAATCATGTGAAAAATCTTCAAAAATCAATTATCAGGCCAATTTGAACCAAGCGTGGCAGAAAGGTCCCTTGAGTGACTGTTTTCAACATATGCTCATGAATTTTTGATTCGTCAAAAATTGTGGGCTTGGCAGGGCGGGCTTATCAGACTTCGAGGAATCGTTAGATAATTCTTCAAAAATCTTCTTCTCCTTAACCATCAGGCGATTTGGTACCAAACTTGGCAGGAATGATCATTGGGTGACTCGTTACAATATCTGTTCGAGATTTTTTTATTCGTCAAAAAAATGTGGTCTTGGCAGGGCAGGGCTTATCAGACTTAAGTTAACGAAATCACGAGAAAATTCTTTAAAAAAGTAATTATAGGGCAAAGTTGAACCAAACCTTACAGGAATGTACCTTGAGTGACTGTCTTTAATACAGAGTTGTGAATTTTTGATTTATTGAAAAAATGTGGGCATTCCAGGGTGGGGCTTGTTGATTTTTAAATGAGTTATGTCCTTTTGTTGAAAAATGGTATTTTTTGCAACATTTACATGTGTTGTTTGGTCTGTTGATTTTTAGCTCGACTTTTCGAAGAAAATGAGAGCTTATACTGTCACCCGGGCGTCGGCGTTGGCGTCGGCTTCGGCGTTGCAACCAAGGTTAAAGTTTTTTCAAACATCAATAACTTCTATACTATCACAGGGATTCAACCCAAACTTGGAATATTTATTCACCATCACACCCAGTACCTTACTACAAGGGCCCATAACCCTGGCTCCACTATATTTGGAGTTATGCCCCCTTTATACTAAGCAACTTATAAAGTCGAGCGCGCTGTCTTCGGACAGCTCTTGTTTTGTTTGCTCTTTTTCCCAATTGAACAACTCACAGTTCAAATGAAATGTCCTTCTCAAAATGCACAAAAATAGTGCTGTTGGGGGTATGATCACTTTCAGTGATATTCTAGTTTACAATAATGTAATGTGACATATATATTTGTTTACAACAAAATTTATATTGTACACAATCAAATACACGAAGAACTCAGGTGAGCGATATCAGTGCCTTTCAGGCACTCTTGTTTATCAAAATTGGCAGGAATGTTCATTGGGGGACTTATTTCAAAGTTTGTTCGTGAATTTTTGATTTGCAAAAAATGTGGTAATGGCAAGGCAGGGCTTATCAGACTTAACGAAATCATGAGAAAAAAGCAATTAAACAGTAAATTTGAACCAAATCCTACAGGAATGTTCCTTGATTGACTGTCTTCAATGCATGGTTGTGAGTTTTAGGTTTATTGAAAAATATGGGCATGGCAGGGTGAGGCTTGGGGATTGTTAAATGTGTTGTTTGGTCTGTTGATTTTTTGTTCGCTCTATTTCCCAATTGATCAGCTCACAGTTCAAATGAAATTAATTTCTCAAAATGCACAAAAACTGCGCTTTTGGGGGGTATGATCACTTTCAGTGATATTCTAGTTGCCCTTTGTTGATTCTTGTCCGGAGCATAACTAAAAATCTATGTTAGGTAGAATCATGAAACTTAAAAGTTGAATAGATCTCATTATGGAGAGGTGCAGTGCACAAGAACCGTATCTCTGCCGATCATATTTTTGGAGTTATTGCCCTTTGTTGATTTTCAAATTTGATTATTGTCCGGAGCATAACTCAAAAAGTATGTAAGGTAGAATCATGAAACTTTACAGGTGGATAGATCTCATTATGGAGAGGTGCAGTGCACAAGAACCGTAACTCTGCCGATCAATTTTTTTGAGTTATTGCCCTTTGTTGATTTTATAACTTGATTCTTGTCCGGAGCACAACTCAAAAAATATGTAAGGTAGAATCATGAAACTTTACAGGTGAATAGATTTCATTATGGAAAGGTGCAGTGCACAAGAACCGTAACTCTGCCAATCAAATTCTTGGAGTTTTTGCCCTTTGTTGATTTTTATACTTAATTCTTAACCTTGCTTATATCTCATGTCCTTTTACACATACAGCCTTGATATCTCACACATAGATACCTCCTATCAACATCGTTCACATTTAACCATGACCTTAGACCTTGTGACCTTGACCTTGAACTTTGACCTACTTTAAAAGAAATTAAACCCGGCATATATCTCATGACCTTTTACAAATACAGCCTTGATATTTCACACATGGACACATCTTACCAAGACCTTTCACAATTGACCATGACCTTGGACCTTGTGACCTTGACCTCGGAGTTTGACCTACTTTTAAAAAAACTTTAACCTGGCCGATATATATCATGTCCTTTTACACATACAGCCTTGATATTTGACACATGGAAACCTCCGACCAAGACCTATCACATACGACTATGACCTTGGACCATGTGGCCTTGACCTTGGAGTTTGACCTACTTTTAAAGAAATTAAACTGGGCCTATATCTTATGTGCTATTACAAATACAGCCTTGGTATTTCACACATGGACACATCTTACCAAGACCTTTCACATTTGACCATGACTTTGGACCTTGTGACCTTGACCTTTGACTTTGACCTACTTTAAAAAAAACAACTTTAACTTAGTCGATATATCATGTCCTTTTACACATACAGCCTTGATATTTGACACATGGACACCTACGACCAAGACCTTTCACATTTGACCATGACTTTGGACCTTGTGACCTTGACCTTGGTGTTTGACCTACTTTAATAATACATTAACCTGGCCTATATTTCATGTCATTTTACATATACAGCCTTGATATTTCACCAATGGTCACTTCCAACCAAGATATTTCACTTTTGACCATGACCTTGGGCCTTGACCTTGGAGTTTAACCTTCTCTTAAAAAACTTTAACTAGGCCTATATCTCATGTCCTGTTACCTGTTACCTATACAGTCTCAATATTTTACACATGGACACCTCCTACCAAGACCTTTCACATTTGACCATGACCTTGGTCTGTGTGACCTTGACCTTTGATTTTTACATACTTTTAGAAATCTTTAACCTAGCCTTTATCTTATGTCCTATTACATCGACAGCCTTGATATTTCACACAGACACCTCCTACCAAGACCTTTCACATTTGACAATGACCTTGAATATTGCAACCTTGACCTAAGAGTTTGACTTACTTTTAAAAAGACTGAAATCAGGCATATATATCATGTCCTTATACACCTACAGCCTTTATATTTCACACATGGACATCTCCAACCAAGACCTTTCACATTTGACCATGACCTTGACCTTGGCATTTGGCCTACTTTTAAAAACTTTAACCTGGCCTATGTTTCATTTTACTTTTACATATACAGCTTTGGTATTTCACACATAGACACCTCTCACCAAGACCTTTCATATTTGACCATCACCTTAGACCTTGTTAACTTGACCTTGGACTTTGACCTACATCAAATGTAGGCCCTTGAGGGGGCATATATGTTTTACAAACATCTCTTGTTCAGTATGTGTCAGATATTAGTTCAACAGACGACAGTATTCTGCCTTTAGCTTGGTATGTAATAAATCTGATGAACATATTCTAACCTTCTACATCAATGCCAATCGATAAGATTTATTAATCATTATGCATGGATATAGCCCAACTTAACATCTGAAGTTTCCTGTGAGAGGGAATAACTTTTAACCCAGCACCACAAAGCAACGCCTTTTGACGCCTCCTCAAGAAAAAAAGCTCTGGAAAACATTAGTCCAGTCAAATTAGCCGATTTTTTGGCCGAACCTCAAACAAATTCCAACAGAAATGAAATCGGTTCCAGCATCAAGTATGAACCTTGGGCCATCCCAGAAAAAAAGTCCCAAAAAATCCGATGATCGGAACTTGGTGAAATCGACCAATTAACTAAGGCCCTGTTGAAAAAAAGGGTTTGGCAAAACTATCAAAGTAATATGTAGAGATCACATATTTTAATGAACAAAATACATCGTATCCCCTTTATATCACAAGCTATGATGATAGATATGATTTTGCTATCTTAATTACAGGTATTTCATACAAAAAATCTCAATATGAGTGTTTTTTATCTACAAATCATAACTATTTACCCCACCCACTTTTTAAATACATGAATTTAAAGGTATTTTCAAATTTCGATTTTGCCTTTAAATGATTTCAGCACTGAGTCATATGGTTACGTATTCTAGACTTGTCACATTATATATTCGAGATAAATTTGCCTTGTCATGCAAAAAGGGGCCATCTAAAATTGCAGAAAATGTCGACCACCGTAAGAATATGCGAATTTCAAAACCGATCGCGTCTTCACGCAGCACAATAGCCGATTTTTGCACCCAACCGCAAACAAATTCCAACAGAATAAAAAATTGTTACCAGCATTAAGTATGACCCTTAGGTCATTCCAAAAAAGTGTTCCAAAACATCCGAAGAGGGGATATTTGTTTAATCGGCCGATGAATTTATGCCCTGTCGAAATAAAATTTTAGCGAAAAATGGTAAGCTCATATAAAAAGATGATAATTATATAAATTTACAAAGGCAAAATACATTTACACCTCATAAGAATTATTGAAATGAATGTTTTTGCTGTCTCATGAAAAAATGAATCACCCAAAAATATGGAAATTATAAAAGAATTTGAAACTTACCTCACCCACTTTTTCATAATTAAACAGGTGTAGATCTATAAAATCATATTATTTTCGATGTTTATTTTTGATAAAAATCTTAAGTTTATTTTGATCATATGTTGTCATGTATAAGGCATTCTAAACTTTTCACTGCCAAAATTAAAAGAAAAAAAATGTTCTTGTCACGGAAAAAGGAGCCATTGAAAATTGCAAAAAGTACCGAATGTGTTGATGGTCCGTTTGACGCTAAGTACTGTATGTCCTAAATGACTACCTTGCAATGTCGAGTACAATGTAGTTTTATGTTTTCTACGCATTGTAAAGATGCTGTAGAGCAGACCTAGCTTTGTTGCCAACATGGCAACCTGGGACAACAACGTCCACAATCCGCAAACTTCCAAGATGGCCACCAAACACTACTGGAGAAATCAACATTTTTTTTTTATCAAATTGTCCTAAATTTCGTGAAAAATGTCTATCTAAGGGTTCTTTGGTATGCTGAATCAGAATTTGATGCTAAATGCAGTATACGAAAATCAGGAAAGTATAAAAAAAAATAGAGATGGCTGCCGTTAACCATCTTGAAAATCACAATTATATAAGAAAGCTTGAACTTCAAATGCATCGTTTCCCCTAAAGGTCTGCTGTGTTTTATTTAATCGAAGTGCATGTTACAGAGGCACAATTCTGTTTACAACCACATGACACCGTCTTCAAGAAGGCTCCACGACAATGGTGTATTCAATTGCTACAAATTTATTTGAAAATTTTCCCCGCACCATTCAAACGAAGTTGAGTTTCTTAATCAGGTTTACACCTGATAAATAATATGTTGTCGCGTTGGAGAAAGTTATGCTATGCATGTTATTGTTTATGTAGTTACAATATAATATTTGTTACTTGCATTTAAAAGGTAACAAGAGTTGTCGGAGAACAGATTTATAAGAGCGAAAACAATTTAGTCCAAAAGGTGAAAATCTCACTAAATTAAATGCCAGACTATAGGATATTTGCCTAAAAGCAACAGAAGCATATGCAAAGTTTGAAAGTAATAGCTGTACAGAAAACAATAGTAAATTTATTATATGAAAGCTGCACGTAAAACTTAAACAAGAATTTCTAAGTCCGAAAAGGGCAAAAAAGATCCATTAAATTTAATATCAGAGTGACAAGTACTTGCCTAGAGACTGAAAGTATGGTCACAGACGCATGTGCAAAGTTTAATGCAAACACTGAACTTACAGAAAACGTTATCAGAGATATATGAAAGTTGCGCGTAAAAACGTAACCAAGAACTTCTATGTCCAAAGGGGTAAAAAAAATCAACTGAATTACATGTTAAATAGAATAATGGATCTTTGTATAGAGGCTGATATCACGATCACAGAGGCATGTGTAAAGATTTAGAGCAATAGCATTAATAGAAACAGAGATTTGACAAACTTTTGCGTAGAAACTTAACCAAAGCACTATACCGACGCTGACACCTGGGTGACTAGAATAGCCAACCGCTATTCTTCTAATCGTCGCGCTAGAAAATGGCAAGAAAATATATTATGAGTTAACCAATGTTAGTCATCTTATAAAGATATTATATTCTACTTTTAAAACACCCTAACATATTACTACAGGTATTCTGCACTATATACCCAGTTGATGTCCAAGGCGTGCACCATAAAATTTGCAGTGAAGCCACAGATCTGGTTTACTCACTCGGATATGCGAGATAAAGTCGAACAAATTACTTTGGTATTAGATATTTCACATGGTAATACAGCAATATTGTCTGGGATTCGGAAATCTCTTGTGGCATGCATTTCATACAATGTTGGGACTAATTGGGTATGTATTCTCGTAAGCTTTAATGCACCAATGTTTAAAAATCAACGTCACGTCAATATTTTCAAAGTAGACCTTTTGTCAATCTTGCAGCAACCTTACAGTACATTAGATTCGCTCTGCGAAAAGCAAATAATTAAGCGCGTTGTTGACACATTTTAGGTTAAACATGAATTCCTTTAATGTCTTATCACCGTTGATGAGATTTGCAAGTGCGCCTTATTATGAACAAGAAAATGAACCACAAGATCGCAAGTGGATAGTGTCTAGGTCTCAAAGTTAGTTAGTCTTAATCATTTTCAGTGATAGTAACGGTATTTTGGGACGCTAACGGCATTTTTGTTAGATATTTCCCCAAAGAATAGTACAATAACCTGACAGGAGCTTACTATAAATTCTAAATTGCTACACCAACTGAAACAGATCATCACCCATGACCCCCCCCCCCCCCCCTGTTTTTCCTACGACAGCACATTTGCAATCGATGCTGTCGACCGAAATGGATAGAAATTATTACTCAAAGAACCTATATTATAGGAACTTCTTCACGTTTGCAAAATGGGAATTGGGACATGCATGTTCGCCATTTCAAGCTCTACCAAGATATCGTTAGACCATTTCGAGATTTGTCCCGGCTTTTTTACTTCTGGGCTGGTAGCATTTGAGCACTGTTTGTCCAAGGGCTCAGCCATGGATGGAAATTATATTGAAAAGGAATAAGTAAAACTCAAACCGGAATAAGTTAGTCCAATTATTAATTTCTCATCCTCGAAGATTCCATTAAATATGCGACAACCTTTTTGGTCTATCTTTATCAAATATGTTGATACAGTTCAGCCAGACATGGCCCCATTGGTACCCTTTTCCAGTTTTCCAACATATATTTTTGAGTTCAGAAACTGTCATCTTGTCCTTCAAATGAAAAAAAAAAATGTGTGTGAGTGCTGTATAAAAAGAAAAAAACTGTGAATCGTGATACATGTATATGGTTATCATCGCATATGGATTTGTGGTTTTTAATTCTTGAGCTAATGGCATTTAGCCATGAGTTCAATATGATCTCTACATCGCCCTTGTACTTTTAAAATTGTTAATTTTACAATACAAAGTGCACACATTACTTAAGTCGTCTTGTTTCGAATCATTATTTAATGCATGGAAGATATTGTCAACCCCGATCTGTCACGACAGCGTTGAATATGTGACCCAAACTACAACACAATGAGAATATTCTGTGTTTACATATTTTTTTACGTTTTATGTCACTAATAGGCTTCCGTAGTTTAAAAATTAACAGAAAGTGCACAGACCGAATGTTCTTCAATTTAATGTAATGCTGTTATTTTCTGGGTTAGTTGAATGTATTGTATTGTATAATGAAATAAAAGAAGTCTATTAGAAACGATTTGATAGAAAAATTCTTTTAAAAGTGACATTTCATGCGAACAGAGCCACAAAAACGGAGATCAAGTGTTATTATTTCGAAGAATCTCTATAAAAACTTTATGTTATCGGGAAATATAATTGATACCTGCCATGTTCAGAATAGCTACAAAATACAACAAATACTTACATGTAAATTGAGACTAAAATTTCCAACGTTTTAACACGTTTATTTCGCCATCCGTAGCTGAAACATCCGAATACTATGATACTTTTTGACATTTGTGACGTCATCATTTTCTGTCATAGCAAAATAACTAAGTACGGCGAACAGAAGGGCCATCTTCAATTTATTGAAATTACGAAATTTAAATTTCCATTTATGACCATTTGGCAAGGTATTTCCTTTGGGACTTTTTATATGTTCATCAGGAGGTTACTTACAATGTAAATATCGCAAAAAAGTTTCTGTTGGAATTAGTTTGACCTTTCATGCTATTTTGACTGGACTACATTGTGGAAAACTTTCTTCATTTTCCACAATATGTTCAACAAAAAATGTAAAATTTTATTCATTGTTAATTGTTGTCTGCAACTTTTCTGAAGTTGGACAAGTCTAAAATGTTTGGTTTGTAAATGGGTTAAAGAACCTAGTTCAGTATGTGTCTGGTATTAGTTCTATTTTTAGCTCACCTGAGCACGAAGTGCTCAAAGTGAGCTATTGTGATCGCTTTTTGTCCGTCGTCCGTCCGTCCGTCCGTCTGTCCGTCCGTCTGTCCGTCCACAATTTCTTCAAACATCTTCTCCTCCTTAACCATTGGTCCAATTTTAACCAAACTTGGCAGGAATGTTCCTTGTGTGACCCTTTTCAAAACTTGTTCGTGAATTTTTGATTTGTCAAAAAATGTGGGCGTGGCAGGGCGGGGCTTATATGATTTTAGAGAAATCTTAAGAAAATTCTTTAAAAATCAACCATTGGGCCAATTTGAACCAAAGTTGGCAGGAATGTGCCTTGAGTCACTCTTTTCAAAATTTATCCAAAAATTTTTACATTTGTCAAAAAATGTGGCCTTGGCAGGGAGGAAGGGGCTTATTGGACTTAGAGAAATCATAAGAAAATTCTTTAAAAATCAACCATTGGGCCCAACTGAACCAGACTTTGCAGAAATGTTCCTTGAGTCACTCTTTTTAAAATTTGTTTTCAAATTCTTGCAATTGACAAAAAATGTGGCCGTGGCAGGGAGGAAGGGGCTTATCGGACTTGGAGAAATCATAAGAAAATTCTTTAAAAATCAACCATTGGGCCAATGTGGACCAGACTTTGCAGAAATGTTCCTTTAGTCACTCTTTTCAAAGTTTATTCACAAATTTTTACCTTTGTCAAAAAATTATGACTGTGGCAGGGAGGAAGGGGCTTATCAGACTCAGAGAAATTGTAAGATAATTCGTTAAAAATCAACCATTGGGCCAATTTGAACAAACTTTACAGGAATGTTCCTTGAGTCACTCTTTTCAAAATTTGTTTTCAAATTGTTACAATTGACAAAAAATGTGGCCTTGGCAGGGAGGAAGGGGCTTATTGGACTTCGAGAAATTATAAGAAAATTTTTAAAAAATCAACCATTGGGCCCAAATGAACCAGACTTTGCAGGAATGTTCCTTGAGTCACTCTTTTCAAAATTTGTTCTCAAATTCTTACAATTGATAAAAAATCAGGCTGTGGCAGGGAGGAAGGGGCTTATCGGACTCAGAGAAATCTGTCCTATTTCCTTTATCTATTTCTCTTATCTGTTGCTCTGGCTGGCCCCATGTTTATCTTATGTAAACAAATAAGGGATTAGCCTTAGCTTATCAAATGGTAATCCTGTGCTATATTCTTTCAATCACAGACCAAATCTTGTTAATTGAGCTTATCATAAATGATCAATCTCTAACAGATCAGAATGCTTTGAAAATTAGCCCTATGTTGTATATTGCGAAATCACTAATAATAATTGAAAAAAATGTCAACAATTGTGCTAATTCATACCCAACCTTACAGGATCGATTGGAACAAAATTATTTCTTGATTGTTTCCAAACAAAAAGTCCTTATAAGTTTCATGCCTTTGAATTTGACAAAATTGCCATTATCACTCTTGCCATCTTGATTCAGGTGAGCGATTTAGGACCATCATGGTCCTCTTGTTTACATTATTTTAAGATTATCTTGGTATGCTTTAGATCTAAATTGTCCTATAAAAAAGAGTCTTTTAACCCTTTCCTAAACAAAACCTGGTTTTGGCGTCTCTTACAGCAAATGGCTTGGGAGAACATTGAGGCAAAAGAAGAAATTGATAATTGATGATAAATGATTTCTCTTATTGCCTCAAAGTGTAATTTGGTATGTTGCACACAAAGAAAATCTTCAGTCAGCTTAAAACAAGCTGCAGTTACTAGGTCTTCATTAAAAAACAGTGTGATGCTTACAAAATGTTTTCTCTTACAGGCGCATTGTGAATGACTCCCTCAGAACAGATGTGTCCCTAACTTTTCCTCCATATTTAATAGCACTCTGTAAGTAGTTTTGTATATTACAGAAACTTAAACCATTTCCACATTTTGATGCACTACAGGCTTAAGCCTTTGGAAAACATTGTCGAAAATGAAGAAATTGCTTGTGACAAGCAATTTCTTCATTTTCTACAGTGTTTACTTACCCAAAATGGAAAGACTTTTAGAATTCTATGCATTAGAACATTGTTGTCTGCAACACTTTTTTCAAATTGGAACAGTCCAAAACTGTGCCGTCTGTTAATGAGTTATCCACTTCGAAAATGACAGAAGTATAGACTGTTCCTATTGGAAAGATGTTACAGTTGAGAACATCATGAAATTGACATTCATACCATTCCATTCCGATCAAAATCATTCCACTCCAGCGTTCATTCATTCCAATCACGAAAACATTCAAAATGCTCATTAAACATTCACACCGCTCAATAAATGTTCACTGATTTAAATGGTTGTTATAAAAAGAAGGCATTTCATTGGCCAAAACATTATCGTGGGCGTTATATCGATAAACCTTCATACCTATAATATTGGTAAATTTCCAATATCGGGCTGTTACTATTTAAAGATCATGTTTGATTAGTTGAACGGTTATCGTGGGCGTGTTATCGATTTTTTAGATACACAAAATCATTCCAAACACTCATTCCATTCATCCATTCATTCGCTCAAAAAACATTGCCATTCCACTCAGAATGTCAATTTCATGATGTTCTCAACTGTACATTTGACAAGAACTAATGTTGATGAAGATGTGATTTATGCACAATTTGTCACAGAAAATATTGGAGTTAAAGGTAAAAATGCTGATCATTGACATTTTCTTCTTTTGCTACATTATTTATCCAAGTCATAAATATCAGGGATATAAATGTCGATCAGGATCACATTTGGAAAAGGATTGATTAATGTTTGTCAATGAGGCATATGTAATGGCCGAGTCATGATAGCTCAGTTGCAGTGTTCTCCCCAGCCCAAGAAGCTGTATCGGCCCCACTACAGCTTTGTGTAAATCAGTGTAAAGCCTCTACAGCTTAAAAAGTACCCTACTGTTGAAATTCCTTAAAAATGTCACAAAATAGGGGGATTTGTAGACTTTTCATGTCAAAAAGTGATCAATAATGCATTCTTATATTCTTATAAGATAAAATGTAAGAATTCTGTATAAAAAATAATAATGGGAAAAGAAGAAGTTGCTCAAATTGAGCAAGTTCTTCTTTTCCCATTTAGTTTTTGATTCTCAATTATTTGCATGAACACAATGCATTTCAAGATTTACAAATAGTTATAATTTGCCACTACGGCTTCAAATTATTCTGGGGAGAACCCAGAGTTGTTAATGTTGGCTTCTATCAATCCAGGGGTCGTGGGTTGGGTTGGCAACCCTTGTCTGGCCAATACCCTTTCTTACACTTAGCAAAAGTCATTTGTCTCTCATCAATGGATGTGAATCATCTTTGTGAGAGAGCAGCTGGAGGTTTAGATTGGATATTGTGGTAGTACTAGTGAGAGTTATGCCAGGAATTCATGGTTAGGTGCTCCAGCCTCCCTGATATGACCAAATGCAGTAAAAATTGACATTGATGCTATTCAATGAATTATACTTAAGATAAAGGCAAACATGAAGTGATGCATTTTACCAAAAAATTTGGTTTTAATGTCCCTAAAAAATGTTTAAATAAACATTGTGGAAAATATTAAATTACTCATGGAAAGATTGTCAATAAGATAGCTCAGAAAACAGTGAGACATCAGGAAAATTGTTGTTCAACAGCATTTTCTTTTTTGCCTAAATTCTTTCAAAGCCGTTTCTATTAGGGACATCAAAACAAGGCGTTGTTTGGGAAAGGTTTAAATAGTAAAACAAATATTAAAGTAGAAGGAAAGAATGTTGTTCATTGCTTATCAGCATTGTCTTCTTTTGCCTCAATGTTTTTAAAGGGGTATAATCTTCTTTCTCTAAAGTCGTTCTTCATATTGCATGTGTTATGCACAAAAAAGACATGAAACAATACATAAAAAATATTGAGACAAAAGAAGAAAATGCTGCTTGTCAGCATTTTCTTCTTTTGCCTCAATGTTTTTCAAAGGTTTTCAGGGGACACATAAACAAGGATATATCTTCCTTTTCTACAGCTGCTCTTGATATTGCATGTTTATTACAAAAAAAAGAAGACATGAAATAGTACAGAAAATATTGAGGCAAAAGGGAAAAATGCTGCCTGTCAGCATTTTCTTCTTTTGCCTCATTGTTTTCCAAAGGGTTTAGGAGACAATAAAACCCGCATATATTTTATTTATCTTCAGCTGCTTTTTATTTCGCATGTGTAATACAAAGAAAAGACATGAAACAGTACAGAAAAATTGAGGCAAAAGGAGAAAATGCTGAAATGCTGCTTGTCAGCATTTGCTTCTTTTACCTAAATGTTTCCCTAAAGTGTTTTATGGGACGTCAAAACCAGGATAAAGATACCTTCTTTATCTTCAAATGCTCCTCATATTGTATGTGTAATACAAAAAAGAAAAGAAAAAATGAATATGAAACAGTGCAGAAAATATTGCGGCAAAAGGAGAACATACTGCTTGTCATATGCCTTAAAGTTTTATGGGATGCCAAAACCAGGATGATACAATTTATCGTAGATTTGAGACTATTAACCACCTTTACTTTTTTCCTCTCTTTAGCCGCTCTTCATATTGCATGTGTAATACAACAAAAAGACTTAAAACAGTGGTTTGCAGAGTTATCAGTTGATATGGACAAAATTCTGGAAATTACGAGACAAGTTTTACATCTGTATGATTTGTGGAAAAATTACGATGAGAAGAAAGAAGTAGCTCCGATTTTACAGAAAATGCCGAAAGCACAGACAAGCCCCACTCCGTAAGTTATTGACAATTGTTGATATTCAAAGATTTTGTTGTATGACCATTTTACTTGCAGTTTTAAAGCTTGTCCCTTTCTGACTAAAACTGCCATAGTCAATTTTTATGCCCGTATCAAAAGATGGGGGAAATATTGTTTTACTCTTGTCTGTCCGTCCATCTGTCTGTCATTCCGAAAACTTAATACTTTAATTAGCTTTTTCGGGGGCATTAGTGTTTCACAAACACATCTTGTTAAGCATGTGTTTCAAATCAAATTTAACCCTTACTCTTTGAGTTATTGCCCTTTGTTTAACTTTTGTCAGAATTTTAACTCATTACCAAACAGCAAAATTTCAGACTTGCCCAATTGCAAAGATATTGCAAAGGTTAATTTCAAATGAATAAAATTTATCTTTTCAGTCTTTTGTGAAAATTGTGGAAAATGAAGAAATAGCTTATCACAAGGAATTTCTTCGTGTTCGACATTTTCCAAGGACTCTCTTCTTTTGGGGATTCAAAAAATAATCTATTTGTGCCTTGGGAATGGGTTAAAGTGTGTTTGACAAGGTGTTCCTAGGCATCTAGTTAGCATATCGCCGCTTTTCAACAAAAACATCAAACAAGCTGCAGTTACGAGGTTTTTAGCTCCACTGGCTGACAGGCCAGCGGGCTATTGTCATGGCGCTGTGTCCGTCGTGCGTCCGTCCGTGCGTGCGTCTGTCCGTCCGTCCGTAAACTTTTCCTTTAAAAATCTTCTTCTCAAAAACTACCAGCTGGATTTCAACCAAACTTCACAGGAATGATCCTTGGGTGACCCTCTCTCAGATTCCTTCAAAGAATTCTGATTGAAGTAGAAAGTCTGGAGTTATATGCCCTTGAATGTCAAAAATGCCTGTTTTGATTTTATTTTCACTCTAGCCACTACAAATATTGATTAATCAAGACAAGACTTGGACAGAATGATGGTGACTATAAGATCTTGCCTAGGTATAATTTTCAGTCTGATCTGAGTTTTACATCATGAGTTATATGCCCTTGAATTTGACAAAATTGCCGTTTTCAGCTTTATTTTGACTTTGTTTTCACTTCAGCGACTACAAATATCAACCAATCAACACAAAATTTGGACAGAATGTTGGTGACTATAAGATCTTGCTTGGGTGTAATTTTCGGCCAGATCTGAATCTTGCATCATGAGTTATATGCCCTTGAAATTGACAAAATTGCCATTTTCGGCTTTATTTTGACTTTGTTTTCGCTCAATCAACTACAAATATTGACCAATCAAGACAAAACTTGTACAGAATGTTGTTGACTATAAGATCTTACCTTCATATATCTTTCAGCTTGATCTGAATTTTACATCATGAGTTTTGTGCACTTGAAATTGACAAAATTGCCATTTTCGGCTCTATTTTGACTTTATTCTCACTCTAGCAACTACATACATTGACTAAACAAGACAAAACTTGTGCAGAATGTTGGTGACCATAATATCTTGCATTGGTGTAATTTTCAGCTTGATTTGAATTTTACATCATGAGTTATGTGCCCTTGAAATTGACAAAATTGCCATTTTCGGCTTTATTTTCACTTTTAGAACCATTAGTATTAATTAATCAATACAATAACTTTCACAGAATTTTACTGACCATAAGATCTTACTTGCTTGAAATTTTCAGCTTGCTTGTTTGTGCAGCCTGAACCTTTGAAATTGCATTCAACAAGACAAACAATCAGGCCTGTGGAGCGCTTCCAGACCGCCAGGGCTGTCTAGTTGTTGAAAAGTGACAGTGTTTTCTTTTCTGATTTCAGACCGCCGCAAAGCAATGTTACAGAAAACCAGCAACAGACTCAATGATGTAATGACTTGGACATACTTTGAACACACTCTAATGTCAAGGTTTATTCCTTTTCAAAACTGAAAGAGCTGCAGATTGTTAAAATAAATATCAACAATAATTGATATTCTGATACAATTTGGTGGATAGCTTGAGGGAAAATGAAACAAATGTTGTTTTCTAAAGATTCTGTGCTAACAAGGTCAAACTAGTGCTTGCGTGGTGTTATTCTTGTCCAATATTGGACTGCAAATTAAAGATGTTGCTCGCAACAGATTTAATCGTGAAAGAGACAAAAAGACAGAAAATGGACGGCTTGTGATATTGTAAGAGAAATCTCACGTAACAGTTATCAGCATTTCCCTATATATTTTTAAAGTAAGCTTGTTCCCTACAATTAATGTGCAAATAAGGGGGGGGGGGGGGGGGTTTCTAAAGGTTAGGCCCCCCAAAGTTGGCCAAAAATGCCAAATTTTCTTAATTTAACACTAAACATTTTGGGAAAATCCAAATTAGCCCCCCCCAATATTTAGGATAGGATCTTTAGCCCCAATCCCCCGCCAACCCCCCCCCCCCATATGAAATTGCTTCCTATGGGCCTGCACGGTATGGTAATGTTTTAAGAGTTAATTTTCAATTGTTTTGATATTTTTACATTCTTGAGAGCCAACCCAATAGAAAAAAAGATTAGATATTGAGACAAAAAAGAAAATCTTAATAAACATTTTTTTTCGTTTCGTCCCAATATCTTTTGTCCTTTAGTGGGTACACATTGTAGTTAACCCTTTCCCAAACAAGACCTGGATTTGACATCCCTGGTAATAAAGGCCGGGGAAAACATTGAGACAAAAGAAGAAAATACTGATAATCACCATTTCTCCTTTTGCCTCAATATTTTCTTTGCTATATTTTACACAAATCAATTCTTTAATAACATTCATTTTGTCGTCTGCAACAGCTTTTGAATCGGACCACCCTAAAATTTTGTCGTTTGGGAAAGGGTTAAATCAACAACCGCATGTCGACTGTAATAGCTTTCAATTTGTAAAGTCTTACTATTTGAGCATGTCCTTCGTTACAGTACATGGTAGTATGGGTAAACATGCAGAATTTTGTAAGCCATAAGATATAGATGTGGCCCACCACGCGTAAAAATAAATAAATAAGCTTGAAAGTCTTTAAAACTAACACAGGAAAGAAATACGATACAATACTGTTTTAATGATTTAAACTAACAACACTGTTCAAGCAAATACAAATAACTCGGAGGAAAAAAAGTCAATGGAATCAATTAAGATTTATTAACAATTCAACGCACAAACATAAAAAAAATGTAAATAGAAATAAAAGTAATAATAACATGTACGATGTGAGTTGTCTTTGTTATTTTCTTCTTTGGATGCATAATGAACAAGAGCCGTCACAGACGGATTATGCTCCCCGAATAAGTGTTTGTCACAAAATAAAAACTATCATACATTAAGCCCCCTTTTCCCATGATAGATTTTTTGCACACACATTATTTATAGAATATGGTCTAGAACACCTCATTTATCACAAAAGTACAAAATTTCATTAAATTCTGTCCATTAGATGAAGAGAAATTAGAGAAAAACTAATTTTTGCATTAAGGCCCCTTTTCCCATGACACAGCCTCAAATCAAGAAACGGAGAAAAAGGTCCCTAGGGATTATCCCAGAGAGTTAACATGTGAAGTTTCATTGAATTTGGTCCAAGGGTTGCTGAGATCTGGCTGTGGACGGACGGACACACGGACGGACGGACAGCATGACGACTATATGCTCCCCCGAAATTTTTTCGGGGAGCATAACAAATTAGCTAAAGGATAGGTTGCAACAAATATTTTGAGCCTTTGTTGCAACCCACCCTTTCTTTTTTGATAGAACCCAGCCCCTATCATCTATATACCGCATTTTGGAATGGGTATTCATTAACCCATTACCACACATTTGCTAGTTTTGACTCCCCAAAAGATAAATGCATTAGAAAACATTGTGGAAAATGACGAAATTGCTTGTGACAAGCAACTTCATTTTCCAAAATGTCTTCTAATCGGAAAGAACAGGAAATTTAACGTTTCATCCACATGAAATTGTCCTCTGCAAAATCATTTAATTTAGATCTGTCTAAAATGTTGCCGTCTGGTAATGGGTTAAGTTAGATAGACATATTGTATATTAAGGTTTGCAACCCATCATTAGCACCAATGAGGCGTATTTTGAAAAGTGCCAGTTATTCATAAACTGTGTTACATTTCAATTCCAATCATAAACATAAGTATTTTCTACGGTTTTTTAATTAATTAATACGTATGGAAATATTTGACAAAATGTTCAAATTTACCTCCCTTGCATATGAATATAGAGTTAAATAGTATTAAATTATTTTCTTCGTGAAGCATAAGCTTGAAATCCAGCAAGGTGAATCGACTTATGTGAATTGTATTTATAAGTGTGTGTAATTTGATGCATTTCGTATGGCTAGAAAGTAGTGTTTTTAATGGTGGGCTGTATACCCTTAAACGTCTTCTTACACCTGCCCATGCATTTTCCTCTTGCTGGTTGGCTCAGTTTTTTTTTTTTTTTTTGCAAGACCAGTCTTAGATTGTTAAAAATACATGTATAACAAAGAAATACAAAATGATTATAAAATATAAAAGAAATATAAAATAACAACAAATAATAAAACATGAATTACTAACCATTTTCTTTGAGACGGAATTTCTTGCTGTTCCACTGTGAGAACTGCTGCAGACGACATTTGTCTAAAAGCTGTAAAACATTGAATGAAAAGAGGAAATGCATGTAATTAGCATTTTCTTCCTTTTCCCAAATGTTTCTGAGGCTTTCGCTGTTAGGGATACAATGTACCAACGATAGAAATAGTGATTGTTAGGAAAAAGGTAAGTAATCGTAGACCGTGTTTCGTATGAATACAGAAGTTCACAGTCATTTCCAAGCATTTAACATATTATAATAGAAGGCATTTGTTTCTAATGCGGTTAAAATTTTATCGCATTGTATTCATCACACATCTTGCAACTGGTCAATATCAGGGGCGGTAATTACACTGCTTTGTTATGATATATTGGCCTGATTACCGCCCGTGAATTTACTTATCCTTCTCAAGACGGCAAAACCTAAGACTTACCACATATGAAAGCTGCCACAGACGATAAAAATGGCCATTAAGAAATGTAAAAAAAACTTAAAAAAAACTATTACATAGTTTGTATTTAGAAATATCAAAATATGGAACATACAAATTTCTTTTGTTCATCTAACAGATTTTACAATTCAGGTAATTATTTTTTTACCCACCCGCGTATTAATTTTTATTGGTGTGATAGAAAATGAATACGTTGGCTTGCGCACTTTACAGATTCTTTGTATTTTGGTCTGAGATAAAGGAGGGCATCACCCAAGTGCGCCTAAAATTAGAATAATTATTCTACTGCCTGACATACACTCACCCGAACTTCTAAACGGCCACCTCATTCTTTCACCTACAAACCGAAATCTCTTATGAAAACTCATTTTGTTTTGGTTCTTTGTAAAATACATTCATTTTTGAAAAATGTGACAAAGTTTCACAAAGCTGTATTCTTAATTAATGAAATGGTGACGTTCAGAAGTGCACTACCCCATAAATAAAAAGTCACATGTCGCAACTTAATATTCCATGTGATCTCTGTGCATTTATCATGTCTAAGAATCCTGTTGTCGGGGATAGTATGCATTCTTGAAGATACTTTAGGGTATGGTACAGCTCGAAAATACCAGGTTTACTGGATTTCCCGAGTCAGTTCGTCTAAATCATTTACTTTGGCTGAGCTCAAATTCGCATGTTTAACAAGTCCAAGATGTGATTATTGTCACGAAACGTATGTTCTGTCCAATCCGTTCTCCGATAACTTACTGGGTGTCTAGTACACTTTAGGCTTCAAAATATGTGTCACAGTGCTACGATTCGGACATTTCGTTGACGATGCGGCCTAGGACCGCATTTATTTAAGCGCCTCATAGCCGTTTGTAGTGGATTGGGTGGCTAGGATTACCCAAATTTCGTCTAGCGCTTGTTTGTACATGCATAAAATTATTTCTAGAAATTGCTTAATAAAGCTGTCTATCTTGTTGAAGTAAAGTAGTCCTTTAGGGTGGCCGTCGACGTGTTTTATGAACACTTCCGGTACGGCTGCACTCATCTTAAGTTTGCTAATTTGTGAGAAAGCCACAAATACCAGATTCGATCCATTAACAAACGATAAAAAAGATATGTTTACCCCAGAAACAAAAGAAATCGAAAGATTGCATTAAGATTATCTTAGTAAAGGAAATTAATAAATTTACCTTTCTGACTGGTGTCCCAACATCAAACATTCCGAAGGTCATTTTTTGCGTTTCAATGATAATTCTTGTCATGTTAAATGTTTTTCTGACTGGGCTATCCATATGGATAAATTATCAAAACAGAATCGATATTTATCACGTAATTCAAAATACACAGACCACCTGTGCAATTTTAACGTTTCGACCAAAATGACGTCACGTGCTTCTTTTTTGACGTGACACTACTGTAACTTGTTCGAAAAGATAGCTAGTGACTTCATTAATTGCAAAAAGCAAACACACACAATCCAAGTGAATTGATAGGAAGTATTTATTAAAAAAATAAAAGTGGCCGTTTAGAAGTTCGGGTGAGTGTAGTTCTCAGTTCTGTTTACAAATTATCTAGCATTTATGAGTAATCTTAACAATAAACAAAACTATTTCTACATGGCTATGCAATGCAAATCATGTCACCATAACACAGTCTTGAAAATTAGCCGGTATCTGACAAAAGAATACTTATGGCATTCGAGATAAACATAGACGTTTTCTGATTGATTAAACATACATACTCGCCCATTTTCGGGGAAATTTTTTGAAACAATAACTGTACATAATTACAATATGACCTTTATTGTTTCTCTGTGCGAACTGTCAGCTTCATCTGAATTGTATTTGCTTAGATTATGATGAATATGAAACCCAATATCACATCATTTCGTAAATACTAGCGAACCGATGACAAAATGTTGATTTAGCCTACATAGTTTTATACCGTTACACGATTATCGATTTATGCCATTTACTCTATGAATCTTGTTTTCTGTTATATAAAGTCTATCAACGGTCTGATATCATGCTAAAAGCCAACTTTTGTGGATCATTTGGGGATTTAAGCCTGGGAGTATTGATCATGGTTGGTAAGTTATTCATTTTCTGTAATGCCATGATTCATTGGCCCGGGCGTTGTCGTTTCTGGTCTATTTTCAAAGCTTTTTAGTCATTTCATCAATGACTAATGTCGCTATTGAAACGATCGTGGTCTCTGGATCAATCATTTTCTCCGATTTGATGTGAACTCCATAATAATTTCGAATCAGGTTTGCGATCGTGATAGAGCCCATTGAGTCTATTCCTAAGCTGCCAAATGAGTCGTTCACATCAATGTCTTCAATCGTTATTGCCGTAGCTGAAGAAGAAAACTCCAACAGCATGAGTTCAATTGTTTGCCTTCTTTCATTTGGGCTAAGAGCTCTGAAAGTTTCAATTGTGAAGGTTCTATCTGCTGAATCGTCTGTGTCCTTACCGGTCATGTAGAGATGGTCCCACAGAAATACAAGTTTCTTTCCAGCATTATGCATGTCTGGATTGTTGTAGTAGGACAACAGTACGTCATGATCCAGATTGGCGTAAATTACGTTTGTTTCATTTGTCATCAACGCATGGATGAAACAACTACGAAATTCTTCCCTTTTCACCAAAATGTGACCACGTAGTTCCAGTTCTCTTGCGACACTTTCGACAGCAGCCATTCCGCTAGAGATTGCTCCCCAGTTAATTGATAGGACGTTAAAGCCTTGTTGTCGCTTACTGAAAGCGAACGCGTCCAAAAATGAATTTGCTGCCCCATAGTTTGTATGGGCTAGTGTGCCAACGATACTGCTGATAGAGGAAAGAATGATGAAATAGTCCAACTTCAAGTGCTTTGTTGCATTGAAAAGATTTACTGTACCAAGGACTTTTGGTCTCAATACGTCCTCCATCTGTTGCACTGTCATGACCTCTAATCTTGCGCTTCTGATGACACCGGCACCCTGAAATACTCCACGTATAGTATATCTAGGAAACCTTTTATAAAGGTCTTCGACCATTTTCTCAACATCGCCATAATCTGTAACATTGACCATGCAGTGAACAATTTTACACCCAAACGTATCTTCAAGATTCTTAGTTTGGGACAGCTGTTCTTTGGTGCAACTCCTTCTGCCTAATGTTGCTACCAAACCAGCACCCATCTCAGCCAAAAGCTCTGTAGTAATCCATCCGAGACCTGTTCGTCCACCTACCACAATGTATGCCGCTGTTTTACTGAAGAGCATAGTTTGGTTTACTTTAGCCTGTACCACGTGGTCTTTTTGATTACCGTGCCATGTTCTCGTTTCACGATGAAACGCAATCGTCCTGAGAGATTTCCGGAACCACTTTTGCGGAGTCGATGGCTCTCGACAAGCCTTGAATTCTGTTTCTCTGAAAAAGTTCTTCAACTCAAGCATCTTTTTTCTGATATCTTTGCTGTCAAAGAAAGATTTTGTTTGAAGTAAGTGTATGTTTTTGCTATCCTTCAGGAGACTGTCTTTTAACTGATCAGACAGACAGCTTGACAAGGTTATAATGGAGTTGCACCTGTTTAAGAAATCCTTCGTTTCTGGGTCCGCTGTAACGTTTAAGACCAATGCAGCAGAGACGAACCTGTCATCTATCTTGGTGTTCATGATGCTCTTTTCAGTTATTACTACTGTGCATATTTTCGCTTTCTTTCGAAGTATAGCTCGGACGATTGTGACTACAGAAATTGCATCATTTCCAACAAGGAATAGCTCGCTTTCGTTTGGTACGGAATCCAAAAGCTCCCAAAGGATGAGGGACGTGCTGACGAGGCCTGGTTGATATTGCGGTATAGTGGAAATACCAATGCAACACTCCTCTGGAACAGGCACGATGTTTGAGGCAATTATCGGATAACAAGCCACATATAGCTCGTTGTCTCGAGCTTGCTGTTTAGGCACTCTATACAACGTCTTGTGGGCAGTCTTGGATGGAATTCGTCTTCCCAGAAATTCTATGGCGTACACTTTAAAACCCCGTTCTTGTTCGTCCTCAAAAAGCGTACCAAATACATCTGACAGATCAGCATCTGTCGCTGGATATATGGCACTGTCGTGGATACAGATTTCCTCAACACTGAGATACGCATGAGGCTGCGTTGGTGTTTGAAAGCTTGCTTCACTATTCCCATTCATTACAAAGAAATGTTCGTCAACGAACCTCTCTCTCATTGAGCACAGCGTATACACTATCGAACTATCGACATCGGGACAATTGTTGACCCTCAGGGAGGGCATCTTGCAACGTTTTGTACAGTGCTGTACACACATCTCGTACACGTCTTTTTCGCAAACGAAGTACTCTCCGCCCTTTTCTTCTTTCTCCATTTTATGTTTACTCATTAGTAAATACAAAGTTTCAATTGTGTCGACGGAATACGATGCTATGTCTACTAAAGTTGTCTTTTCATACACCAGTTCGACTTGTGCATTTCTGTAAAAGCCACATATCTCTGACCCTATGACTGATGTTTTAATTTTGTTTTTGTCTGGATAGTGAGCGGCATGAACCCCTTTTGTAATAATAAACAGCGGAATGCTGTGTTGGTTTTCTTTCAAAAATACCATAATGGACTGCAGAAGTCTACAATTTCTTGACACTTTTTCAAAAATTGCATTTTCAACGTGTTCTTCGTCTTGTAAGTTAGAGTCGAAAAACATCAAGATATATGAGTAACTTGATAACTTTTTGTCAAGAGCTCTCCATTCTCCATCACCGGTGTCATGGACCTTAGTGTGATCAACTATATCTTCTTTCAAAGTACCCAGTGCCGACGTAAAATCAGCATTGGCGTTTACGACCAAGATTCTGTCCTGAATTTCTGTAATCGGGAATGTCTGTAGATTTTCCCTTGTCTTTTCCCACGAAATACTATATTTCAAGTCGTCAGGGCACTTCATTTGGCTGTTCGCTGCATACAAAACAAAGTTATTTACTTCTGTGAGTATGAAGCCATATTCGTCAATGACGAACATATTGAAATGCTGCTTTTCCATCGTTTCCATAGTTGTGTCCATTATTTTTTCAGTCAGTATTCTCAAGGAGGACTCCGCGTTGATGTTTTTTAACTGCTTTGATACAGTCAATGCGTCCATACCGACCGGAAGGAATTGTTTTCTTTTCGAACGGTCTTGCTTGTTTCGCATACTTTGAAAGGTAAAGAGGCACGTTGTTTGGAGCATACCATCCAGGATACATGGATGCAGATCACAATGGCTTATCTCGCTAAAGATATCCGATGGCAGTTCTAAATTTAACAAAGCTCTCTCCGAATTCATAACCCCACCCCGAAGAACGTTGAGTTGTCTTCCGTACTTGAAGCCCGCATATTCTAAAGAACCATAAATGTCTGAAGCCGATACAGGTTGTATACAATCTTGAGAGGATGTAGTCAGATTCATGTACGTTCTTTTTCTTAACATGTCAGCTTTCCGAACTTCGCCACTGCAAACTATTTCATTCTTGCAAATTACACCGAACCGATAAGAAACCCCATCTCCATCTCCAAATTTCTTCAACCGTGCAATCATGCTGATAGTTTCCTTTTCAATGAGTGGCACTGCCTTCAGAAAATCTAATGTAACTGAAATCTGTTCTGGTGTGCAATCTAGCAAGACCTTTCCTATTTCGAATCCAACATCAGCATAAAAAGCACCTGGTACGATTACCATTCCTCTCACAACGTGACCGTAAACATACGACGCAGTTTCTGGAGATAGCGTTATCTCCATAAAATTTTCAAGGTCATTTTCATTCTTGATTTGGATGTAATTGTGATCAATCGAACTAATCTTTGGAGATGCGACCAATTGGTTGATGCTGTTCAATTTTGGAAGAGGAAAATGCTTTTTGTTGAAAGCGTATCTTGGAATTGGGCTTGGCTTTATTTCTCTATGATTCTCTAAAAGTGCCTCAAAATTTATTTCTCCGCCCAGTTCATAAATATTAGCCAATGCTTTTAGCATAGTTGAGTATTCCTTTCCTTTTTCCATTGACGAAATAGTCATACATGGAGCGCCTTTCCCCAATATATCCATTGCATGCGCTTTTAGAACTGGCGAAGGACCAATTTCAATGAAAATTGTGTTCTGGTTTTTACTTTTAGCCTGGAGAATTGCCCTGTGAAAGTGCACAGGCTTGATGACGTTGTCTCGCCAATATGAAGCTTTGCAGAAGTCATTTTCATTCACCGACCTACCATAGACTGTAGAAATTACTTTGGTCTTACAAGGGTCTGGTCCTTGCTTCAAATGGTCAGTGAGCTCTAACTGGAGTTTTTCTCCGGCTTCTTCTACAAGAGGACTGTGGTACCCACAGGCGACATCTAGTTTTCTTATTTTCGCATTTGTCTCTGTTCGCAAGACCGTTTCTAGTTGGTCTAAAGAATCTTTTTCTCCGGCCACCGTGCAAGAAGTGGGGCTTATGTGTACAGCTATGTTGACCTTTCCTAGCTTTTGACAAGCATCGCGAACTCTTGTTTCTACTACATTACGTACAACAACCATGCTGCCTTCATGACATGTGCTCAGTAGAAGAGATCTATAATAGATTATTCTCACAGCCGTTTTCTTGTTTATCACCCCCGCTACATAGCAAGCTGCAACTTCACCTACTGACTGTCCTACCACAGTATTAGGGACTATACCCAAATCTTTCCACATGGATGCTATGCCAATTTGGCAAAGAAATATAGACAAATGACCAATAAATGGATCAGAAACATCTTCCTTGTTTCTCAATTTTTCAACTAACGACCAACCTGTGTATGTCTGAAGCTCCCGGTCAATAGGTTTTACTGCCACCCTGAATATCTTACATTGAAGAAGCTCCGAGCACATGCCTTTCCAAGTTGTGCCTACTCCGCAAAAGACAAATACATACTGTGTCGTACCTCTCTGGACATTTTCTTCAAGTCCCTGTAAAGCAGTTTTGCATTCCCGCTCTAGCTCTCTTTTTGAAGAAGCTGTGATAGCCACTCTGAATTTGAAATGATCCCTGCGAAAGATAGAAGTGTATGAAATTTCTTCAAGGCTAGCAGATGTTGTCTGTAGGTCTTCTAGGAAAACTTTGAGATTCTGCACTAGGCCACTTCGTTTCAGACTTGAAAACAAAAACAGTTTCGAGACTGTTGAGGGCAAATGACCATTTTTCCCATTCGGCGATTTTGGTTGCCGCCACTGCTTGACAATCAAATGTGAATTGCTTCCGCCAAAACCAAAGCTATTCACACATGCAGTCCGGGATTGTTGACTATCCGTATCCCACTGTCTTTCTTTTGTAGGGACGGTCATGTTGTAATAGTTAAAGTTAAGCTTAGGATTTTTCTTTTCTTCCGAATATAACAGGGACGGGACAATTGTTTCATGTTCCATCATTAATAATACCTTGATCAAACCAGCAACTCCCGATGCAGATTCAAGATGTCCTATGTTAGTTTTCACGGATCCAATCAATATGTTTTGTTTCTTTGCCGTTTCACAATCCTTGAAAAAGGTACCCAATGCATCGACCTCTGTGGGATCACCTAGAGCTGTTCCAGTTCCTGAAAGAAATCGAAAAGAAATGTACCTCGCTATAGAATACTAAATTCAGACGGCTAGATACCGAGTTAAGAGATATCCATTTAAAGTTTGTTAAATATGAAAAAAAGTATTTACATGTAGAATTGCATTTTATTGGACCTTCGTCCATAAAAATTGAATGTATTCAACTCGGCCTTACCATGCCCTAAAACGACCCTGTACCTTCATCAGCGCCTATATTATATTTTAGACGTGTTTTTGACCACAAGTGCGTGTTTGACCGGGTACTGAGAGGATATAGGATTTTGCGGTTTATAAAACTCTTACCATGTGATTCTATGACTTGAATCCTATCTCTGTCTTCGGTATTATTTCTGTAAACCCTCCTCAATAGATCTAGTTGTTGTTTTCCTGACGGAGCTGTGATGGGTGTAACCATGCGACCGTCCTGATTTGTGCCGGTTTTTATAACACCATAAACGTTGTTTCCATCCCAAATTGCCTAAAATTCAAAGGATAAATATTTACGAGATCAATTAGTTAATTAGCTTTTCTTTCCAAACCTTGATTATTATGTTTGTGCTCCAAACGTTCTGCGAAATGGCTTGCAAAAAATTGAGCACATTTCGAGTGGCAAGATAAGAAAATTTATATAGTTAGCATCGACAAACCGATTTACTTGTTACTGAATTTTGCAGTCAGTAACAGAGGAAATATAACTTCAGACATGCTACAAGAATTCTCAGCTTGTTAAGCTTTAAGATTGACTTCATCAGAAATACCTTCTTTTTGATACCTTGTAGATTGCAAATTTATAGCTTATGCTTATAGTGGCCAGCCTTTTCGTCTACACTTTTCATCTTTAAGTTAAAATTTTTGTTTTTGTTTATTTTTGTTAGTTACAAACTGGTTTTGACTAGTTTTTTTTGTAAGGATTTTTCTCAATTTAGTCACTTCATTGAATAAACTCGAACAATGAAGTTCCCTACGAGGCATATGTATTTGAAGACAGCCACCTTTGATATATACAATATCAACGTTCCTTTTATGAATACGTAAGAAAAAGGGCTCGCTTAAACTTACGTCTTCAAGTCTCTGTAAAATCACGATTCCGCATCCCTCGCCTCTTGCATACCCATCAGCATCAGATGAAAATGTGTGACACTGGCCGGTAGGCGACAACATATGAGCTTTGGACAAGGCAACAAATGGAAATGGATCTAACAAAATACTGACTCCACCGGCAAACGAAAGATCACATTCTTCTGCAAGAAAAAAATTATAAATTGGCTGAAATTTGAAAAAATAGAAACACCCTTGTTCGCGGAATTGAGACCAAAGTTGATCCATGAGACGGTTTTATAAGGATTGATGATCACCGAGAGTTGCTAAGATGTCGGGGAAGCGTTTTGCCAACAGCATGGATTTTGATCCGACTGCATGTATCTGATCTAGATACTTGCTGGTCTTAAAAATACACTAACTCAGCTTTATAAGCATTTTTTGACAACAATTGAAGTTAATTTTGTCATTGAAACAAATCAGAATAACCAATCTTCGCAACAAAACATACTTTACAAAAGTAAAACTGGAACGGGATGTCTCTTAAGGTTTACAGACCCTGAAAAAACAAGCACTTTCTAGCGATACGAAATGAATCAGATTACACACACTTGTAAATACACTCTAAATGATTTTATTCACCGTGCCAGATTTCAAGATTCTGCTTCAAGAAGAAAATAATTCATAAATATTTTTCACTCTATATTTATATGCAAGGGAGGTAATTTTGAACATTTTGTCAAATATTTCCATAAGTATGCATTAAATCTAAATTCTAAACCGTTCAAAATGCTTATGTTTGTATTTGGAATGGAAATGTAACACTTAAATTTAGGAATTATTGGCACTTTTCATATTTCGCCTCTGGCTCTTTGGTGCTTTTGAGAGTTTGGATACCTTAATTGGTATTAAAGCATCTTAATTGGTAATTCAACAGTTTTGTCGAGAGGCAGACCACCGTGAATATTTAGCAACGCCTTTTTTTCGCGCTCAGCATTTTATAAAAGGAACAGTCCAATGTTTTGCTGTCTTTGAAAGACTTTAAAAACAACTAGAGCTATGTGTGTTTATTTTCTATATACTGGTTTTATTTCAAAGTAAGCAATCTTAAACTCACTCTGCAACAATGACTGACATGCAAGGTGTATGGCAACTAGAGACGAGGAACAAGCAGTATCCACCACCATACAGGGGCCCTTCAGGTTGAACGTATAGGACACCCTTGCGCTTGTTATGCTTCTGAAGATACCAGTCACTGCATATGCGCTATCTGATGAGGAAAAATCCGTCTTCTTAGACTTGAAGTCATCGTTCATGGCACCTAGAAATAACGAAAGCGAACAACTGACAAATGTGCGAGTTCTTAAAGTAAATGATTAAGGATTTTGCATTTGAGTTGGTGTGTGACCTTAACATGCATCACAATGTTGGTAAAACATTGAAGGTTAACGCACAAGGCACCGGCAATGTATGTTTACCTTCTGTAAAAAGATTAATTTTATACTTCATGCGTGAATTACTGAAGTCGCATAACTCGACGGTTAAACAATATTGTTTGGCCTATGTACTGTATTTCCAAAGCAATCATTTTAGAAATGCCATAACTATAATTTGGTTAAACATATTCTGTGTCATGTTGTAAGACACTTTTTAATCATATACTGCTGAATTCAAGACATTTGTAAATGCGTCAGATATTTAATTACCTATAAAGACAGATGAATTACTTCCATCCAAAGACTCCCGTGTAATACCAGCATTCTCCATGGCCATATGACAACAATCCAAGACAATCTTCTGTTGAGGATCAACGACCTTTGCTTCATTGTCTGTTACACCAAACAGCTGATTGTCCCATTTGTCTATGCTAGGGAATGGTAGAAAAAAGTGGGAATTTGATGGAAATATCTTCGCCTTTATTAACTAATATCGCTACTTTCCCTTTTGTAAATAGATCTATACGAGGGCAAACAAATATAAATGAGAAAATGTTTCCCAGTTCCTATTTTAGAGGTTTCGAAAACATGTTTGAGCGCTGATTTTGAACCTAACTGCATTGCACTAGTCTATGGTAACGGTGTACAAAAGTATATCTATTATATAATTATTATAATAATATTGGTTGGTTTGTATATAACCAACTTACTCTTTCAAAAGACCTGCTTTGTTGACGTAACTTTTTCCTTCTGCGTTTACATCCGGGTCATAAAAGCTTTTGAAGTCCCATCTGTCATCGTCAACTTCACAGACGTGGTTTTCCCCATTTTTCAACACTTCCCAGAACTGTTGCAGATTTTCCGCCCCCGGAAATCGACATCCTACACCGACAATAGCGATCTCGTTTGCCATCTGAAAAGGGAAAAATAAAACAATCGATATTTGCCACGTCCTGAGAAAAGAATAAGCAGGTCCGTATGAACAAAGGGGGGGGGGGGACTAAGCTCCCCGACAGTTGGCCAAAATGCCGAGTTTGCCTTACTTCACACAGAAGAGGGGGTGTCTCAAATTTGCCCACGCATGAATTTTCTGTTAATTCTGCATGGTGATAAAGGACCATATACAAGCTATGAAATGCAATTAGCATCTTAGATAATCCAAACTGGATTCCAAAAAGCCACCTTGACTTATTCCCACTCTGATTTGAAACATGGTCCCATTTTCATGTGTTCCAAAACCTTAGTTTTATGTATTTTCAAGATCTGTCAATTGAATTTGCTCCGAGACACATAAGGCATTACATTCACACCAGAAAAGATATTTGAGGAAATTATTACGAATGTTATTTATTGAATTAATCTTTGAAATATGCATATTTTCAGTAAAAATTCGGAAAAGAGGAAACTTGAATTCCAAAGTTAACTATGTTGGAGTCTTTGTCAAGATTCCATATTATCACAAAAACATGCTACATGTTTCCTCTTATTTTGAGCTAAATTATATAGAAATTCAAAACCGGTAACAATGTCATATAATATATATACTCAACGGCAAAATAAACTATACAATTTCAGATTTAATTTACTTTTATTATTTCAAAGCAAACTTGTAATATTTTCACGACTAGAAATTAGCACAATTGTTTGTCAATATAATAAATGAATACATCCGTTTTATTGGCCAAAAGTAAAAAATATGCACGTGCATATCATTAAATTCATTTAAGTACCCCACCCACATAACGGTATTCAAGATATTGCTATCTTTTTTCGGCATGTGTAGTCTTCGTTGCTAAGCATATAATAAACCAGAGTTCAATTCCAATTTCCGTACCAAGGTAAGCCCCTCGACGCCGGTAAAAACTGTGTAGTCGGCATGTTCAGACAGGAACCATAACGTTTTACGTTTCTAAGCTCGTTAACTGATGAAATCAGACAATAGTTAATTTCTAGAACACATTTTGACACTTACGGAGCTCAAAACGTGAGAAAAAAGGGAACAAGCCATAAACAAGACCAATAATTCATGTTTGGCAATAACGTGACGTTAACGTAACGTTGTCCATACAACTGCAGGAAAGGCTCGTGAGATCATCATTGAAATGAAGAACCGTTCAACGTCTCATTGGAAACATTATCCTCCGTGCTAAGCACCTGGTAGACTGAGGCCGTCAGTGCTAGACGGAGACGACGTCATCGCTCAAATTTGACCAATATGTCACAAATTTGACACTAACCGACTGAGTAACCCCCTCTTTTATGACGGGAAACAGTTTAATGTTAGTGTCGTATGCAGTTTAAGACGTGTGTATAGAAATACTTGTTTATATTAGAGAATTCTTCACTTTAGGATGGTTTCTTAATGTATTAATCCGAGAACAGACGACTGGTCTTAACCACATGATTGTGCTTTTCAGTCGATACTGTAAATTGGGACACACAAATAGTGACTTTAGATCAAGTTTAGAACACATCCTGATCTTTTTTATTCGAATAAAGGGGATAAAACATCAATTGTATTTTTCAATTTGACCCCTTTATAAATGACACGGTAATGGCCACATCAAGAAAAAGTGAACACTCTCTTCTAACCCCATATTTCTCATGCCAAAAGGCAAACGTATATTAAATATAAAATTAATTTCACGAGCTGTGATTAAGTTTTGATGAATTCAAATGAAAGTAAGGTGTATAGTTTCTTTTGCCTTTCAGTATATTATTGGTGAAGGTGGTGTTTTGGTCCAAAACTTGTATTCAGTAAAAATTTGATAGTACTCCTAAAACATTTTTACTAAGTAAAATTAACTGTAGCATACAGTACAAACCTAAAGCAATATTCATGCCCCAAAAACTCATCAATCGAAAAAAACATAGATTAAATATAAATATTACTTTTATTTACAAAATTACATGTATGGAAGCCAAAATAGGCATACATATACACATTGCCAGTTTTCTTTGCTATTTGGTCACAAGGTCTATGAACCATTTTTAGTGACACTATGACATGCAATAAAGGTCAAGCTAAATGTTATGAAGTTGAAAAGACGCCTAGAACCGCTACGGTAAAGCACAAAAAGTTGCCCTTCCAGGTAACCAATATATAACCAAATGTTTTGCTCTAAGCGCCACTAATGAACTTACATGATGTGGAAGGCCCCCTATATAGATGATTCAGTAAAAGACTGTTACAGCATTATATTATTTCAGTTACAAAGTTGAAAAAGTACTTGTTTATTTCAAAATATGGTCCTATTGGGATAAAACAGGATGCAATTATTCCTGCGAATTATTTTTCTGACCATACCTTAACCTGTATTGTTACATAATTTATACACATTTCAATGATGGCATGTGATTAACATGTGGTTTAGCCATCAATAGCCCTTAATAGTCACAGGGGAGCTGGATTATCTGTTTCTGATGCATTGCAACAATATTTTCACTTTGCACGATAATCAAATGCCATCAGAGAAATCGGTGCTTTTTCTGATTTGCATTCTCATGTTTCAAAGGATCTATAAAAAACTATTGCTTTAAGATTTCATGAATCATGGCTGACTTGAATAATTTAAAATGATTTTTATAGAAAATGTCCTCTCTTTTTGTAAAGTAGGTACACCTGGGACAAGACCTAATGTAACCCTGGACGATATATTGTAACCAACTTATAAGTCTACCCCTTAGCAAACTTACATACAAAATTTTAAACCACATGGCTGTGTGAAGCGTTACAAAAAGAGTTTATTTTTATCATATGAAATGTTGCCCCTTGTTTGCTGCTACAACAACAAAAGTTTATGACAAAAAGAAATTCTAATATACAGCGTTAGACTCCCTTTACCTAAGGATACGTTTTATCACATTTCAAAAAAAATACATATTAGATTGGGAGAAAAAGAATTTTTGAGAAAGTGTCATCAGACAGATCGACAGACACACAGACAGATGACAGGAAATGACCGAAAAAAATATCTTACATCTTGATTTGTCCCAAGACAATTTAAAATAACTAAAAAAAAGTAAACAAAACATTCGAAAATGTTTTTTTCAAAAATCTTAACTTTGTCCATTCTTGGAAATATGTACCATTAAGATGGAAACTCTAAAAGCAACCTGTTACCGGTTTTATTTTTAGCTCACCTGAGCACGAAGTGCTCAAGGTGAGCTATTGTGGTCACTTTTTGTCCGTCGTCCGTCTGTCCGTCTGTCCGTCTGTCCGTCCGTCCGTCCACAATTTCGTGTTAACTCTCTAGCATCTACAAATACAAGCCAATCTTGACCAATCTAGGCCAAAACATGTATGGCCATAAGATCTTGGATGAGTTCGATTATGGGTCAGATCGAACCAGAAAGTCAGGAGTTATCTGCCCTTGAATGCGAAAAATACTTAGTTTTGACATTGTTTACACTCTAGCATCTACAATTATGGATCAATCAAGACAAATCTTGGACATAACATTGTAGACCATAAGATCTCGAATGAGTACGATTTTCAGTCTGATCTGACCAGAAAGACGAGAGTTATGTGCCCTTGAATTTGACAAAATTGCCATTTTCGGCTGTTTTTGACCTTGTTTACACTCTAGAATCTACAATTATTCATCAATCAAGACAAAACTTTGACACAATGTTTGAGACCATGAGATCTCGGATGAGTATGATTTTCAGTCTGATCTGATCAGAAAGTCGAGAGTTACTTGCCCTTGAATTTGACAAAATTGTCATTTTTGGCTGTTTTCGACGATGTTTACACTCTAGAATGTACAATTATTGATCAATCAATCCAAATCTTGGACACAATATTGGGGATCATAAGATCTGGGATGAGTTTGATTTTCAGTCTTATCTGATCAGAAAGTTGAGAGTTATGAGCCCTTGATTTGACAAAATTGCCGTTTTTGACTGTTTTCGACCTTATTTACACTCTAGAATCTACAATTTTTGACCAATCAAGACAAATCTTGGACACAAGGTTGGAGACCACAAGATCTCAGATGTGTTTGATTTTCAGTATGATTTGACCAGAAAGATGAGAGTTATGTGCCCTTGAATTTGATAAAATTGCCGATTTTGGCTGTTTTTGACATTGTTTACACTCTTTAATCTACTATTATTTATCAATTAAGACAAAACTTGAACACAATGTTTGAGACCATAAGATCTTGGATAAGATTGATTTTCAGTCCGATCTGATCAAAAAGTGGAGAGTAATGTGCCCTTGAATTTGATCAAATTGCCGTTTTCGACTGCTTTAGACCTTGTTTATACTCTAAAATCTACAATTTTTATTGACCAATCAAGACAAATCTTGGACACAATGTTGGATATCATAAGATCTCGGATGAGTTTGATTTTCAGCCTGATCTGACTAGAAAGTCGAGAGTTATGTGCCCTTGAATTTGACAAAAGTGTTGTTTTCGGCTGTTTTCGACCTTGTTTATACTCCAGAATCTACAATTATTTATCAAACAAGACAAATCTTGGACACAATGTTGGGCACAATGCAGTCTTGGATGAGTTCGATTTTCACAATGTTATTGACCATAATGTCGTTTTCAGTCTTAAAGTCATAAATATTTTTTGAATTGAAGAAAAGTGTTGCTTATATCATTTTGGTTCAGGTGAGCGATATAGGACCATCATGGTCCTCTTGTTTCTTGATATTTCACTATAATCATGAGTATATTTGTGGGCAACTTTTACATGATTTTCGTATCTTTACAAAAACTGGAACAAAGTAAATTTTAGAACAGAATTTGCTTAAATTATTAAAATTCTATGAATTGTTGGGTTGACCCTTAACATCAGTTGATATGAAATATTTTTTTTGTACATAATTTTATGTATTTTTTGTCTCATACAGGTTCATGGACTACTGGGCATTATTTTTAGAATAAATTACGCGATGAAACTAACAACCAGAACGCTTGCGCACTGTTTTAATCAGGGTACCCTCTTTTTTCATGGTGAAAACTTAAAATTCCGAGAAAATTGTTTTCTGGAATGTGCGTTTTGAAACATTTCATGAATATGAACTGTTATTTAGTGTACTAACTTCACGCCAAATTTCATTAAATTCCGAGCATGGGCAGACTCCCAAGTTATTTTTCGTATCCGTGAGACACACCCTTTAGAGAAAATCTAATTTAGCCCCCCCTCCCCCTAATATTCAGACAATGGAGCTCCCCCCCCCCAATATTTTCTGTAGGCTTTAGCCGCTCCAATATGAAATTGCTTCCTACGGGTCTGATAGGTTTGATAAATTGAAGATTTGTTCTGACGATTTTCCGTTTTTTAGCGGGACAAAGCTGTGATTTGACACCCTTCCAAACAAAACTTTTGGAAAGATTTTACCAGAATCTCTCAGAATCGGTAGCCACAATATCCATCTAAGTCTCCATAGCATTGTTATATATTGGAAAACTCTTGATAAAAGATGTTTCAGTCGCAAAGTAATAGAAAGCACTGCACAGAAATAAACGACATCTAAAGTGACCGGACGACGGCAAGGCAAAGAAACGGGATCGTTAAGTAGATATACAGTTACTGTGGTGTAGATAAGGAATACACCTAGTAAAATTAGTCGCACAGAATAACAAGATAATGTAGTCGCCAAGTCAAAGAGATTCATCGGGATTGAAACGTTTCAATTTTACAACGGTAGTCACATTCATGGTACAACCCGTTTGAAAATATTGAACGATTTCGAAATGTGCATATATGCCCATTTTAAATAGGCTAGTTTGACTTTAAATAATATCGTGTAATATTTTGAGACAAATCAGTGCATGGAAGAGTAGGAAAATTAGTGTTGAACAGCATTCGAACATCCAATGCCGTTTTATGTTACTACGAGGGTTGATTGATAAGTAGTGTGCCTCACGAAGAAAGGGTCAAGCAAGAAAATCCAGTGTCAGCCCCTGTATTTTCTGGCTATATAAAGATGTGCAGCCGAAAAATGGTGTCATTTGGTCAGTTTTTGTTGAAGAGGTACAATGTAGTACTCTAAAGTAAACCGGGCAAGTGGCTTTTGCAAAATCGACAAGGTTGCTGAAAGAGCAGTGATTCAATATCTGTATAAAAAGGGTCTAACTTCGAAGGCCATCCATGCAGAAATGGTTTCAACACTAGGGGATGATGCTCCTTCGTATGCTACTGTAAAGAGATGGGTAGGGGAGTTCAAGCGTGGTAGGGAGTCTTGAGGACGACGTCCGCCATGGAAGGCCTGTCACCGTTGCAACACCAGAAATGGTCAATAAAGTCCATGATATTGATATGACTGACAGGCAGTTTACAGAGAGATATATAGCCAGTAAAACTGATATTTCACAGGAAAGAATTCATTCCATTCTCACCGAGATGAATAGGCGCTCTGCCCGCTGGGTACCAATTAAAGCTTCTGACAGATGTCACGTGTTAACTTGAGTCTATTAGAGGCAGACCCGGATAACTTTCTGCAGAGGTTTGTGACTATGGATGAAACTTGGGTCCATCACTTCACCCCAGAGTCGAAACAACAGTACAAACAATGGAAGCACCCTGGCTCACCCCCACCCTACAAGGCAAAGGCTGTCCAATCAGCAGGAAAGGCTATAGCTTCGGTTTTCTGGGATGCTGATAACATCTTGATGGCAGATTATCTAGAAATATTCACCTGATCTTGCTCGATCAGACTTTCACCTGTTTCCACAGTTGAAAAGAGCTAAAGGTACCCACTTTCAGTCAAATGATGACGTCATACATACAGTGGAGGCCTTTCTGAATGATTAGGAAAAGGAGTTCTACAAAAGTGGCATTGAGGCCTTGAAACATCGCTGGCAAAAGTTTATAGATTATGTTGAAAAACAAAATCGTTTGACAGTTACATTCAAATCTTTCTTTGTGGAGGTTGGTCACCATTTATCAATCAGCCGTAGTATTACCGCTGCAGAATGACATGATTGAGCGTAACCTATATTATCATAATTACACGCTTGACTGGTTGTCATTGTGTATCTCCGCTAGTACTCGTTCAAGTCCGTTAACAAAGTTTAAAAGTTAATATACCTTTTGAATGGGTTATTACATAACTAAATACATGTCGTCGAAATATGGAGGTGCGAGTTCCTTGTACCTGATTTTTAACTAACGTATTATTTTCCATTTAAGATAATTAGAAGTCAAAGTTGTAAAAAATTAGCATCTTTGATGCATTAATTTGATATAGCACTCCAAAGTTAAGTTAAGTTTAGTTATTTAAACCTTTTTTACACATACGACTTTTTATTGTGGAAAAAATACAAATTTGTTGCAGACGATATATTGAAAGCAATTTGTTTAAATGTATAAATTAGTAATTTGCAACAATCCTTTTCTCCTGACAGCCCGACCAACCTGCACAACAATATACCCATATTTTCTTCCAAATGGGAAAATTAATCCAATAAATAACACGGAACGTTGTGGTTTAAGGTTTACGGTCTGAGAATGAAATGAAGAGCCAAAGGCAAAATTTGAAAAGTGCCGGTAATTCCTTAACTATGTTTCATTTCCATTCCAAATATAAACAAAAGCATTTTGTATGGTTTACAATTTGAATTAATACATACTTATGGAAATATTTGACAAACATGTTCAAAATTACCTCCCTTGTATATGAATATAGATTAAAATAATATTTGTAAATTATTTTCTACCTGAAGCATAATCTTGAAATCCGGCACGATTAATCAACTTATGTGAAGTGTATTTACAAGTGAGTGTAACTTGATGCATTTTGCTTGGCTAGAATATAGTGTTTTCATTCTCAGTTCGTAAACCTTAATGCATTTTATAGGCCTAATAGGCCTAAATGAGGTTGACCATTACATTGGATTGCTGGAGGATTGACTTTTTTATCTATATGATTTTAATATCAAATGTATAACCTGACATCTCTGTGAAAATGCCCCCCCCCCCTAAAGAAAAAATAAAACAAAAACAAAACAAAACAAAAAAAAGTCTTTTTTGTCATTCATTTTTCTTTCGGTCGAAGCAAATGAGATGTCACCTTTTTAGTAGAAAAGCTTTAATGGTTATTGGTTTTGGTAATAATGAATGTTCGGAGTGCATAAACGATTTATGTGTCCCTCATTGTTCAATGCAACAAAAGCTGCACCTCGATATGATATAATCTATGCACATAGTCTAAATTACAATATACCCTTTACCAAATTGTACTTTAAGGTTGGTGGGGTGTTCAATGAATTTCTAACACTTCGAAATGTATTCCCCACCCTCTTTTTTATGCTAATTTCAATTTATCCTTATGCATGCAGGTTGATGTTCATGCATCGAGATGAACATTTGTTGCTTTTTTGTTGACCCTGGCATAGTGTTTAACTTTTCAACATGGAACACTTTGCTGACACTAAATGTTATTTAACTTATCCGATGAAAAGATTTTATGTAACTGATGAAAAGAACATACGTGATTAAAGTTATACTCACAAAATATATGCCATTTCGTCCATCATAATGTCAAAATAGATACAAATATGTATTTTTTCAATAATTAGCAATGCATATATCCAACAATATATGTTTAGTATACTCATCGGATACGTTAAATGACTAGAAATATCAGGTAAAAACATATTTTGATGTGCTATGTGATGATATATACCTACCAAACGATGATATGACAGAACTGTTCAAATCGCATTCATAAGTGAGAAGATTTTATGAAAAAAGTACAACCGTTTATCATTTGTTAAAATAAACGTTCTTTTCTCACAAAGAAATGCATGATAACACGTGTTTACGCACATTATATCATAACGTATCTGACGTACAATGTATGCAAAATAAGGACCTTTAATATCAGTGGTTTTACCAAAAAATAGATGTACTTTTGAAGCCATTTTTAATTGATTAATGGAGAAGGTATAACGGACTATTTATTTTTGAAAAAAATATATGACTTGGAGTTTGGTTGATATTTTTCATTTTTGAACGGCTACTTTGCACATTTAACGTAGAAGTGTTAATTATGCATATACCCGAGTTTACATACATTGCTGAGCTCAAAAGAATTAAAGGAGCGATTTTTGAACAATATTTTTTTCCTATTTTGAGTTACAATTTTTAGCTCACGTGAGCAACATGCTCAAGGTGAGCTTTTGTGATCACCCTGTGTCCGGCGTGCGTCGTGCTTCGGTCGTCGTCAACAATTGCCTTGAACATCTTCTCCTCCTCAACCACTGGGCCAATTCTTTCCAAACTTGGCAGAAATGTTCCTTGGGTGACCCTTTTCAAAACTTGTTCGTGAATTTTTGATTCGTCAAAAATTGTGGGCGTGGCAGGGCGGGGCTTATCAGACTTAAAGAAATCATTAGGAAATTCTTCAAAAATCTTCTCCTCCTCAACGACTGGGCCAATTCTTTCCAAACTTGGCAGATATGTTCCTTGGGTGACCCTTTTCGAAATTGTTCATGAATTTTTGATTCGTCAAAAATTGTGGGCGTGGCAGGGTGGGGCTTATCAGACTTTAAGAAATCATAAGGGAATTCTTAAAAAAATCTCCTCCTCCTCAACCACTGGGCCAATTCTTTCCATACTTGGCAGAAATGTGCCTTCAGTGACCCTTTTTAAAACTTGTTCATGAATTTTTGATTCGTCAAAAATTGTGGGCGTGGCAGGGCGGGGCTTATCGGACTTAGAATCTTGTGAAAAATCTTTAAAAATCAATTATCAGGCCAATTTGAATCAAGTTTGGCAGAAATGTCCCTTGAGTGACTGTTTTCAACACATGCTCATGAATTTTTGATTGGGTGAAAATTGTGGGCAGGCCAGGGCGGGGCTTATCAGACTTTGAGAAATCGTAAGATATTTATTCAAAAATCTTCTTCTCCTCAACCATTGGGCTATTCTTACCAAACTTGAAAGGAATGTTCCTTGGGTGACCCTTTTCATAACTTGTTCGTGAATTTTTGATTTGTCAAAAATTGTGGGCGTGGCAGGGCGGCGCTTATCAGACTAAAAGAAATCTTTAGGTAATTCTTCAAAAATCTTCTCCTCCTCAACCACCTGGCCAATTCTTTCCAAACTTGGCAGAAATGTTTATTGGGTGACCCTCTTCAATACTTGTTCGTGAATTTTTGATTCGTCAAAAATTGTGGGCGTGGCAGGGTGGGGCTTATCAGACTAAAAGAAATCTTTAGGAAATTCTTCAAAAATCTTCTCCTCCTCAACCACTGGGCCAATTCCTTCCAAACTTGGCAGAAATGTTCCTTGGGTGACCCTTTTTAAAACTTGTTCATGAATTTTTGATTTGTCAAAAATTGTGGGTGTGGCAGGGCGGGGCTTATCAGACTTAAAGAAATCATTAGGGAATTCTTCAAAAATCTTCTCCTCCTCAACCACAAGGCCAATTCTTTTCAAACTTGGCAGAAATGTTCCTTGGGTGACCCTTTTCAAAACTTGTTCGTGAATTTTGATTCGTCAAAAATTGTGAGCGTGGCAGGGCGGGGCTTATCGGACTTCGAGAAATCATGTGAAAAATCTTTAAAAATCAATTATCAGGCCAATTTGAACCAAGCTTGGCAGAAATGTCCCTTGAGTAACTGTTTTCAACACATGCTCATGAATTTTTGATTCGTCAAAAATTAAGGGCGTGGCAGGGCGGGGCTTATCAGACTTCGAGAAATAGAAAGACAATTATTCAAAAATCTTTTCCTCCTTAACCACTGGGCTAATTATTACCAAACTTGAAAGGAATGTTCCTTGGGTAACCCTTTTCAAAACTTGTTCGTGAATATTTGATTTGTCAAAAATTGTGGGCGTGGAAGGGCGGGGATTATCGGACTAGGAGAAATCATGTGAAAAATCTTTAAAAATCAATTATTCGGCCAATTTGAACCAAAAGTAGCAGGAATGTCCCTTGAGAGACTGTATTCAACACATCTTCATGAATTTTTGATTGGGTGAAAAACATCGGCAAAATAATTCTTTAAAAATCTTCTCCTCTCAAACCAATGGGCTAATTTTGACCAAATTTTGCAGGAATGTTCCTTGGGTGACCCTTTATTTAAATTGTTCAAAGAATTTTGATTGGTCCATAAATGTGGGTGTGGCAGGGCGGGGCTTTTCGGACTTAGATAAATCACAAAATAATTCTTTAAAAATCAACCATGTAGCCTATTTTGACCAAATTTTGAATTTGTGTGGCAGGGCAAGGCTTATCAGAATTTGAGAAATCACAAAATAATTCTTTGAAAATCTTCTCCTCTCAAATCAATTTGCCAATTTTGACCTAACTTTGCAGGAATGTTCCTTGGGTGACCCTTTATTTAAATTGTTCAAAGAATTTTGATTGGTCCATAAATGTGGGTGTGGCAGGGCGGGGCTTTTCGGACTTAGATAAATCACAAAATAATTCTTTAAAAATCAACCATGTAGCCTATTTTGACCAAATTTGACAGAAATGTACCTTGGGTGACCATTTACTTTAATTGTATGTTAAATTTTGATTGGTTTATAAATGTGGGCGTGGCAGGGCGGGGCTTATCAGAATTGGAGAAATCACAAAATAATTCTTTAAGAATCTTCTACTCTCAAACTAGTGGGCCAATTGTAACCAAACTTTGCAGGAATGTTCCTTGGGTGACCCTTTACTTAAATTGTTCGAAGAATTTTGATTGGTTCATAAATGTAGGCATGGCAGGGCGGGGCTTTTCGGACATAGAGAAATTACAAAATAATTCTTTAAAAATCAATCATACGGCCAATATGACCAAACTTGGCAGAAATTTACCTTGGGTGACTCTTTACTTAAAAAGCCCGTAAAATTTTGATTGGTCCATAAATGTGGACGTGGCAGGGCGGGGCTTATCAGAATTGGAGAAATCAAAAAATAATTCTTTATAAATCAACCAATGGGCCAATGGAGACCAATTTTGGCAGTAATGTTACTTAAATGGCCCTTTACTTACTTTGTTTGTGAAATTCTGATCCGTCCATTAGTGAAGGCATGACATGGCGGGGCTTATCAGAATGGGAAAAATCGCGAAATAATTCTTTAAAAACAACCGTTGGGTCAATTTAGTGCAAACTTTGTAGAAATGTTCCTTTGGTGTTTGACAGTGTTTGTGAAATTTGATTGGTCCATAAATTTGGGTGTGGCAGGGCAGGTCTTTTCAGAATTGGACAAACCATGAAATAATTCTTTAGAAATAAACCAATAGGCCAATTCAGACCAAACTTGGCAGAAATATTCCTTGGGTGACCCTTTTCAAGATTTGGTAGTGTGAGGCTTACAAGAAATCATGAGGTAATTCTTTTACTTTAGCCAGTGGAGCAATACAGGCCCTCTTGGGCCTCTTGTTAAATGAGTTATGTCCTTTTGTTGAAAATTGGTATTTTTCGCAACATTTACATGTGTTGTTTGGTCTGTTGATTTTTTTGTTTGCTCTTTTTCCCAATTGATCAGATCACAGTTCAAATGAAATGTACTTCTTAAAATGCACAAAAACAGTGCTGTTTCGGGGTATGATCACTTTCAGTGATATTCTAGTTTACAATAATTTAATATGACATAATACTGACATATATATTTGTTTATAACAAAACCTATATTGTACACAATCAAATACACGAAGAACTCAGGTGAGCGATATCAGTGCCTTTCAGGCACTCTTGTTTTCATCTACGAGCTTCCTTAAAAGAACAATGCCAGTACAATAAATTATTGATGATTTTATATACATCTCGGGTCTCGTAAATCACGTGCAAGGTGCCAAAGTAGGCCACCCTAGTTTTTTATTGTTTCTCTTTGCATAAAAGAAATTTGTGGTTTTCACAAATCGTAGTCAAAATGAAAAAGAAAATGGATTCTTTTTCGTTCTTTTATGTTTTATGGACTATCCATGACTGATAGGTATCATTTAGACCATGATGACAATGTTAGAGCCGTGCAACTGACAGTGGTTTCTCACAAAGTGTAGTTACACGTTACCTTGACGTTTCTCATAGCGCCTTAATCGACTAGGGACTCGATATCTAGAGACTGGGGTCATCAAAGAAAGCCAGGTCAAGGGCTACAACCGACAGACAAGATCGTTTTTTACGAACTGCAAGAATCCTTCGAAACGATTTCCAGATCGCTACAGGAGTTCGTCTCTCTGACCAAACAGTAAGAAACAGACTCCATGATGACAATTTGCGTGTTAGACGTCCAACCACGGGTCCCATTTTGACCCCAGGTCACCGAATGCGCAGACTGGAATTTACCAATGATCATGTACGATGGACTTTGGCTCAGTGGCGCTGTGTTAGACGTGTTCTTGCGTGGTGACGGAAAGGAGAGCGGTATGCTGACTGTAACTTTGTGGAATATGACAGGTTTTGAGGGGGCTCTGTCGTGTTTTGGGGTGGGGTTTGCTTTGATGGTCGCACATAGTTATAGAGGTATGCAAGAGGCAGTTTGACGGCTTTAAGATATAGAGATGAGATGTTGGAACCTATACTTTGAACATTTTTGGGTGCAATGGGCGATAACTCTATGTTAGTCAAAAATAACGTACGATCTAACGCAGTTAGAGTGATTATGGATTACTTTCAGGATCAATCTATAGAAGTTATAGAGTGGCAAGTCAGGTCCCCTGACTTAAACCGTATAGAACGTGAATGGGACATGATTTATAGGCAGAATTCTAGTGGACAAAATCCCCCACAAAATGTCCATGAGCTCGAAATTGCTGTTGTTCAAGCCTGGCACAATTTGCACTAGCAGGCGACCCAAGCGTTGACTCGAAGAATGCACAATCGGTGTAAAGAATGTCGAGCCGTTCATAGTGGTCATACTCATTAATAACATTCAGATTCTGAACGCACTTTTACATCCATAGCTTTTTAATTTTGTTTCGAAAATCCCTTTCAATTGACATTTTCCCCTAATTAAGATTTTTTCGCTATCTGCTGAAACTTTTGTGACAAAATGTGGATGATTTGTTATTGGTTTGTTAAATGGTCGTAATTTGTCATTAAATACTTGTTCACTATTATCATACCCGCAAAAATACAAAAAAAATAAAGTGTTCCTTTAATTTTTTAGCAGTGTATTTCGAATAGTATACACGGGCTGTATGTGAATTAAAGAGAAGGGCGTTGCGGGAATCGCAGTTAAATTCCAACCCATCAAGAATGACAATGGTCAACTCAAAGAAATTCATAGAAAATTATCGACACACACAAAATTAAACGTGGCACTCGTTTCGTAGCTTTGGGACGACCCTCGCGTTTTGAATTTAGACACATACCTGACTTTAATTAAAGCTGTGTACATATCAAGTGTAGTTACAATAGTGATTATACCTGTAATGGATTACACGAGCGTCGGAAAAATATAAAGTGACTGTGTCATTGTTTACAAAAAATGGACGTGCAATAAACTGATGTTTATTTACGATTCTATAAATAGAATGAACTCGGAACATGCAGTTGGCGCCACATCGTATGGCACATGTTTATATTTTGCAAACACGTGCCAAACGCGCCAACTGTAGGTACAATAGATTCACTATTAAACGAGAATGATTCCAGTTGTTTTGATAAAGCAATTCAACTGAAATCATTCTCGTTTAAATGCCAATCTATTATTAGAAATACTTGTGGTAACTAATGAGGGGTAAGACCGAAATCCCGATATAGGTAAGCCAGATAGGTAAAGGTGACCATCCATGTGCTTTAGTTGTTTCCATATATAGTTTTTAGCTCCACTGGCCTTCAGGCCAGCGGACTATTGTCATGGCGCTGTGTCCGTCGTGCGTGCGTCGGTCCGTCCGGTCGTCAACTTTTTCTTTAAAAATCTTCTCCTCAGAAACTACTGAATGGATTTCAATCAAACTTCAAAGGAATGATCCTTAAGTAATCCTCTATCAGATTCCTTCAATTTATTTTGATTGAGCCAGAAAGTCTTGAATTATCTGCCCTTGAATAAAAAAAATGGCTGTTTTGACTCGATATTCCGATATTATTCCTCAGGGAATACAATAAAACACTTTTAAAAAATACTCAATTCAATATTTCGGCAAAATTTGCCTTTTTCAAGAGTTTCAAACTCTTGAAAAACGCAAATTTTGCCGAAATATTGAATTGAGTATTTTATAAAAGAGTTTTGACTTGGTTTTCACTCTAGCATTTACAAATGTTGACCAATCAAATAATATAGACCAATCAAGACAAAACTTGGTCAAAATGTTGGTGGTGATAAGATATAGCTTGAGTGCAATTTTCAGCATGATCTTAACTTCATATCATAAGTTATGTGCACTTGAAAATGATAAAATTGTCAATTTCGGCTTAATTTTGAGTTTGTTTCACTGCAACTACAAAGATTGACCAATCAAGACAAAACTTCGACAGAATACTGGTGACTATAAAATCTAGTCTTGGAGTACGTTTCAGCTTGATTGGAATTTTATATCATAAGTTATGTGCCCTTGAAATTGACAAAGTTGTCATTTTCGGCTTAATTTTGACTTTGTTTTCTCTCTAGCAACTACAAATATAAACCTATCAAGACAGGATATGGACATGATGTTGATGATCGTAAGATCTTGCCAGAGTGTAATCTTAAGCTTAATCTGAATTTTACATCATGTCAGTTATGTCCCCTTGAAATTGACAAAATTATCATTTTTGACCTTATTTTTACTCAAACAACCACAAATATCTACGAATCAAAGTGAAACTTTCACATATATAATCTTACTGGCCATAAGATCTTACATGGGTGTAATTTTCGGCATCATATGAATCTTAAACCCTGATTTATGTGCCCTTGAATTTGACAAAATTGCTGTTTTCCAATGTATTTACTCTCTTTATGTCCACAAATATTGAACAAGCAGGTCAAAACCAGTATCATCATGAGCTGGAATTTTCTCCCCTTTTCGTTACTTCTTCTTGCTCTAAGAACCACATGTATTGAACTATCTAACCAAAACTTGGATTAAATGTCAAAACATGTCAGGCCTGTGGAGCTTTTCAAGACGAACGGGTCTTCTAGTTCAATACACGTATCTTACCTAATCTAAACCAAAATATTTGTATATATTCTCGTTTAATTTTGAATGGATAAGACATTCAAAATTAAATGAGAATCGTATTTTTCGGTAAAGATGTATTTTTTGTTAAACTTGTTTCAATAAAAAGTCATCGAGATCTACACGAGTTACCAATTCGGGTTATCGGTCTTACCCCTCATTAGTAACCGTGTTTTAAAATGTTTGTAGCGAGATAAATAGATTTTAGGAAACAAAATTTATACCTATAAAACATGTTAGTATAGAGACGCACGTCTAAACAATATCGTCATAATTACAAAAGCAATCCTGGGGCCCGTATTATCAACGATCCTTGCGATTGATTTTTGTGCATTTACTTTAAACAACAAACCTGATGGCACAATATGATTTCCCGTGAAATCAGCTATTTTGCCACACAGTTTACACAAAAACGTGGCCGTAAGATCGTTGATAAAACGGGCCACTGTTTATCACCAATATTGATTAGATTTTATGTGTCTAACCTTTCAATACAGCTAAGCAAGTAGATGAGAATTACTGTACTTAGTTTCCTCGAATGATTTTAATATGTTCGCTGTTCCGAGTGTAACAAACAATCCGGTATTTAAACAGTGCTCGGAACATATTCTGCTTGTGACTGGAGAATAGAAAATGTATAACGAAAATTAAATAAAGAGGATAAATATTTCAGCAAGCATTTTTGATTTGTTTTCTTAAAGACCAAAAAACAAAGTTGGCCGAAAAGCTAGATGATCGGAAAGGATATTTTGGTAACACTGGTGAGAACTATACCAAAGAGAAAATCTCAAACATTTGGTGATTGGAGACAACGAAACAGAAACTGTACAGTTAACTTTTGCTATACAACTGAATAACGATATGTGTAAGCTAGCAACCATGGTAACAGGACCTAGGTATCTGACAAACAGATGGCATCGCTTGGTGAGTTACGATAGACCATTTTCGTTTTTACTTACCTTTTTTGCCCGGAACTCCTTAAGGGCATGCGCAAGCTTATATTGGTTACCGCCCTGATACTACTTCGTGTTTACTTATACACAAAGAAGAGTCAGGCGCGGTAGCCAGTATAAGAATACTTGGAACCGGGTGTGAAAGGGTCTATCTTGGCTACATTATTTATAGAACATCAATAAGTCAGACTCTTCTAAACAGTTGGCAAACGAACAATCCCCATCTTCAACAACGGCATCATCGTCATCATGTGTTTATTTAGATATGAAATACTTATTGATTGAATCTAAATAGGTTTATGGATGATCGATGTCTTTCAAACTACCCCGGCCTTTTTCAAACAACACCATGACCAGAATCAAATATTTGCGAAATGTCACTTTACGCATTACCTACAACATAAATATGCCTGAAATGTTTTAATGATAATATTTAAGCATTGCTTTAAAAACGACATATCAGTTTCATTTTCTACACGGAGATTTTCTTAACAAAATTCCTTATTTGAACATCATTTTGATTGTTGAATTCGTAAATTGTAATATTCAATAAATTGACGTTTAACATGCGTCGTACGTATAAATCGAACTCCTTTCTCGCAACGATTTTGTGTATTTGGAGGAACCATTTTCTTTTAGCTATTTACGCATAGTAAAAAATTTAACCCTCTCTCAAAACAAGTCTCGTTTTGGGTACTCCAAAAGTCAAAATTTGGTAAAGCATGTTTGTGAAAGAGGAAATGTTAAGAACATGCTTTTCCCTTTTACTTCAATGTATTCTTTCTTACACTGTACATAAATCTATTATTTATAAAGAGAGAGAGAGAGAGAGATATTCTGTGAAATGAATTCATAATGCATTGAAATTTAAATGCATTTGTCGTTTTTAAAAGACGCAGATTTGTTGACAAAACTTTCGTTTAAATAAAAGATAAATACAATTTACTCTTTCACAGATTGCAAAAAATCGTATACTTAAATTAAAAAAAACTACCACAGACCACACAGACAATCAGATAAGATATTGTTTATCAGTATTATCCTCATTTACCTGCATAGTTTCCAAAATGTATCGTCCTACAGACGTAACAATCAGGGCATCGTCGGGAGAGAGTAAATACTATTTTTATCCTATAATGAGTGCACCTAAAACATTAAACTGTTGATTAATATATTATATGTACCCTTTACGGATAGTTTAATTTACTACATTATTTTCAAAATCTATTGATTTCAAATTAAATACAACTGTATTTGTCATTATCTATCTAAAGAATTGAATGATAAATATATCACACATGGTTAGAAGCGTTTTATATATTTTCTATTTCATTAAACAGTACAATGGTTATCAAGAAATGTTTTAATTTCTATTTGAATTGAGAATTATATCATTCAATATGAAGGGTTTACTAACGTATCTCACAATTACCAGTAATTAGTTATTATACAAAAATGAAATTACCTCTGCCTGGAAAAGAATGCTATTTTGGAGCAATGTTGATAAGTATTTGATAAACCTTTTAAAGTGACATTTCACATTTATTTCGTTTTTCAAAAGTATGTCTGGATGCAAAGATTGTTTATTCTAATGCGTAGAAATGCTATCAGTTTTTTGAAGTTGATATCTATAAGCGAAAAATACGCCTTTAAAGTTGAGACAGAAACGACAAATTCTATATAAATATGAACTGTTGTCCACAATTTGAGTAATTTTAACACATAAATATAATTATATTTCTCTTAAGCGGTTCAATATTTTGGCTTGACATTTACAGAATTTTCATAAGAAAAGATGCTCTTTCAGGTAGAATAAAAGTAAAATTTATGTAAAAATAATTGTGAAATGTCACTTTAAAAACATGAATCCCTTGAAGATTAATTCTGAAAACTTTATCAATGTGCATCTACATTGAGATGCCAACATATAGTTCCTGGCAAACCAGGCGAGCACAATGTATTCTGTTTTCTTTAAAAGGTTTGCGCTAATATGGTCCTGTTCTCATGTCGATAGGAAGCTTTTCAATTTTGGACATGTATATGTTCCCCAAACGTGCTAAATGCAACATTGCATACTTAAATGTCAAATAAATAAACAACAATAAATATTAGGATTGTGATGTTAACTTACTTGAAACTGCTTTTGTCTTCACAAAGTTTTCTACTAAATGCATCTACATGTTTGGTAGGCCCTGCTGTCAATGTACTATGCTTAACCCAAAAAATAATTTATATGCACTTAGTCACGTGTTTTTACAAGAAATTCCCCTCCGCGAAGAGATCATTTTACAGGAATTCGTTTCTGAAACCGCAATTCATGATGTAAACATTTGGTTCTGTGAAGTAACGGGGGATCTATAGATTGAGTCATCGATTTCGCAAACCAATAACCAATCGAAGCTTGTGTCATGCATTCATAAATTTACGAAACTCTTCCTCTTCTAGAACGCATTGACCCTAGATTGAATTTTGTTTACAGACATTTTATCTTCCTAGTTAAGTTCTGCGACATGACCTTCATTCGACTGCAAAACGTATTGTTTTGCGTTTTTATCGTTTTCTCATAACGACAAATTTTATACTGACCGAAATACAAACGTGTTGCAGATATGCCAAAATTAACAACATAAAATAAAGCACAAAATTATTAAGGCAAAACAAGACTATGATAGTAATTAGACTATTTTCTACCTCAGTGTTATTTTTCAATGTTTATCTCTTAGGGACACCCAAACCATGTTTTTTTATTGAAATATTCTGGTAAAAAATGAATTTTATTTTGGGTATTATTGCTTTTAGATATATATACATACTCCTTAAAATGAGTTAAGGACCACACATTCAAAAAGCCATATTCTGTGATTCCTTACATGAATCTATTGATGATTTGTTGCATGATAACTATTATCCTTTCTTCATAATTAGTTGATCAGTATTTAAAAATTAATCCAAATTAAAACTTTTTAAGAAAATGGCATAACACTACCCTTTAAAATGCATGTTTTCGCGTGTAGTGGGTGGGATAGCAACTTTCAGATAAGCCTCCTTCATCAGTTTATTTTTCTTTTGAAAATCGCACGTATAGCCAGTGTGAATGTCTTGGACCTCTATTAACTCAATACAAGAAGAGCAGAAGTTTTAAGTTAACTTCTGATTCCCTTTATAAGGAATTTACACTATGTCTCTACAAGCGCCTGTTTAATGGCTTCCATCATCACTGGTGGAACATTATGAGTAGAGATCCTTTCTATAATGATATTCTTAATAAAATTCATGTGGGGATAGCGTGATGTCCATTGGATAAGTTACAATTTCTTTTATCTAAAGAACTATGAAAATTCTAGCCATGCATGGACGGTCGTTGTCTTTCCCCCAAATGAATTCAGGAACAATAACACCACCAAATGGATAAGATTATCTGACGAATGCCTTATCCCTAAATCGTTCACCGGTCAGCGATCTGTTAGGAAGGATTATAAGTTCAATATAACCATCATAACATACCCACCCTACACAAGCACAAATGGCCCATTTCACCTATCGCCTTTTACACCATAAATATCTATTAAACCACCGCTTTTGTAAAGAAGTACTACGACTTTTCAAACTTTGATATTCTGTCACAATTTCACTCGTCGTATCTTAAAATAGACCTGAAATCCGCAAGGTGAAAGTTGCACTCTTCACGTTTAATGTCAAGGTAAAATTGTCCAGTCTGTGTGACCGAAGTATGACTCACCACAGGCCTGCACGCGCACAGGTAATGAGCTTAATTAACATAAACAGTTTGTACTGTATTGTTGGTCTTTGGTGATATAAAAAGGACGATAACGCTCGCTTTCACTCGTCTGGTCTTGTTCTAATGAAGGAAAAACGCATCTTATCGAAAGGTTAGCAAGCTTCCCTTACATGAATCTCATTCGACATGTGTGGGACTTTCATCAAAGAAGAATTCCTGCCCATAATTTGCACACAGACATGCTTGAAGCTCTTAAATGGGTCCCGTAAGAGACATAGTCTAGAAGATCCCTTCATGCCAGAACCGGAAGTTGATTTAAAGCGTATGTTCACATTGCATTGAAGTAATAGAGGCATAAGATGGGCGCACAGGCTATGCGTGTGAATTTTCAGTGGAAATTTTTGAGACTTTTTCTACAAATTGCTACCCCACTCACTACATGTGAAAACAAGCATTTTGAGGTGTGTTGCAATGTCATGTTCTCTTACAATTTTAGTTTCGTTATTTTTTACAATTTTCTGACAATGTTTATGAAGGAAAAATTACTATTCATTATGCAATTAAAAACCTCGACACAAACACGATTATTTACAGTTTTCTTTAATATTTTCAACAGTTTTCTTTTATGATATTAACATTTTTTTTCATTCATTTTGCAGCAATTCATGAATGAATTTATCAAAAGAATTATAGAATACTGTATTTTGAATAACACATTTCATTGTGACAGACGAAAATGTGCCCAGATAAATTTCTTTCGTTTGAACTTCGATAAACTATGTTTTTCTTAAAAAAAAATAATACAATTTTATTTCAAGAATCATTCGGTTGAAAGAGTTCGACTTATGAATAGAAGGACCAACTGAAATTGTTTTACTGCAAATTACCTTTCATTATAGTTTGGCGAATCGGTACGATAATCTTGTGTTTAGAATCATTCTTACTTATTTGCATTTTTGTACTGTTTTTGATGCAAATGCTGGAAATATCTCGCACACTTGATATGCTATTTAGATAGCATTTGTTTCTATATTCTTTATGCCCATTTGGTTGTAATAATTTGATGGGCTTTTGTACATGACATATGAGACAAGCATGTATGTAGTCTGATCAAGATTCACGTTGTTATCTAACAGCGTCATCATTACGTGTAGAAATTGTAAGAGTATAGCATGCATTCTGATCTAACAACATTCAGGCATAGGCCGACCTATATCCACGGCTTTCTGAAAGACCACAAGGACTTCTTTTCAGTTCCCGGCTCGCGTATTAAACGTTTTGCACTTAAAGAGTTGGATTACATGTTTACAGGTAACAAAGGTGCGGCAAGCTGATCTCATGCTAGACCGATATTTTTTCGTGGAAGAACTAACGTAATTTATCACTTCACTCTGCGTGAACTTACTTGCAACGAGTTAAGGTCGTCAGGTGTACGAATTATTCCAACTGTAAATAACAATTCGGTTAATTCGTATAATGCGAGTAATTTGATATTCTATAGCTAAGCTAACAATCATTGAATAAAGCAATGCGAAAGTACTTCCTAGTAGAAATACAAAGGCGAGTACTGAACAAATATATTTTATAAATTTATATAATTATAATTGTTTGCACATCCTTTGTCCTCTGAAAAGTTCTGTCATGGCATGTAAAACACCTTCCATTATTATTTGCGCAGTTTCTACTGCTTGTCACAGAGTCCTCCATGTGAACGAAAATGGTAAGCGGTAAGGAGATCTATATAGCTTAAATGGTGGAATAGGGGTCGACAACAATAACACGTCCAAAGCTACATAAAACTACACGGAAATTCTGAAAGTAGGTGCTAGAATTTCATATGTGATGTAGACATTGATCTATATGTGAACGAGCCTTAAATTGTTTTGTCACAGCAAGCCAACGTAGGCCTAATGCCTGTGGCAACTTATGCACACTGGTTTCACATGTACCATTGTTGTTTCACTACTTAATGCCCGCTTACATACGATTGTGCGTCCATATCACGTCTTCATCACGTTCAAAACTTATACTGCACAGGTCCCCTGTATTAGACGTGCTCCGGCCGTGATGTGGACATGGAATGGTGTATGTGACCAAGCCTTTATCACTAGCAGCATTGGCAGCCGGAAGTGCTTTAGTCATGATGTTTAAAATTATCAATAAAAAATAGTTATGGGCTTTTTTTTCATGTCCATTTCTTTAATAAAATGAAATGTGTGTTTCCTTCAATTTTTCATGATGAGGTCACTTTTTGATATCTCACACAGCATATAAATTAAAGGGGACCTCCCAGAGCTACTATCTTTTTGTAATCGTTATTGGAATATGGCCATGTGACTACCAATGTCCCTCCTGTTACCAAATATGATTTTAAGATATTTTTCCATGGATTGAATAAATTTGCATTATCTTTCATTCATTTTCATTGAAGTCATCAATAAATTGATAACACACATATTTCTCGTAAAAATGTAAAGAAATAACCTTTTCGATTGCTTTAAAGCTGCTTTTTGAAAAATGTCACAATTTTTTAAACATTCCAATGCATTTTTCAAAGGAACTAAACATTCCTTTTTCATCAGATTTACTTAAATACAAATATTGTATTCCATTTAAAAGCCATGAAATATTTACATTTGCGTAGCAACGAATTGGTTCTCTGAAATTCTATTAGAAAGTGCGGTAACAGGAAGGACAATATAGTAACAGGAAGGACAGATGGTAACAGGAAAGACATTTAACTATTTCAAGCAGAGTATTATCTTAAGAAAACATGTGAAAGCAAAGTTGTAGATATACTTTACCTGGAATTGTATGCAGAAATCATAATTTGGCATGTTCATTCATTATATATCATGTACATGTTAGTTGTCTGTACTTGCAAAATAACGCAAAAATCTACTAATCAGTAACCAATTGAACAATTCATTTCATGGTGTTTTCAGTGTTTTTCTTTATTATTCGATCAATTTCTTTTTATTTATTTCCTTGAATTCAACTGATTTTCGTCATGAACATATCATCATATTAAAACTATATTATTTTTGCATTTTTATATGTTTTCTTGATTATTCTTCTCTGTGTGCCTGCAAGACAAATCTAATTTTGGTAAAAAAAATCAAGAATATTGCATATTTTGGTAAAAATTGTTATACGCCCGAAGGGTCGTATTATGTTATGTCCCCGCTCGTCTGTCTGTCTGTCCGTCCGTCCGTCTGTCTGTCTGTCCGTCTGTCTGTCTGTCTGTCCGTCCGTCCCTCCGTTAGCAATTTCTTGTGTGCTTAACTCCTCCTACAGTTTTGATCGGAATTTGATCAAACTTGCCTGAATGAATTTCCATGGTGTATAGTTGTGCACACCGCTTACGGAATTCAGATAACTCTTTTCGTTCTTGAATTATATGCCCTTGATTTAAGAAATGCCCATTTTCGTGTGTGCGCAACTCCTCCTACAGTTTTGATCGGAATTTGACCAAACTTGCCTGAATGAATCTCCATGGTGTATAGATGTGCACACCGCTTACGGAATTCAGATAACTCTTTTCGTTCTTGAATTATCTGCCCTTGATTTAAAAAATGCCCATTTTCTTGTGTGGGCAACTCCTCCTACAGTTTTGATCAGACTTTTATCAAACTTGTCTGAATGAATCTCCATGATGTATAGTTGTGCATACCGCTTACGGAATTCAGATAACCCTTTTCGTTCTTGAATTATCTGCCCTTGAATTTAAGGAAAAATTCCCGTCCGTAAGCAATTTCTTGTGTGCGCAGCTCCTCCTACAGTTTTGATCGGAATTCGATCAAACTTGCCTGAATGATTCCCCATGGTGTCTAGTTGTGCACATTGCTTACGGAATTCAGATAACTGTTTTTGTTCTTGAATTATCTGCCCTTGATTTAAGAAAATTTTCATTTTTTTCTTGTGTGCACAACATGTCCTAGAGTTTCGATTGGAATTTCATCAAACTTGTCTGAATGAATCTCCGTGGTGTTTAGTTGTGCATACCGCTTACGGAATTCAGATAACTCTTTTCGTTCTTGAATTATCTGCCCTAAATTTAGAAAAATACTCATTTTCTTGTGTGCGCTTCTCCTCCAACTGTTTTGATCAGAATTTTATCAAACTTGCCATAGTGAATCTCCATGGTGTCTAGTTGTGCACACCGCTTACGGAACTGAGATAACTTTTTTTCGTTCTTGAATTATATGCCCTTGAATTTAAGGGAAAATGTCCATTTTCTCAAAAACACCCATTTTCTAGTGTGGGCAACTCTTACAGTTTCAACAAGAATTCAATCAAACCACAATGAATCTCTATGGTGTCGTGTTGTGCAAACAAACTTTTGATAACTTTTCAAGTTTGAATTATCTGCCCTTGAATTGAAAAAAAAAATAGGCAATTTTACTGACAAGCCCCTCTCGGGCGTATATGTGCCGCTCTGCGAAGCTCTTGTTAATCATGTGCTCACTTTGTGGTTTAACCCTTCCAATCATATTAATGTCAAGGACACATAGCAAGGTCAATGTAATTGTATAAGGTCAAATTTAGTGGAAATTTCCATTTTTATGAGAATTTACCTAGTTTATGAGCTCAATATTCTTTTTGCACTCCCTTTCTAACACTTTAGTAATTAAGACACAATATCAAATTTGTTTCATATCACATGTTTGCAAATATGTGCATATTTAAGGCTTTGTCCAAATTGTACCTCCTGCTACTCTCCTGTCCCTCCCGTTATAATTTATATACTGAACAAAAGTGAAAACGCTACACTGCAATATTTCTTATTTCTGGAAAAATATCTAACTAATAGCATGAAATATATTTTGACGTCAATTCCTAGGCTCACAGCTATCGTTTTGTCGAAATTTCATTGCCTTGTCTCCTTTAATGTCAGAGTTATAGGCCTTAATGTGTTTAGAGCTAATTTCCTCTAATACCGCATATGTGCATGCGCAGAAAATGCTTCATTATTTTTTCGGAATCGGTCATATCCGGGTTGTCGAAAAAACACTTAAAATCTCACTTTTCTCTTGTAGCAAGCTCTAAAATCAAGGTATAATCAGTCATTTTTGCAAATTACCTCCCTTTAACATCAACAAATAGGGAATTTAAAATGCTTGGTATTCACAAATTTATCACGGTTTCGATTGGATTTTTTGCATCATCATGCAGGCCTTACAGGGGATTTTTGAACCCTTTCTTCGACAAGGATTGTTCCCAGATGTCCATGCAATAGCGATTTCAATTTCCTATGGAGATTACATTGTAAAATTTTGAAGCTTTGGAACATAATGAAAATTCGGCTTTTCAAACATCATTTTCTAAACGCTGCAACAATGTTATGTAAGCTTCTTTTCATTTTCTGACTGGTAACTCGTCAGACTACCATTCCGTAAAGTATGGCATAGTTTGCATTCTTCTGCTCGGATTTTTGAAGGTTTAAATTGTGTATAATTTCCGTTCAAATTGTACACCTGAAAAAACGGACACCTGTCACATTAGAACGGCCCGTTTTTCATTCCCGTAATTAAGATCCACAAAATGTTTATTGCTTGGAACAACCAAGTAAACGAACAATGCGAAACACTTTCATCTGATTTTTTTACTTGTTTTTTTTATAAGAAATAAAACAAGCAAAGTAGGTGTAGCGTTTTCACTTTTGTTCAGTATATGAATGGTAACAGGAGGGAAATTTTCTCTGTAAATTCTCAATAAATAATAACTGCTTCCTTGAAAGTTAATAGAGTTGGAATATTTTGAAAATGACTTTCACCATCTTGAATTGTATTACCTTTTTCAACATTTTTTTGTAAAAAATGCCTTTGTTGGACCAGTAACAGGATAGACAGCTTAAGATATACTCACCTTAAATCAAAGAAAGGCTTTTCCTCTAAAAAGCAATTTTCATTAAAGCATGCCCGTTTTCATTGTCGCCATTGTTTTACCAAAGAGAAAGAACTTTTCAAAACCATTTTTTAAGTATAAACACAGGACCAGTTATTTTTTTTTATTTTGTGTGACATTCATGACATGGTAACAGGACAAATATGAAAAGTCATGCAATATTAGAATACAAATAATGATTTCCAACTATATTGGACAGGTTTTATGAAAACTGTGAATAAAAGTAGAAGGCTGATTGGCTCTGGGACATAGGTTTTTTGGGGCACTGGTCGGATTAAAAATGTCACAAAAGTTGCAAATATCTGTCTATCTAAATTATTAATGGCTCGTTTTAATTGTATTAAGACACATTTTTAGTCCTAAACCATCAATACAGAAATATAGTGAGCTATTTAAAAATGATTGGTTGAGAAAGTCATGGGACAAGAATTTACACTTTTTTTGAAAAAAAAACCTTATAATTGCTGTCGCGTGTAGCCAATGACTTTGTAGAACTATTTTTATTTTCTATCATTTCCTGCCCATGATTGCAAAACGAAATCGTACGACTGTGCTAGAGATTTGCAAACAATTCTAATAAACAAAAAAAAAAAAATAAACAATTCTTTTGTATGTTTGTGGTCAAAAGAAAGTGACACCCGTCGCAATTTCAGAGAGTGACAATTGGAAATATTATTTTACTAATACCGGGGTCAATGGCTTACGGTATTGTGGGCGCATAGATCTAAGAGAATTTGTTACTTTGTGAGTTTGGTTCAAGCTGTCGTACCTCGTTTTTAAGCTACTTCCGGCAATCGGATTTCTCCGTAGTTTTTTTGCTGGCCTTTATCCAAGATGTTGAGATTGTGAGTTGGTTTATTGTAAATTGCATCCGTAAACCGAAGCTCCATAACAAACAAATATTCCAGTTTTGTTAACCAGTCAACTTTGTTATTTGTGACGTCATAAAACTAGCCGATATGACGTCACGTAAATCTTTCTGCGTTCCCGCGACGTTGAGCAAAATCAATTTTTTTAGAATATAGATCTAGTTGATGAAAGACTGTTTAAAAAGCAAACTACACATAGATTTTCTACAGCTACTATAGATTACAAAGCCGCTGATGATAAAGATAGGAAATATATAAATACTATATAGAAAAGAAAATTTTGCGACAAAGGGAGATGTTAGTTATTAGCAATTTCTTTTTTCTTCACGCTTTCTTAAACTTACTTCCCTGGGGTCTTCGAAATTCGTAGGGTAAGGGTTAAATATTTACAAAGTGGCAGAAGTATAGGCTGGTCCAATTTTACCCTTTTCAAAGCGACACAATTGCAAGGTTGTCCAATTTGAAAGTTGCCGTTGGTAACAGACGTAATTTGTGCACAGTATGCCTCTTTCAACTGATATGATAATACCACGGAGGCCCCCGAGGGGATATGTTGGCAAATCGTAGCTTAGGCCCCTACTGATATTATTCTCATTAGTACAGTCTTAATGTCAAATCCGATCACGTAGCTTCTCTCTTACTTAGATGATTCACATCCATTGGTAAAAGATTTTTTTTAAATTTCATCATATGTCAGGGAGGATACTGGTCGAGCACTGAGCAGGGGGTCGAGTTGGCGACTCATGGATTGAAAGACTCCGCCGTCACCGACTGAGCTATCTGGCCTCGGCACTTCTATCGTAGAACTTACGTCACTAAACGGTTTCTTACAAATTCAAAAGAGCAATTCTATTTTTTTGTTAATTAAATCAATAATAACTGTTGACCCCGGTCAGAGGCTTTGCCTTTTTTCATATTTGATTTATGAAAAAGGCAAAACCTCTGACCGGGGTCAACACAACTGAACATTATTGATTTAATCAACAATACATGAGAATTAAGCTTTTGGGATTTGTAAGAAATCGTTTAGTGATACAAGTCTACGGTAGAGGTGCCGAACAAGCAGTGCCGATTTGTGTGCAAAAGGATCCGCAAAATAACGTCGCTTGACGGTCTGATAATGTGCAGGAACCTCAACGTCGCGAGAACGCAGAAAAAAACGACGTGACGTCATATCGGCTTAATGACGTAACAAATTTGACTGGTTCACTAAACCGGGATGTTGTTTGGTTACAGAGCTTCAAATGACGGATGCAATTTACACAAAACCATACCACAATCTCAACATCTTGGATAAAGGCCAGCAAAAAGACTACCGAGAAATCCGATTGCCGGAAGGAGCTTAAAACGAGGCTTGTCGCAGAAACCCAAACTCACAAAGGAACAAAATCTTTCAGTTCGATACGCCACAATACCATAAGCCGTGGTCAATTCCACTGACCCCAGTATAATTATAAAATTGAGAAAAGCAAGGTTAAGAGAGATTGAAAGTTCGAGTTTTCCAAATTTCTCATGAAACAAAAGTATAGGCTGAGAGAAATTCAAATGACATCCGGACGATTCTTCATCCCATGTTGCTCTTCTCCACCCAGATTGGTAAACCTAAGAGTTGAAAAGTAGAAAAGACTCAAACGTAAAGAGCCGACTTGAAACTCAGTGATCTCGAGAACACGGAAAATCGGTAGAATATCATTCAGTTCGTAGATAAGAGACTTTATACCAAACTTTTGATCGAATAAAAGATTACTTTAAAATCCAAAAATCTCCAATGATTTGTTCTGTATTTTGGTCGTAAAACGCATGTATTGTTTGGAAAACAATTAAGAAAGGAGTATTTTTCTTTTCCCAAAAGGTATATTGGTTTTGGCAGATTACGTTTTGATATACGCCCCAATTGATTACTGTGCACTGCAATTATTATCTAAGTAATAACGCACAATGTCAATAAAATGTTGTGGAGTCGAACTTCCCGGTACACATGTTCATGTCCACACACGTGGCAAATATTTGCGACAATCCTTTGGAAATCTGCAAACAATAGCACAGTTTTAGGAAATCCCCTAAAATTTCAACGAAGACAAACAATGTTGATCACGTGAACGAAACTAGGGAGGTATAGAATATCCCGTATAAGGGAGTGTCTCTCAATCAATGGTGTTATTTGCCAGACTCGACTTATTGTGAGACGCATAACATTTATTGTATCTAGGGTGGTTGAATCAACTGGTAAGTGTAGTTCGTAGTTACACTTGTAGAAGTAGCTCAATTCATTCAAATGTTGTATTTATTAATTCTCTTAATACTTTATCAATTTGATGTCGGCCCTATTTGTCCAATATAACTTCATCATATTTCACATTATTTTAATCTATTAATGTTATGCTATTATTTACTTAATATGTTATTTATACAATTAGCATAATAATATTATTGGTTAATACATTTAATCATATTTAATCATTGTAATTTATCTATTAATTAATTCACCCTTCTCTAATTTTTATTTATTTATTAATTTATTTATGTATTTATTTATTCATTCATTTATTTATTTATCTATTTATTTATTTATCTATTTATTTAGTTATTTACTTATGTTATTTATGTATCAATTTATTCAATATTTATCTTATTTATTAATTCGTTACCTTTCAGAATTGCCAATGGCTATAGATAGAAGTAGATAAATCAGTAATAAGATTTAGTTTACATATTCTACCGAGGATATTTATATTTATCTATAGATCTTTAATCATTCCGTCTAATTAATTGGATTCATATGCTTGCCATGAATGTTCCACCCGTCCTATTTTTTCCTGAATATAGGCTTACTTATGAAATTATCTAACATTCTTATCTATTTTCTTACAATTGATTAAAATATTGATTCCCCATTAGATTTTCCACCATGTACGAAATCGTGGAGGAGAAAATTGGTCAGGTGTTTGCTTCCTATGGTCGTTTTGCTGCCAGACATGCTGTGAAAATCATCATTGCTGTGATTATAATCAATGTGGGACTCGGCATCGGACTTGTGAATCTAAAGGCAGAAACAGAAGTGGACGAAGCATATTATCCCAAAGGTAAGCCGATTATTTTATTTATAAAAAAACAACGATTTATTACAGTAGCTATTTCAATTTGACGATGGAAATACAATGTAGACATTTGTAACAAATCTAAATCATTTGTAGTATTTGAAAATAACAAGTTTTCGCGTAAGCATCTACCAATGCAAAAGGGTGGGCTATATCATGTTACAATTTTGGGCTACGCACTTTTGTCACAAACGAATACTTGATATTCAAGCGACATATACGATGACAAATAGTTTTCGCTTCGCTCTTTTAAAGGTTCCCAAGCAGAAAAAGATCAAGACAAAGTTCAAGCTATATTTCCGGATCTAAGTGCAACAAATTTCCAAGCATTCCAGTCAGCAACGCTTGGAGTTTGGGCTCGAGTAATCGTGAAATCAAATTCGGGGAACCTTTTGTCTAGACCAACACTAGAACGTATTTCGGCACTGAATGACATGATACAAGCTATTCAAGCCACAGATGACTCGGGTTCCACCATTCTAGTAAGTTGATAGCATTGATAGAAGTTATTAATCTATCTTTATCACGATAACGGTTATGTCAAACTACTAGTACTTTATGATTTGATTGTCTAGAGAATCTGATCATGTCTTTATCAATAGAAATAGAAGAATTTACATCGATCGGAAAAAATATTATAGAAGAGATTAACGAATTTCATTTACGATTTTACGTATTTTATTTTGAATTAAAATTGAGATGGATTGGGTAGTTGCTTTCATTGTCGATTATTCGTATGTAGATTCCATTTATGAATGATAATCTATACAACTACAGATGTTGTGTCTGTCAGAAAGGCTTTGTAAGCTTAACTGACAAACAAAGGTTTTAATGCGATCCTATCAGAGGTAAAGATAAAACGGGATAAAAATCCAAAAGTATGTACATTATATAAGTCATACGCTGTGATGTAGGTAGCCTACTCGTTGAAATCGTCTCATCAAGGCGATTTATCTACATGTATATATGTGCCTTCTTGCTACAGTATAGAATCAAATTGATTATTTTAGAATATTGTTGCCAACATTTTTAAGTACACGTTGCTCTGTTATACCCATTGGATTGTTTCAGTATACAAACATATGCGCCAAGACACAGAGCGCTTGTGTTGTAGATGGATCTGTGTTTTGGTCGAGCGACTTTCTTTCTGCTGTCGATTCGATGTCAGTAACATACCCGACATTTACGTATTCTAACGGCTATGTTGTCGATTACACTCAATCTAGTGGAGGTACGTAGTAAATTACATAAGACCGTTTACGTTCGGAAATGTCGTAACTATTAGACAATTGAGTCACGAAAGTACCCACAGCATATGGGTTGAATCTAAAATTCAAATATAAACTGAAATTATTTATGCTCGCTTATTTCTTGCTGACAATCGACCTTGTACAGAAAGAAAAAAAAACGGTTTGTCTTTAAAGTGACATTTCACATACATGTAATTACATATATATTTTTTTTCATTAAATGTTACTTTTATTTTTATCTGAAAGGGCGTGCTTTCTTATGACAATTCTGAAAATTTCAAGCCAAAATATTGAACAGTTTACGAGCAATATATATTGTTGTGCTTTAATTAAACAACTGGCTGTGGACAACAGTTCAGATTTATATGGAATTTTTCATTTCTGTCTCCACTTTAGAGGCGTATTTCTCGCTTATAAACAACAACTTAAAAAACTGACAGCATCTATACGCATTAGAAAAACTAATCAAGACAATCATACTTTAAAAAAGTGAAATTGGAATTCGCAGATTTTATGCATAGTGTCTACATAACTGAACATAATTCTAAAATTCAACCTATTCTAGATGAAACAGTTATCTGGAAAAAAAAACTGTGAAAGTGTCATTCCATCTTACATGGTTTGTGTTTCATTGACCTTTTAAAACATATTCTGGCGCCAAAGCCGGGCAGGTGTACAATGACGTCGAAGTCAAGTCAAATATCTCAGGACACAAGCAATGTTTCTAGCTCTCAAGCATTGCACAACATTCATAGTTCTTGAACATATGTCCTGTTATCATAACCTATGTATTTTGTTCTGATTTTTTAAAGATTAAGTAATCGTGTTCATGACTATTAAATCGTGAATATTGATGATATTCTCACTAGTGTTTTAAGCCTACATGACGCTTGAATATGCATCTAGCTATTGTTTATGTCTGTTATATGACTGAGCCTAGCATAGCCCCTTTCTATTCCTACCAAAACGCCAAAATTAATTATACAATTGAAAGGTTGATATATGCGCATATTGCATTTTTTAACATATACAACATCAAACATCTAAATCATGAAAGTACTGATAGCACCGTAAACCTGCTTCGTACTAGTTAAACCTAAAATAACCACAAGAAATAGGATAGTGAATGGTGCACATGACTATTAGGGTGTTAACAAAATTGTCGTAGAAATGTTTTGTGACAATGATTACACAATATCGGGCGATTGGCCCTGCTTAATAACTTTTATAACCAGAACAGCTGAATTCTCTATATTTGAATCGTCGCCTCGTTTTAAGGTTGCGCTAACTACCAAAACCACTTTTCCGAGAAAATCGACTTTAAAGATTCAGACCTTCATAACATTTTTATGTATGCTTGAAATTGACCCAAATTTTGCATGACAGTCAGAAATAACCTTATCTATCCACATGCGCAATTTAATAAGAAACGATGGAGCATTTTTTGATAAAAATCATTATTTCTGTTTGGAGATAGAGCAAATTCTGTCATTTTCAAAACCGCTTTTCACTTTTAAAGAAGATAGATCAAAATGACACAGAAAAACACTCTTTGCTATATAGGCCGACCTTACGAATCATAAAAAAAGACAAACTGTCGTTTTGTCGTAGAAATTGGACAACGCATGCGGTTGTATTACGAACCGGTGGCCTTTGTTCTAGATAAAGTAAACAGAAATATTCGAGTGCAAATTGATTTCAACTTTTTATGGCATCGTAAAGGATACAGACTCTAGTCTACGTAGATTTAAATTGCAACAAATTCATATCATTTTCGCCCTAAAGAAATATATTTTGCTTATTATAATAAGCTACATAAGGTACAGTTGAAAAAATCTACCTGTTGAAGTACTTGTGTGCCAAAATTAATTTCAATTACATTTTTTGTAAAGACTATCCGGCTTTCTACCCATCGAGGACTGGTAATCAGAATGCCGACATGCATATAGTGTTATTGTGAACGGCCATTGATTAAAATAGCATTTGAAATTGTTAACGATTGACTTGCTAACATATATGTACTTACATATTATCAAAATCGTCAATAGAAATCGATTGTTCACATTTTGTAATCGGAATTCGTGTTTGTGTCACATAACAGGTCATGTGGTTTTTATTCTTATTTTCATTGGACGAGAGAAATTTTCAGGCACATATTGCTCTATGTCCTGGACATAGGATAAGATTAAGATCAATTTGAAGAAAAAATCAGGAGATAGAGCAATATGCATACGCGATTTCTCAAAAACCAGCCCGCCAATCGACGATATCTGGTGTTCAGGAGATAGAGCATAAAAATACGAACACAACGATACCAAATATAGGATTTCTTCAAAAATGGAGATAGCGCAGCTTAAATACGAGGCGACGAAATGTACCAAAATATACCCTCACAGAATCCCGGATGAAAGGTGTAAGTTTTCATGTAACATTATATTACATGAATTTAATATGAAATTGTAAGAAAATATTGAGAAGACCCTGGTTTTTACAATTATCTTTCACTGAATTGGATTCGGGAACGATATTTTTTTTAATTCTGACAAAACCTGATTTACTGAATATTTCTTTTAGTACACTATCTATTTCAGAACGGTATCAAAATTATTATTTGCAAAATATGAAGCTGCATAGCATTTGTATGAATACTTGTTTGGTGATACTTTTAGGTGACATATTACACAACAGACCTTAGAAACGAGTTAATTTTAAAATATCAATGACTGATCCAATATGCGCCAATCTTCAGTATATCTAGAGTAATATTACGCTCTTAAGAACAGAGCACATTCTCTCTTCATTCCATTACGATTATCATTTTAATGGTTAATCAATAGACCTCGGCTTGGGAGAGTAGAGTAATATCTGCTCGAGTGTATTCCACGTAAAAAAGACCACGGGTCTAACCATATGAGTCTGAAAGAGTATTGTCCATTTTTATTTGAAAAAGTACGTAGGAAAACTGAGAAGGCAACACTGTCCTACAAAAGGTAGCACATACAGTGCCTATAAGACTATTTTAATGGAATTTTGAGAAAATGAATATACTATAAGCCAACCTGCATAGCATTGCACAACGAATGTGTCAGCAAATCTGAACATCTATAACATATTTACTTTTATCATTGTAAGGTAACATACAGACAAACGGCACCCACCTACAAGGAGTCGAGTATATAAAGATGGAATACTGGTTTAGGACCGACATATCGAGCGAAGCTGCGAAAAAATGGGTAAAAGCTTGTTATATAATTATGACTCACAGTAAAAGAGCTGATATACATGTATCTCTAAGACCATTACATGTCAAAACACACCTGTTACAAAATACAATAAATACTTTATGCATTCGTAATTTGACGTACAATCGACATTTGAACTTAGAATACCAGTTCTAAGTTGAAATATGCATTGAAGTTGATGAGAACTTTCTGTTTTCATGCACGGTTTTACATAAAAGTGAGGATATATGTCACAGCATCCCTAATCAGCTACACAGTCACCTTTCAGGGAAATCCCACTTGATGCTTGTGGTCGAAACTAAATGTAAAGAATTTAAATTGTCAATGATATAAGCCTAATGCTAGAAAATTTTATGCAACAACTTGGTGCCTAGGTAATACATTTACGTATTATCGCTTAAATATATATCATTTACCGTCGATCGACACATCATAAATGAAATGTATGCCGATGTACCATAAATCATTGAATAGTTCAAATGTGACATATATGAAAGTCTTAATTCAAAAAAAGTAGCCCGGTTCTGAAGTTTGCAATATTTCTAAACACTTTTCTATTTAGTGTGATCGGTTCCTAGACGTTCTTGAAGTGTACACAGCGAATGACATCAGCATCGCATATGCCCATTATGAATCCCTAGACGAAGAGCTTGCCAAAAACGTAGCCGGCGACATAGCCTTGTTCTCTGTTACCATGACGTTGATGATTACATATTCTTGTATAGCGACTTTGTCAGCTAGGTGAGTAGTCGTCTCAAATGGCTTGAGGACTTTTACACATTCCAACTCTTTTATATTCCCTTGAAATACACGATTATTATGGAATAAAGACCGTATTTCCAATTTAAACAACACCAAAATAAAGTTTAATTGAACCAAACAAACCAGTTTGGAAGATAACATAATACTATTCAAAACATTTTGACTCAGATTACTTCCCTTGCAGTGCCCGTTTTATGCGGATGAATATATCAAAATGTTGTTTTTTCTTCAAATGTTTCCATATTTGTCCAAACAAAGAATAAAATAGTGTGTAAAAACACATGTAACGATTAAGGAGAAATTCTGATTATTAACTTTCTCTTATTGTATAAATGTTTGTTTACCAAAAGCTTAACTGAAAAGGATGTAAATCGCACGCTTGTTTGGGAAAGCGTTAATTAAAGTTGGTACAAAATCTTATTGTTTCAGAATTCACGATCAGGTAGGACAGCGAATGTGGCTTGGATATGGAGGTCTAGCTGCAGCAGCCCTCGCTATACTGGCAGCTTTCGGATTCTGTTCTGCGATTGGTGTTGAGTTTGTTAGCATCGTCGGTGTTGTCCCATTTCTGATTGTAGGTTAGTGGTATTTCTCTCAAACTGATAGGCGTTTTTCAAAGACGGAAGAAAAAAACGTTTGTATCAGATTTGTAATAGTTCCCAAAAACTATATTCATTAAAACAAATCTTTTGATTTTTTTGCGCCGTGTCAAACATAAGAAAAAGCCGACGGTTAATAGGATTATATTAAGTTATATTTACGTTGTTTAAGAACGAATTTTCATTCTTTTAGTAATCTAAAATAAAATTCATAGCTTATTACCAATAATGTTTTTTAAAGATATAAACAGAACGTCAAACTTCATGTAGGTTGTTCATCTATATGGTTGCTCCAGAGACAATGATAAGAATGAAATGTTCATATCATGGCTATGTTAAAGACAATATTAAAACTGTACACACTGTTATCTGAAACTACTGTTTCATGGTTACAGGTATTGGAATCGACGATATGTTTATTTTGCTGTCTGGCTTGTCTGGTGCCCAAGGGAAAGATGTTACTGTAGAAGACAAGATAGCTAAAACAATGAAACTCTCGGGTGTTGGAATAACAATAACATCCTTGACAGATTTCATCGCTTTTATGGCGGGTGCCGGCTCGAGTTTCTTGAGTGTGCGAAACTTCTGCATCTATACCGGTAATTAGAAGGCTACTTTACTATTCACATATTTGTAGTTTGACCTATTTTTCTGAAAAAGTTTCGCACAGGCGAGCAAAGCTGTCCGCATAAACTCTTGTTTTGTTAGAAAAAGGGTTCAATATTTTGCCTTTACTCAGCCAGTTTATTAGATTTTAAATTTAATTTAAATTGAATAAGACAGATCAAGAGTTACGAGGGGTGATCCAGAATTAGCGGTACTGGCTTTATAACTTAAATATGAATCCATCTAAGTCAAACACATTTTTACAGCATGAACTGCAATTTATCAATGATCAGTCCACAAAATATCATCAAAATCGGACCAAAAACGAAAAAGTTACAATAAAACTAGTTTTGTATATATCGCATATGCGGGGCAGGTAGGCACCGAACGTCACGACGTCACAAATTCGAACCGTCAAAATAATGACGTTACTCCTGGGCAGGTTTAAAAAAGATGTGACCAAAGTGTGATATTTAAATGTTAAGAATAACAGCTAATTTTACAGAATATCATCCAGATTTCTTAATTAGGGTGGCTAAAAACTATTCTAAATGGTTAAGCAGTGCCCAAATTATATTTTAAATTCATGTTCACTACTTTTTAGCTAAAATTGTGTGCACAATCTTGCAAAATGACAGCAAAAAAGCGTTTCACTCCTGACAGCATATATATTGCACAATATGAGAAATTGTAACCCACGAATCACTAAAAAGTAGAGTGCAGAATGCCCACAAGGTTGATGGCTTCCTACAAAAATTTGAGTGGTAGATTTCTGGCTGAATAGACAAAAATGAGAACACATTTTGAAAAATAAAAGTATTTCACTCCTGACAAAAATTTTAGAGGGGTATTGTATAAAACAGGCTCCACATCCTAAACCAATGAAGATAAGATAAAAAAGTAATATTAAGATGATGATGCACATGTTGTTTTATGAATTACAAGTGCTTATTGTAGTATCCTGTCACTGTATTTTATTTACCATAGCTTAGAAAATTGGTAAAAGTGTTAAGTGTCACACAAAAACGTTTCACTCCTGACATTTTTGACATGTTTTAATGACATATCTTTTTTATTTGTGAAGCGATTTTCTTTAAACTTGGTACCCAGTATATAGACACAATAACACATCTCTTTAGCTTTGATTGGGTTGAATATGTTTCTCTGCAAAAGCCGTGGCATGTAAAAAGTGAATGGTCACATTTTTTTAAACTTGCCCTCCACCACTTTGTCACCTACAGTTGCAATACATTTACTGTGACGTTCAATTCACCCACTTGATAAATCCCTGAACCATTGCTAGTCGAATCTAGAAATTGTCCTTTAAATGTCAAGAGCTAATTCACAAAAATCCTTGAAATTGTGACATTTCAGTACCGATTTCATACAGGGGATTACCTAAAATTCCACTGAAGCTTGTCTGTTGAGAAGGAACAATTTTAACTTTCTTGGATTAGGGATGAGACATGTGACGTCTGTTGCCGTGATTGTTCCTTGCTTTCTGGGTCATACAATTGTATCTAAGTTCGTCTGTTGTTATGATATCAAAGAATTTGCTTCTAAAGGAAAACCTTTGGTGCAGAATTTCTTCAATGTCCGAACACGTTTTCCCATAATTATCTGCATTCAGTGGATATGGAATCAACCGACAGAGCCTGTCTGTGCATATTTATGTTTAAATGATCTTTCAGTTTTCAAAACTCACTACCATGAATTAGGTCCGTCTTGTTACAAATGTATTTTACGGTGAAGCGGCGATATCAAGCGTTGACGCCCGTAACAGCTTTAGTTGACGTCGCGTCCAGACTGCTCTTCTAGCTGCTACTCCCTTTCTTTTCCTACTACCATGTTCTTCCCTTTTTTAACATTTGGTACCAAACAATGGTGAAATTTCTAACTAAAGAATGTTTTATGAGTTTGCCTACAGTATTTTGTACGTATCGAATGGGGAATATCCACATTCTACGCAAAACTTAAAAACTGCGCACGTTCAAATACTCTGCCAACGTCATAGTTGACTTTTATCGCCAAAGTAAACTGGTCCATAGTTTTCCCGTTCAGCCAGAAATATCATTCAAATTTTGGTCATAGAATAGCATGAAGTTCCTTTTTATGTCCACAACGTCTCAGTAAAATTGGTGCATTAGAAAGGGTTGAAAAAACAAATAAAACATGAAAAGGCTATGAAACTCTACCCCTGCCCCGCCTAACTGTACCTTGGTTGCTATGGACACGCTTCCAGCATGGATGTTATTAAAAGACAATGCCAATATTTCCGTATCATGTCAAATATAAATAGTACTTGTATCATGCCAAATTGCATCAAGAAAAACACATAAATAGTGATTTTAGAGCATCAGTACCGCTAATTCTGGATCACCCCTCGTACACGTGTAGAAAAATTGTTTTTTGCCTTTTTTGTATGACGCAGTCACATAGAACATAGTTTATTAGCAAATATCCAGAAGGTCGTTGACCCATGAGGATTACACAATACAGCATACAACAAAACAATATGACGGACATTTTGGACGTAATTACATAGATAAGTGTACAAATTACATATATAGAAGGGAATTAGACATTGTCAAAACTGTATCCACCTTTGTTAAACTTGCCATATGCGAAAACGAAAGTGGCAAGTATAACTGAGGATGCATGAACAGGATTCTCTTTTGATTTTTGACACCATTGAGGAAAGAAAACACATTATACATCGTTTAAACTTGCTTATGAATAGACAAAGGAAATATTGGTGTATAAATTATCATGTCAAAAGGATTACCAGCATTTTCCATTTAAATCATTTCAGGTAAGAAGCGTCTAGTTAAAGCACTTCCTTTGACAATAAAAATATCAACCGTATAATTTGTAGATCATTCCAAACTGATAACCAGCATTTTCTATTTAAAACATGTAGATAAGGAGCTTCTCATTGGGACCATTCCAATTCAGAATTTGCTCAAACGTGTTACCCAAACGAAATGATTTTTATAAACAAGAAAAAATACAATCTACAAAATAATAAATAAATGTAGTATGTTTAGGAAAGCTGTGAGGCAATGGGATTTTCCTTGCAGATACGACATTCTACGACATATACAGTGATATAAGAGGTAATGATCTCGGACATATCTGCCTTTTTGGTGTACAATAATATAATTTCATATCTTGTAGAAAGCAACGGGAGAAAGGGAGAAAAACTATGTGCGTATTTTTCTCATTTCTCTCGGTGTTTTGGTTAACAAAACAAAACTGACTACATTAAACAATTACATACTAATAGTAGGACACATAATAATATGACATTTACGTGAAATCTGATAATGTTTGATACAAAAATAAATGTAATTATGTAATTCAATTCCTGTTATAGAGTACATCATTTCTTAGTTCAAATGATTTTAGAACAAAATAACTAAGTTTTTGCACCATTGATTTATCTGTCCTGCTAACAAGTTCTATGAATTTAAACATATTTGGCTTATTCCAGTAGAATCGTGGCAAGAACTCTTTTCTCAGATGTTTATTTAGTTCACATTCCATGACAAAATGATACTCATCTTCCAATTTACTACATATTGAACATTTGCGTTCATTTAATGGGGTTTGTGTCGGTTTGTTCCATCTTCCTGTTTCCACACAAAGTCTATGTGAGGTAACACGAAGACGAGACAAACTTTTCCTAAATTTTGTTACATGTAATATATTAAGATATGGTTGGAAACGAAAATCGGCTATTGTTCTATAGAATGTTGCTCGACTGGAATCGTTTAGACGTCCACGCCAACCCTGCAAAAATTGATCACTGATCCTTTGTTTAACCAAAGCAAGAAATATTTTCCCGTCACCAACAGTTTGGGAATGCCATACGTCCGGAAAACCTAGAGTGAACAATGTATCCCTTAAGAGTGAGCACCAGTTTTTACATCGAGGGTTGTCTTGTAAGTCCCTAAGCAAAACCTGATATACGATATATATGTATTTTTGGGGTTTTGTATTCATAATTTTTAACCAAAATTTAATAATTGATATATAACGAGAAGTAATCAAAGGCATTCTCCCTAGTTCACCGTAAATGAAATCATTTTGGGTTGACTTTTTGACGCCCAATAAACGCTTGCAAAATTGGAGATGAACCCTCTCTAAGGAATCGCCCACGGCAAAACCCCATATCTCACACCCATAATTGAGAATAGGACGGACCAATTTATCGAATAATTCTAATTTATGTTGAACAGATATATATGTGAATTTGTATAGGTATTTATTTAATTTAAAAATTGCCTTTAATGATTGGCCAGCAAGGGTATTTTGAGCTAACGCCAAAGAACCTTCTGTTGTGAATACCAAACCCAAATATACGAACTTGTCGACGATTTCGATTTCACTGCCATTATATCTGAACACAAGATCGTTAGCTAGCCTACCCCCCTTTCTAAAGACCATGACCTTAGTTTTGGAAGCATTAACAGACAATTTCCATCTATTGCAGTACTGGTACAATAAATCAAGATTAGATTGCAACTCTTGAGAATTATTTGCAAATAAAACAATATCATCGGCATACAAAATCATAAAAAGTTTAAACATATAAATGTCGATCCCATTTGCACCATTAGCAGTGTACATATCTTCCAAATCGTTCAAGAACATAGAAAAAAGAAAAGGTGATAAACATTAGACAGTAAACATGCAATGGTATTATGGCTTGTCTGATTATGATATGCCAATCTTAAAATTCATTCTGTAACAAAAATAAATTAATCAATTTTTTTAAAAGTGCTGCGTTGGAAGTTTTGCCGAGTATAGTATGTCTTTTTTTAAGAAATATGACCTGATACACGCCTTCCCAGATAAAAGTTTTCGTCAGCAAATAACTTTACCTATTCGTACATCTGTGTCACGGTTATAAGATTTAAAGTTGCACCATATGTGGTATCAATCTCTCATTTCAGGAGTAGCAGTAGTATTTTGCTATTTCAACAATTTGACCCTGTTCTGCGCTTGTATGTCAATAAACGAACGGCGCGTTGGACAAGGCAGACATTATGCTTCTTGTATGAAGGTCAAAACAAAAGAGGAACTTGAAAGCGAAGGGACGAAATCGAAACGGTACATATTTTGCTGCAGTGGACGGGCACCAACATCCAGAGAGGAGGCGGAAAGCTTTCTTGATAAAGTTCCAAGGTGGTTGCTTCCGAAGATTGTCCTTAAGACACCGATCAAAATAATCATTTGCGTTCTTTTCCTGGGTTATTTAGGGGCCTCAATTTACGGTTGTGTCAATCTGAAACAAGGGCTGGAGCTCAGTGAACTTGTGAATGAGGACAGTTACTACTATAAATATTCCACCTGGAACCAAGACTATTTCCCCCGTCAGACCCCCGTGTCATTTGTCATCGATTCTACCTACACATACTCAGACCCTTCTGTTCAATCTGCCGTCAGTAGTCTGATTTCAAATGCCCAATCCAATCAGTACATCCACGATACATTCTCCGTTAATTGGTTAGATGCTTACATGACCTCTCCACATTATGACAATTCCAATGAACCTGCTTTCATTAAAGGTTTGCAAACGTTTTTAGCCCAAGTACAATACTCTAGATATGAAAATGACGTTGTCATAGACTCAACATCGACCCACATTACGGCTTCGAGGGTATATGTAATATCTGGTGATCTAGAAGGAAGTCAGGAAGAGGGTAAACTTATGATTGAATCAAGAGATATTGCCGATGATTCTTCTCTCAATTGTTTTGCATTCCACCCATCCTTTCTTGCTTATGAACAATATGTGGCCATTCTCGGTCAAACTCTACAATCAGTTGGCATTGCATTGGCAGCGGTATTTGTAGTAACATGTATCTTTATGCCACATCCGCTTCTCATTCTATATTGCACAGTAGCAGTTACTATGATCATGGTCGGTGTTTTTGGATTCATGTATTACATTGATGTTGCTCTCAGTGCCATTACTATGATCCACTTGATAATGAGTATTGGGTTTTCGGTTGATTTTACGGCCCACATTTGTCACGGATACATGACTTCAAACGACCAGTCCAGAGCTATGCGTGTCCGAATGGCTATTGACAAGACCGGTGCGCCTATATTTCATGGTGCCATATCTTCCATACTTGGCGTGGTTATACTTTTTGCTGCAAAGTCGTATATATTCAGAACCTTTGCCACTGTGATGATGTTTGTTTTGGTTTTCGGAATATGTCATTCGGTACTGCTTCTGCCTGTCATTTTGTCATGGATCGGCCCGGGCCGTAGCCAAAATGGAACATCGACACCTAGTTCGTGTTGCAATGGAAAGACTAAGCCTGAAAAAGACGAAAAAGTGAGTGTTGGTTTGTCTCAGTGTTCCGTAAATGCGAATGCTGATGCTGAAAATGGAACCGTAAAAACTGACAAACACCTCAATGGGGATTTACAAAAGGAATTGAATAAAAACGATGTTTTACAAACGAATGTCCAGTTGAAAAACAGTGACAACTTTGAACGCTTAGGTGATAAATATTTATTAGAAAAACAATAAGACAGAGTGAGATGCTGTCTAACAAATCGTGTTACAATAATAATACAGCTGTTAAGTTGACGAGATGCCGTAATTTCAAAAACCTAGACTGTGAACAATGAATCATATGAATTTCGGGAAAAAAAGCAGAACGCCATAATGACTCTATATTTGTCTTAAAGAACTAGGGAAATGCCATTTAATTTAGTCTTATCTGGAATGCCAGAGGTTTAAATAATTCAAAACTGCAAGTTTCGCCAATAAAATACTAAAATTGAATAAGTTATTTACGAAAAACCGTTTATCTCACCTGTGCTATTTTATCAAACGCCAGCTTTTATCGGGAGAATCGGAGTGACGTCATCGAATGGAGTGGCCATTTAAAGTCCATGCGTTTATTAGATGTATTTTGTTCATTTTCTATCGCACATTGATGTTTCAATATTGTCCACGAGACGGGATCAAAGAATATTAGGTACATCTTTGCATTCCTGAGATAAAGGGATAACTCACAGCCAATTGTGTTGTGTTTTTATAAGAATCGGTGATTCAAAGGGGTAGCGCACTCAGTTAGTGGAGTAAGTCAAACTTACAGATGACCCTTCGCAATAAATACCAATTGTTTACAGAAATAAAATTATATTGTTAAATAATTATTTTATCAGGTTTGTAGCTTTAGCAACTGATCCCATCTTTTTTACCAAGTAGTAATTGTTTTTACGTTTGGTTTCTTGTAGAATGCAACTTACTCAAGTATGAATAAAGAAAAGAACCTTTGATCTTTTCATCTGAAATTCTTTCATCCTTTGCGGGAACAATTTAACCTCAAAACTTGGTTTAAACATATTTTTTGCCATCAGAGTGTAAGAACATGAGTAAACTTTACAACAAATGAAAAAGCAACAGTTCGCAAAAGGGTCCTTTTCGGGAACAATTAAATTTTAAAACTAGATCTAGTCCAAATTGTAAGCAGTTGAGATTTATGGCAAAATATGGGAAACTCGTAACTTTGGCTTGTTTGGAAAAGGGCAAAGTGATCAAATAGGCGTAGGAAAAAGTTGCGAAACTGCAATTTCTTCAATCCCCACTATTTGTTTACCCCGAAAGACCCAAACATATAAAATTTCGTTGTTTGTAAATGCCGCCCGTGACATTTTTTAATTTGGACATAACCAAAATTTATCATCTTGCTGTGGACATAGAGAGGTGATGATCATTTTCCAAAAAGTAATTTTTAGATCATTTCACCAAATATTTCCCCTAACAATGGAGTTTTAGATTTTTAAAATTTGAAATCTACAGAATATGACGAAGTTTGGGTAAACAAAAATAAAATTGAAATAGATGCATGTTACAGGTGATAAACATACCGAGGAAAGAAGAAATGGCGAATATTTAGACGGTTCTACTTCGAAAACTGTCGCAGACAACAAAATGGATTTTCCTGTGTAATGTGCAATTTAGCTCAGAAAATACTTTTTTGGTCGTTTTTTTTTTTCCTTAGAGTAAGCAATAGGGCCGAATGAAAGTGGAGTTTGTTTTTTTTTTGTTTTTTAATGTTTTTCATTTCTTTCGGAATTCGGATTCATAAACGCAAACAGCGATTGTTTAATATTTAAATCCCACGAAAACTGGAATTTCCCTCAATCATCGACAAATGACATTCAAATTAGCGTAATAGCTTATATCTGCAAATGATATATCAAAGAAAACGAAATGAAATGATGTTTTTTTAGACAAATCGATTGCTTTTCATATGTGCCGAATCAATATTTAATTAATTCAAATTGTCACGCCTACTTTCATACATTACACCAAATATCCAATCGGGATCTTTCATAACCATCTGTCACGCCCTATCGTAAATCAAACTGGATTATCACAACTTGTCAACATGCGTAATCGTGACCATTATGTGACACGTGTCGATGTGTTAATCTGATTGTAAATGTGATTATTGGCGTGTGGCAGTCACATAATCAGCAACATTCGGATAATCCTATATATACAATTAAAATGTTCAATTGTTGTGACGATAGGCTAAATGTTGATTTTCTTTTTTAAAAAACGTTTGCCTCTTAACGATTTTTATCGCTATTTGCGCTTTTTGTGAGCGGTAACACTAGTACAAGTTGTGTGTATTTCCAAAAATTACCTCCATTATTTCTTTCTCATTCGTTACACAAATCTTCAAACGTTGCTTGAGCTGAATGGTGGTCTAATTCTATGGTTTTCTCAAAATAATTAGACGCGGTGTCATAAAAGGTAAAACCGTGAATATCGGCAGCCGTTTTATCTCCATTTAATGACGTCACACATACCTATCGGGGTAAAGCGACTGTTAGCTAAAATCCGATTATTGGGATATTTTACAGGTAAAATATCACCACTTTGGGACTTAATTTCTCCAAAAACTAGGCATCGGATAGCAACCGAAATTGTTGTATTGTTATCTTAAAGGTGTAATCTAAGTAGTTAAAACACCAACAACTCGCATTTCGCTTCCACTTTAAGACTTCAAAAGAGTACAGATCCACCTGCGATTGTACGTTCTGGTCAATATTATTTCTGTTCTCTTAGGATATCTTCATTACAAACATTATAACCGTTATATGTACTTCTTACTGTAAGAAAAACGCTTTGACCTTTATTGAACTGGATCTATGTTGGACTCGTAGGTAGAAACAGCAGTTGGTCTAGATCCAAGTAAATACATTGTAGCACATCTACAGGTAGAAACAGCAGCAAATACATTGTAGTGCATCTTTGGTGAACAACATATTCGTCATTCCGAGCTACTACCCATGTTTCGGACTTTTATGCTGTAAAACATATCGAAAAAAGAATTCATGTATCTATTTTAACTGGTCCATTTTGAAAGCTCTAACAACCACATGTTCGAGAAAATGAATAACGTGACAATATGATTATAGTCTTGGGGTTGGTGTAGGAAGAAATCCTTCAATTCAGAATTACGTTCTTTTCCTTTAGAAATTAGTATCTTCTGAAGAAACAACGTGGTCAGTTGTCAAAACCCGTATTTATTTTATAAAGAATTAACAGTCTTACTATACTCTTTTAATTCTATATTATTTAAAAAAAATGATTCCACTTTTAATGTGGTTTTATCTTTATAACTCTTTCTGTTTTTTCCTGTGTTTTCCTATGATTCTTTGTTTGTCTTACTGTTATTTCTGCCTTCGTGCTTTTCTTTTTGCATGTCAGTCTCAATCTGTTTCGCCTATCTGCATCTGTCTGCCTTTGTATATCGTCGGTGCTACTGCAAAACCTCGTAACTCCAGCTTTATTCAAGCTGGATTTACGCGGTTTTGCAATAGCTCTGACAATATATTGGTTCGTCTCTTCATTTTACTGATTGATATTAATTTTACTGCACTACGGGCTCAAAGCTCAGCTTATTGTTATTATTGTTATCATCATTGGTATTATTATTATCATCATCATAATCATCATTCTTATTATCATTATGATCATCATTATCATTAAACTCTATTTTGGAAATTTTGGCATTTTAGCTGTTTCCTGAAATATTACAGAGATATCGAATATAGGCTATTTTCACCAAATGTTTGAAATATTCATCGAGGATTAATTTTGTGATATGGTAATGTTAATCAATTTTGTTACGTGTTGTCAATTTTGAATTAAAATTAAGAAACCGAGGGGAATAATTTTACTATTCTTTAACCATTTCGCAAACAAGATCTTATTTCTGACGTGCCTGTAAGAAAAGGATATGGAAAACATTGGTGGAAAAGAAAAAAAAAGCTGATGATCAGCATTTTCTTCTTTTGCGTCAATGCTTTTTGGTACGATATTCTTAAACTTTACATTTAGTTCACCCTTTTGTATGTCTGTCGCAGCTTTCAAAGTTGATCCATCCTAAAATTTTTTTCGTTTGGGAAAGTTTTTCTCGCCACAATCATCGTTATCTCCTAATGCGTTGCAACAAATGCATTTTTCGCTATATCTCTAATCTAGCAATGCCTTTAGCACATGCATTAACCCCATCCCAAACAGAAATAGTATGGGAAAACATTGAGGCAAAAGAAGAAACTGCTGACAACCAGCATTTCTCCTTTTGCCTAAATATTTTCTGTGTTTTCTTGTACACAAATCATATCTTCAAAAACATGCATTTTGTTGTCTGAAGCAGTTTTTAAATTGGACCAGCCAAACATTTTGTCGTTTGGGAAAGGGTTAACTGAGACTAACATCCCGTGATACTACTCCACAAGGAGTAGTAGTAACCAGTCTTAGCATGGTCTTGTTGTGCTAAAGGCATTGATACTTTAGAGATAATCTAACCGCTCTGTGATAAAGCAGTCTAATTTCTTCCCATATTTGCAATCACATCCCCGTTATGATCACTACGTTCAATTGCAACTGTACGCAATAGTATGGTGAAAAGCATGGCATGGAAGGGTCTTCAATACTACATACATGTCGACAAACTCGATCTCGATACAAAATAGCAAAACGCAGTAAAGAACTTCATATCCTCAGTTGGACTGATAATCTAATCTAACATTCATAAAAATTCCACTTTCTGTGCGTACAATGAAGGGAATGAACCGTTAAATCTTGTATTCTATATATTTGTTTGGAAAATTGGCTATCGATAGAGAAATTTTACACGGCCCTTGCAGCGAACGATTGCGTACAGTTGCAGTTGAACGTAGTGATCATAATGGGGTTGTGATTGCAAATATGGGAAGAAATTAGATTGCTTTATCACAGAGCGGTTGGATTGATATTATTTAAACTGATATTGTTTAACTGCTAGTACGTTCTATCAAGCTAAAACGTACTCGTATTGAGTTAAACACTTAATCATGTCTCTAAAGAGGCGAGAATGTAAGAAGTCGGTGATGCATCTACGATAATTGATGCTTTTGCAGAAACAACTCCTTTTGGTCTCAAATCCAAACAAATATAGAAAACAATGACCCATTTCTTTCTAATTCAGTAGTACACAAATTGAAAATGCAAGTACTACTAACAGCTGATTTATTTCTTTTCGGACAGTCGCTGTTCCGACATCACCGACTGTAGGTTTGTCCATCGTGATATAATAACTGCCAAAAATCAAACCTTAATATACCGAACAATTTAAGTGAAAACACTACACCTACATTGCTTGTCACATTTCTTCTAAATACAACAAGTAAAAACATCAAATGAAAGTGGTTTGCATTGTTCATTGACTTGATTCATCCAAGCACTTAACGTTTTGTGGATCTTAATTACGGGGAAGAAAAAAGGACCATTTAAATTTGACAGGGTCCGTTTTTCAGGTTGACAATTTGAACGGAAATTTTACACAATTTAAACCTTCAGAAATCCAAGCAGAAAAATGCAAACCATGCCGGAATGCACGGAATGGTAGTCTGATAACTTACCGGTTATGAAATGTAAAGAAGATTGCAAAACATTGTTTGAGCATTTAGAAAACGATGTTCGAAAAGCAGAGTTTTCATTATGTTGCAAAGCTTGAAATTTTTACAATGTAATCTCCATAGGAAATTGAAATCGCTATTGCATGGACATCTGGCAACAATCCTAGTCGAAGAAAGGTTTCGAAACCCCTGTAAGGCCTGCATGATGTTGCAAAAAAAAAAAAGAAAAGAAAAACGTGATAAATTTGTGAGTATCAAAGCTGAACATTTTAAATTCCCTATTTGTTTATGTCAAAGGGAGGTAATTCATAAAGTTGACAGATTTGATCTTAATTTTAGGGCTTGCAACAAGAGATAAGTGAGATTGTGTGTGTGTAACCCGGATATGACCAATTCCTAAGAAATAATGAATCGTTTCCTGCGCATGTAATTTCAACAAAACGATTACTGAATGCCTGGGAAATAAAGTCAAAATATATTTCAGGCTTTTTGTTCTGTACTTTTCCAGAAACAAGAAATCTGTTTGTTCATTATATTTATCAATTAGGACACAGCTTAGCCAAACTGTTTAGGATCCTAGGACTATGAATGAAATTGGTCAGAATAATACATCGGAAGCTACATATTATATGGTTTTTAATTTCGGGATACCTCGTAAAAGTCGTTTGAAGATGAAGTATCCCCCTATTCAAACAAATTTTCTAAAAATCATCAAATATAGATTTTTGGAGCAAATACTGACGCTCAAGCATATCTAAAGACCTTAACAAATTTTGAGACCACGTGAAAAACTGATTTATGTTGTAAGTAGGCTTCGAAAACATGCTCTGTATAATCCTTCTCCAAGCAATAACTAACATTCCTGGCTTAGTTCACTGTAGGGTGGTCACACTTTTTTCCAAAAGTATTCCAGCCCCTACAAAATATATACCAGCTTACAGAGAATATTGAGAGAAACATAAAACTGGTTGAATTGTGAAAATCGGACATTGCGTTATGGAATAATGCTTATTCAGATTTTTACAAAGGGGAGATAATTCTGCCGAATTACGTTATTGTTTATTTTTCAAAGAATTTCAACAAATTATATATCATTTTCAAGGTCTGAATGAGGGGAACTCAAAACTGCTTAAGTTTTTAAAATCGGATATTTAATAAAATAGTTACACCCCTTTGAAGTTTTACAAAGGATGAAATTATTCTACCAAACAATTTGGTTCTTTAATTTCTACCGAACAATAATTATATAAATATTTGTTACATTATTTCAACAAGACATTATTTTCACGATCATATATGAAAGGTTTTGGAAAACATTGAGACAAAAGAAGAACATGCCGATAACCAACATTTTCTCCCTTTTCGTAAATATTTTCTGCGCTTCGTTGTGCGCATATCATTTCCATGTCATTGCCTCCGATAAAAACAAGATTTTACGACATATAGAATAGGAATTTCAAACAACAACAACAAAAAAAATAATTCAAACTTTCAAGTGATCGATTATTAACATTATATCTCTGATTCGTGAAGAAATAGGCTTTCAAAACATTGACCCAAAAGAGCACCATGCATTTGAACATGTCCATTTTGCAACCTCTAAATTCAATCTAATTTTTGCTGCCTCACCTTGTCCCGAACAAGACCTGGTTAGACCTGGTTTTGACGTCCTGAATGGATTTTATTGAAGGTGAAAAGATTGAGGCGAATGAATCTTATTTTCTTTTACACTCATTCTGTCGCCTGTCACAGCTTTCGAGTTTGATGACCATAAAGTTTTACTGTTTGGGAAAGGGTTAAATGGATGTTTAGGAAACCCATGAGAAACGCCAATTTTGTAAATCCCTTTGGACTGAGCACGAAGTGCTCAAGATGAGCTATTGGGGTCACTCACCGTTCGTCCGTCCGTCTGTTCGCCCATAATTCCTTGAAACACCTCCTCCTCTTTAACCATTGGGCCGATTTTGACAAAACTTTACAGGAATGTTCCTTGGATGACCATATTCAAAGAATGTTCGCGATCTTTTTGATTCGTCAAAAATTATGGGCGTGGCAGGGCAAGGCTTATCGAATTTTGAGAAATCATGATATCATTCTTAACAAATCAACCATTCGGCCAATTTCAACCAAACTTTGCAAGAATGTTCTTTGAGTCACTGTCATCAACATTTATGAATAAATTAAGGATGAATGGAGTTAAGACAGAAATTATCGATAAATCACGTGGAATTGAAAAACACTTCCCATTGTTAAAGCCTTTGCGCTTGAATGCGCTAAGCTAAAAGCACAAGATGTTTTATTATTTGAACAGATAGGATGTTGAAGAATATATACAGGCTTTTCTAGGCTTTTCTGCCGCATAGTTCTTGCCATTTGAAGCCGAGTAAAATGACCTATTTTGAATACATAATTATCGACTCATAATTCATCGGTTCATTGTATTGACATACACGGATTAATAGATCTATTTTCCCTCTTTAATTTGATATAATATTTATGAAAATCCGTTAAGAAATGACAGTGCCAAAGCAATTTTATCACACATACCCACGCGTCCTTCTAAGGTAACGACCGAGTTCAAACAAAGAAACGCAGAGTTGACCCACTTTTTCAAATAGAGATTTAACACGAAAAGAAAGTATACATACAAGGTAAAGATATTTTATCACAATAAAATGTAACTATTTAGCTTTAAGTTTTTACACACTTTTTGGCAATTTAATGTGTTATTTAGGCTGAAAATGCCGTTTGTAAATTACTCGTTTTTACATAGAATCAGATAGAGGCAGTTCTTTTAAAACGAGACTGTGACCACACTATTAGTTGTCCCTGTAATAATCACTCTTTCTTCGCTTTTCAATAAAAACCTAGTTACTGCAGCTTAAAATAAGCTGCAGTTATGCTGCTTTTGTTGCAAAGCAGCGATTATATGATTTTGACTCAATGTTTTCAGGGTTATGTTGTGCACAAATTTTTATCTCTATCACCACTCATTTTACCGTCTGCAGAAGATTTTAATCATAAAATCCTTGTTTTGTGGGAAATGGACACATTCACGTGTATATATATGTGACGTTTAAAGGGAGTTAACAAGGCGGATAATATGCCGGTGAGATTGCCTGGCCAGTAGAGAACGTGAAAAAAGTTGGTTTATATATAAAAACATCAGCCCCTTTAGGGTCGCGGATCCTTTTCTCTGAATGGACTGGTTGTTCTCTGTATGTAGCCATGCATCCCGGAACGTTACACATACAGCAGCCTTAATATTTGTATATCTGATATCCCAAGCATTATTTTATCATCCGCTGGGAAATATTGAATCGATTATTCATAGACATTCAGAACGGGCTAGCATAAATATGGACCTATAGTTCTGAACTTCCATTATCTGGAATCAAGAAAACTTGAAAACAAAAAAGTCCGTGTTGCATTCTCCTAGGGCCATCAAAGTATTTAAGATGTATTTTGGTCTTACCAATGTCCCACGAAACTGTTAAAACAACAATCGCATTACATAGACTTTGATAGTTTGTGATACGCGATTCTGGTCCTAAACGTGTTGTAAGACATAGGTTAGACAAAAATACATCGTACGCCAATGGACCTTACGAAACCGTAAATGCCGTCTAAACCACTGAAGACAATGTTGCCGACAACAAGCTTTAACTACTGCTGAAAGAACTAAACTCATAAATCAACTAAGCTGTAAACAGATGGTGGTTTAGATTATAGTTGACCTGTCAGAATGATGTCACCAGTGGACGTCTCGAATGCGGCAGGTCGCGGAAGTTTCCAAGTTGTCGAAATCGTCTCAAAAGTGCCGATATGACGTTTTTAATCTTTAAAACTTTATGTATCGTTATTACCAACGTTATGTATTGTTATTACCAACGTGATGTATTGTTATTACCAACGTGATGTATTGTTATTACCAACCAATCTCCTTCGCAGTTATCTCCCCTGAATTTGGATTTGGGAGATCTCTGCCGGCATAGCTTGAGTTACCAAGATTTCAGGTAATTGATTTTTTTTTATTTTGATTTTTTTTTTCAAAGTAAACATGCTTTAAGTGATGTTTTAAGAATATGAGGTGTCAGATATGAATTCAAATAAAAAATATAATTGAATTTAAAAAATTATTACAGAAATATAAATAAATTTCCGCCATCTTTACGATATCACGTGATATTCACCATGGTCACGTGATTTATATGCCTGCAGTGATAATGTAAGGCATTGTCGCTGTGTGGAGTTTGATTACCAACGTGATGTAGTGTTATTACCAACGTGATGTATCGTTATTACCAAGGTGATGTATTGTTATTACCAACGTGATGTATCGTTATTACCATCGTTATATATTCCATAACCAACATTATCTATTGTATTCATCAACGTAATCTATCGTCCTCAACAACCTTATGTATCGTTATTACCAACGTTATGTATCGTTATTACCATCGTTATATATTCCATAACCAACATTATCTATTGTATTCATCAACGTAATCTATCGTCCTAAACAACCTTATGTATCGTTATTACCAACGTTATGTATCGTTATTACCATCGTTATATATTCCATAACCAACATTATCTATTGTATTCATCAACGTAATCTATCGTCCTCAACAACCTTATGTATCGTTATTACCAAAGTTATGTATTGTTTTAACCATCGTGATGTATTGTTATTGCCAACGTTATGTATCGTTATTACCAACGTCATGAATCGTTATTACCAACGTCATGAATCGTTATTACCAACGTTATGTATCGTTATTACCAACGTTATGTATCGTTGTTACCATTGTTATGTATCGTTATTACCAACGTTATGAATAGGATTTAACAATGTTATGTATCGTTAATACAAACGTTATTTTGTTATTACCAAAGTTATGTATCGTTATTATCAACGTTAAGTATCGTTATTGCCAACGTTATGTATCGTTACTACCAACGTTATGTATCGTTGTTAACAACGTTATGTATCCTTATTACCAACGTCATGTATCGTTATCACCAACGTTATGTATCGTTATCAACAGCGCAATGTATCGTTATCACCAACGTTATGCATCGTTATTTTCAACGTAATGTGTTGTTAAAACCAACGTTATTCATCGTTATCACCAACGTTATGTATCGTTATTACCAACGTTATTCATCGTTATTACCAACGTTATGTCTCATTATTGCCAACGTTATGTATAGTTATTACCAACGTTATGTATCGGTTTTATCAACGTTATGTATCGTTATGACAAACGTTATGTATCGTTATCACCAACGTTATGTATCGTTATTACCAACGTTATTTATTGTTATTACCAACGTTATATATCGTTATTACGAACGTTAAGTATCATTGTTACCAACGTTATGTATCGTTAATTCCAACGTCATGTATCGTGTTTACCAACGTTATGTATCGTTTTTATCAACCTTACAGTGTTGTCCGGTAAGTCTGCGCACTTAAGAAACAAGATCGATATTTGCCATTGAAAACATGATTGTAAGCTCACATGATAAGCATAAATCAAATTTAGGATCTGTTAAAACGTGTCAATCTAAAACTCCTATACAATTCCCCCAAATAATTGAAATAATCAAGCTTGAAGTTAGCTAACCTCGTGTTTTGAAGTTTATTTTTATGTCCGGTAAGTCTGTGCACCTAACTGTGTGTAGTTTATTTACACAGTGATGTCACTCGGTGAAGTGATGACGTTTGCTATGTAAAATGCTAAATGAAGTTTAGTTGTGTTTACTTTAGGTGAGGAATTTCTGCATTTCATAGGAAGGTTAGACTCTTTTACATTAGGCCTATTTATCTGAGGGGAATTTAAGTTTTTGTGCCATATTTTTATTACTAAAATACTTAGTTTTCAAACCTTTCCAGAAGAGAAAAATGTGGAGGCTGCGGGTCCGATTAAAATAGGTCACATGAATATTAATGAGGAAAATGTAAACATTTGTATCACTCGGTTAAACCAGGAATTTTGTAGAATCGTTCATTGAAAGATATTCATAATATTTGAAAAGTCGGGTCATAGGTTAATTGTTGTTTTTGCGTTTATAAGGAGAGGTACAACTGTTTGATATACGGAATTGAAAAGGTGCGCAGACTTACCGGACGCGCAGACTTACCGGACTCGACTGTATGTATCGTTATTACCGATTTGATGTATCGTCATACCAACGTTATGTATCGTCATCACCAACGTTATGTATCATTATTACCAACGTTATGTATTGTTATTACCAACGTTATGTATCGTTATTACCAACATTTTTTTATCGTTATTGCCAACGTTATGTATCGTTATCACCAACGTTGAATAACGTTATTACTAACGTTATGTATCGTTATTTCCAACGTTATGTATCGTTATTACCAATGTTATGTATCGTTATTACCAACATTATGGATCACCAACGTTACGTATCGATATTACTAACATTATGTATCGTTATTACCAACGTTATGTATCGTTATTACCAACGTTATGTTATTACCAACGTTATGTATCGTTATTTATCCTGTCACCAGCTTGATATTCTGCCCAATAACAGGGGGTATGATAAACTTAGCTTTATCATACCCCCTATCATGTGACATACTTTATCATGCTACATGATCACGTGGTCTGCCGAAACTACATTTAATCTTATCCGAAGGTTGGCGTCGATCTCGAAATCCCCGTTTTCATAACTAAACTTACACATATTGTCCGCCTGCGTTGAGTAGCAAAAATCATCACAATCAAATATTTCAGCGTATTTAACCCATATTCTGACCCCAAAAGTACAAAAAATCGCCAAAATTAAGTTCACTCGTAATCCGAGGCAAGTGCACAGTGTATAGCCCACTGTCCGCATTAACTTCCGCTTGCGAGTAAGGAAACGAGTCAAAAAGGAGATTGAAGCCCAAAAAACAGGTAAAAAGTTCATAATAGATTGAATAGTGTTGGAGTTATTTTGTATTATGATGGAAGGTATATGAAAAATTATCATTCCTGGCGTATATATACGAAAAGAACTCTATTTTCCGACGAAAATGCAATTGCTCACTTAATTTTCTCCAAATCGTCATTTTGATTGACTCCAAACAAAGATTTCAACGCTTAATATATAATTTAAGAACAAATCCTTTTAATACATTGAAGATATTCATCTATGCTCCCAAATATTACACGATACAGTGTGTTAAAAGATCATTTTAAAAAATATCGACTATAAAACGGTCACTGGTGTTGCCTGCTCACTGCACGGTTGCTTGCTACCTCATAGCACGGTAGCTTGCGAGCACAACCAAAAATCATGTACGGTTGCCTGAGAGCAAAATATATTGTAATTTTGTATATTTTTCGTTTTTAACAGCGATTGATGGTGATTTTAGTGTCTAAATTTGCATACATTTCACTTTTTACATATACAATGCATTGAAATGTTTTAGGAGTGGGTAAATAACCCAAAGTTGTAAAATAAATGCAACGTTTTATTTTGTTTACAAAATCATCATCATCATCATCATATCCTTTTTAAAGTCTGTTTTCCTCTACCGAGGGTTGGACTTGTCTGACATGTCTGCTTCGCAGTCGTCCTCTCCATTCGGACCGGTTCTAAGGGTCAGTGGAAATCATTCCTAGTTTGTTTCTGTCGTCCGACACTACTTCTTCCCAGGTTTTCTTCGGTCTGCCTGAACCTTTTTGTGAAGCTACTTTCAGCGTCCTCGCCCGGGAAACCCAGCCCATACTGCGTTCAACATGGCCAAACCACCTTAGCCTGTTTGTACGAAGGACTCCAACTAGATTTTAATACCAAGCTTTGCGAGCAGGGAATCTGAGCTGACGTCTTCCGTAGGTTTTACATTGCAGATCCAGCGAATCATTGCTCTGTCGTTTCGCTGGAGGCGGTTTAGTGTAGTTGATGTTGTGGCCCATGTCTCTGATCCATGCAGCATGACGCTTCTGACGCAGGTTGAATATACTCGTCCTCGGGTTTGCAGTGGTAGATTTCTGTTGCTGAGAAGGGGGATCAGTTGATGGAACTACCCCCAGGCTGACTTACAACGTGTCACGGACGCTAGTTCACAGCCTCCTCCTGCAGAGAGCATATCCACGCGATAACAGAACTCAGGTACAGCTTCAACTTTCTCTCCATCCATCAATACTTCTGACATCGAGCACACCTGAAGTCAGGATCAGGGCATAGGGGACCTTTAATACCACTGCATTTCTTATGTGTCCAGCACAGACAGCCAGCACAGAAATTGCGTTTCTACCCACTACGGTCTGACAGACACCACAGGGATCCTTACCAGATTTCTTCAGGACATCCAGATTGCTTCCAGAAACCATTATCTTTGTCTTCCCATGTTGACTCTCAGACCCTTCTTTTTCATCCCTGATTTCCAAGTCCTCAGCTTAACTAGTTGCTCCTCCATGGACTCGTCGCTGATCATCAGGTCATCTGCATACAGTAGCTCCCATGGGCAACCTGTGCGGAACTCCCTCGATAGTGCCTCCAACACTATGATAAATAACAGCGGGCTTAAGACTGAGCCCTGATGGACACCGACCCTGACACCAAACTCTTCGCTGTAAGTACTGCCTACTCTTACCCTGCTTCTCAGATCCCTGTACATTGACTGGACCACTCGCACAAGCCACTCATCTATCTCCAATTTGCGCATTGCCCACCAGATGACGTCACGTGGAACACGGTCAAACGCTTTCTCCAGGTCAACGAAAGCCATATATAGTGGCTTGTTAGCAGCAAGGTGCTTCTCCTGCAGTTGGCGTATGATGAAAATGGCGCCAGTTGCATATTTTCGAAGTTAATTTCATGTTGTTTTGGACTTAAATCGATATGGAAGACAGAGTGCGCTATACAAACACGTTGTTAATATAACATTTCTTTTTTTTGTAGGTTGGGAATAAACATGGAAACATATTGCATCTATTGTGGTTCGGAATCGAACCAGTTTTGTCAAATTGATAGAAAAAAAGATTATTAAATATCCTGACCAAAACCTGAAAATGAAGACTATCAACAAATCAGAGCTACTTGTGAAGTCATACTCATTTTTATGCCCCCTGTATCGAAAGATCGAGGGCATTTTGTTTTACTCGTGTCAGTCTGTCTGTCCGTCTGTCTGTCAGTCCGTCTGTCCGAAAACTTAACATGTTCCTTTTCTCCAAAAGTACTTGACATACAAAGCTCAAATTTGGTATGCAACTTCCTTTCAATATTATTTATCTGTTGCATGCAATTTGACCTCCCTCAAGGTCACCTTAACCTTTATCAACCCTTTACAAGATTTTTTTTAAATGGCCATTTCGGAGGCATTGGTGTTTCACAAACACATCTTGTTTTTTTTTTTCTTTTTTAATTTAATACCAAAAATTAATGATCTAAAATTGGTTCATTTATTATTCATTATTAACCTTCAACTAAAAAAATTTGTTAGAGTTCAAGCTTGAATCCATTTGCATACTCAGGTACCTTTAGATGCACCCTAAAATTTGGGAAATATCGAGAAAAAGGAAGATAACTGCTGATTACCTGTATTTTACTTTTCCTTCTATTAGAAAGAACTTTTGCTGTCAATTTTGCTGTCTGATATATCCCCTTTGAATTTTGAACAGTCCGTAATTCTGTTGTTTTGTGAAGGGTTACATGTACGTTTAATCAAAGCTGTATTTTCATTGGCTTCCAGATTGTAATTTTGATTTTATTTGCTTTTCTTAACACAAACTCTTAACACAAACAAGAGTTTTACTTAATTTTATTAAAGCTAAACATATGTGCTATTTCATTTTTTCAAGGTTTTCGACTGCCTTTTAGATTTGCACCATGAAGGCGGTGGTGTTATTCTGTAGTTAGAACAAAATTCTGTTTCCTTAATTCCACCTGGAAGCTCAAATGATCACATTCAAGACCATTTTGAAACCTCTAGATGCACAGTTCCCAGTATCACTTATCACTTTGGTAAATCATGCTGTGGACCTTTGTAGTTATGATACAACATCAGTTCATGTTAAACAAATAAAAAAATCACCATATAGAACTCCGTACGGCGTATAGTCGAAGCTATGGAAAAAGACTGCAGAGGGAAAATAATGCCGCGGTCTTTAGTCAGAGGTTATCTTTATTCATGTTTGATCTTTAAAACAGATTGGCTTTTTTGGCTGACACATGAGCATGAAGATTGAATGAATAGGGTTTAACACCTTTTTTAAGTGTCTCAGTCTCTCAGCGGTACTGCCATATTTTTTTTTCCTACCTACTTCTTCTTCGGGAAAATTTTCGTCCAGCCTATCTTTAACAAAAGATTCATCCATCATCTGAAACACAGTCAGTTATATAAGATTTTTTTTCCAAATAATATTTAAAAGACATCAAACTGGTGTTCTATCTCAAAGCTGTTCTATTGAGATTATGTAACTAGATGATTATATAAATTATAGATACAATGTATTGTTTCAATGCATTTTTGAAATTTTGACCATTAACAAAGTTAGAATCAACTTTTTTAAACAGTTCTTTTATGCGAAGGTTCTCATAACAACATTCAATTATTCCTATGAAAAATAATTGCTTAAAAACTATTTTCATAATAATTTTTGTCAAGAAAAGGCTACTGAGCTCTCATGTAACCGTACAGTGACATCGCATGCAACCGGACTAAAGCTTTCACAGATTGAGCAAGCAACCGTACAGTGAGGCGACAACACCAGCGGCGTTTGATAGGCGATATTTCTTAAACCAATGCGTTCATGTCTGTTATTCTTTAATTTCTGGTGCTTAGATGGTATATCTTCAAAATATCAAAAGTATATGCTCGTATATAAATTGTAAAACTTTGAAATTGATGTTTGAAATCAATGAATGTGTAATTTTCGAATTTTTTTAGTGAGCAATCGCTAAATGTAGCTTTTCTCAAAGGATAAACTGAATAAATAACCTAGTTTATGTACATACAGCCCATACATGTAAAATTTACTTCATTTTTCATTTCATAATTAACTATTTACCTGTTTCTTTGGCTGCAATCTAAACCCCGACTCGTTTCCTTACTCGCAAGCGGAAGTTAGTGCGGACAGTGGACTATACATTGTGAAGTGGTCTACAAAAAACGAGAACCAGATAGCGCAAATGACATCTTTTCATTCCCTTGTCTAAAAAATGAACTAAATGCCCCACTAACAGAATCCGCACTTGGATTGTTGACCTAGATCTTAAAAATCGATGACGTAGATTAAAGTTTAGATGACGTAATTTACATACCGTGGTTTTCTGGGAATCGAAGCGATGTTTGTGTTTACAACAAAACAATGCAGGAAAAACAAGGAAGGATTTAGTTTTACAGCAGGAGGTCAGAGATCATTGGTGTGTTATCGTATTTCAAGAGATCTGCAGTACCTGTTTTTATTCTCCAGGCTATAGTTATTTTGAAATAATGCCTTCATTGCCACGCACAACACAAGTTTGCTTCGTTGGAGACGGTCTAAAATGGACGACATCGGAGAAAATACAGAACAGGTTAGATTTTACAGCTAAATCCAGGGGTGAGAAATTTAAAGTTGGGACGAATAGTGAACTCAACGATTTGCGGTATGCGCTTCATGTTCTTGTTGTATAGTTTCACCTTTTCAAGTTTTAATTTCATCTGTTTTTTGTTCAATCCGAAACAGACCCTTCCAATTCCAATCCGCACACAAAGAAACGGCCATGTCAAGACACAGTCGTCGACTCTAGTCACTTCTAATTCTTTGCTATTTGAGTTTACACGTAACATTATAAAATGTTGATGGAAAAGGCTAATTTCCACGCGGATTACTTTCTACTGCTCACTACGTTTGCGCATTCAAACATTTTGAAAATGTGACATCGCCGGTGAAAATAATCATTTGATTGATTTCAAAGGATTATGAATATGTTTCTGTAATTCTACATCGTTTTAAGATCGTAACGTTATTTATCCTGTTACTAGCTAAATATTCTGCCCAATAACAGGGGGTAGGATACACTTAGCTTTATTCTACCCCCTGATCACGTGACATGCTTTATTATGCTACATGATCACGTGATCTGCCGAAACTACTTTTAATATTTTATCCGGAGGTTGGGCAGGGTCGATCTCGAAATCCCCGTTTTTATGACAAAACTTACACAAATGTTCGCAAAGTCTCCTGTTTTGAATACCAAAAATCATCCCAATCAAATAATTCTGCTTATTTAATCAATATTCTTGCACTGAACTTACAAAAAATGCTAAGTTTAAGTTCACTCGTAAGGCAAGTGGTCTACAGAAAACGAGAAATAAAAAGCACAAAAGAAACTTTTCCATTCCCTTGTCTAAACAATGGACTAAATGCCACACTAACAGAATCCGCCCCTGGAATATTGACCTAAATCTTAGAACTCGATGACGTAGATTAAAGTTTGGATGACGTAATACACACCCGTTGTTGTCTGGGAATCGAAGCGATGTTTTTTTACAACAGGACAGTGCAGGAAAAAACAAGGAATGGTTTGGATTAACATGAGGAGGAGAGATTTGTGGTTTGTTATCGTATTTCAAAACATCTGTAGTACCTGTTTTTACACGCCAGGCTATTGTTATTTTGAAATAATGCCTTCATTACCACGCACAACACAAGCTTGCTTCGTTGGAGACTGTCTAAAAAATGACGACATCGGAGAAAGTGCAAAACACGTTAGATTTTACAGCTAAATCCAGGACTGAGGAAATTAAAGTTGGGACGAATAGTGAATTGAGTCATTTGTGGTAGGTGCTCCATGTTCTTGTTACAGTTTGACCTTTTCTACTTTTAATTTAAACGTTGAATCTGTTTTTGTTAAAACCGATACGGATCCTTCCAATCCCAATCCACACACAAAGAAACGGTCAGGTCAAGACACAGTCGTCGACTCGCGTCACTTTCTAGTTCTTTGCTATTTGAATTTACACTGCATGGTTATTATATTTGAAAATTGAAATAAAACTTGCTTGTTTTTACCTCGTTAAAATTATAAAATGTTGATGGGAAAGGAAATTTTCCACGCGGATTACTTTCTGACGCTCATCAAACGTGTGCGCATTCAAACATTTTGAAAGGGTGACATCGCTTTAAAAAATAATAATCCATTGATTTCAATGGATTATGAATATGTTTCTGCAATTCTAAATCGTTTTAAGGTTGTAACATGATAAATAGAATAGATGTTTCATGTCTTGGATGGGTCAAGTTTATTTGGCTCGGCTGAGGAATTTATCATGTTCGCCTTCGGCTCACAAGATAAATTCCTCCGCCTTGCCAAATAAACTTGACCCATCCAAGACATGAACCATCTATTCTCTATGTATCGTTATCACCAACGTTATGTATCGTTATCATCAACGTTATGTATCGTTATTACCAACGTTATGTATCGTTATTACCAACGTTATACATATGTATCGTTATTACCAACGTTATGTATCGTTATCACCAACGTTATGTATCGCTATTATTACCAACGTTATGTATCGTTATTACCAACGTTATACATATGTATCGTTATTACCAACGTTATGTATCGTTATCACCAACGTTATGTATCGCTATTACCAACGTTGTGTATCGCTATTACCAACGTTGTGTATCGCTATTACCAACGTTATGTATCGTTATTACCAACGTTGTGTATCGCTATTACCAACGTTGTGTATCGCTATTACCAACGTTATGTATCGTTATTACCAACGTTGTGTATCGTTATTACCAACGTTGTGTATCGCTATTACCAACGTTATGTATCGTTATTACCAACGTTGTGTATCGTTATTACCAACGTTGTGTATCGTTATTACCAACGTTATGTATCGTTATTACCAACGTTGTGTATCGCTATTACCAACGTTGTGTATCGCTATTACCAACGTTACGTATCCTTATTACCAACGTTGTGTATCGTTATTACCAACGTTGTGTATCGCTATTACCAACGTTATGTATACCTATTACCATCGTTCTGTCTCGTTATTACCAACGTTATGTATGGTTATTACCAACGTTATACATGTATCAATATGAGAATCATTGAATTTATTTAAGTGTTTTGTTGTTGATGATGTTTCTTTAACTGCTTCCAAACAATGTCTCAATTTGACGTCGTCGGTACAATAAGCTTAATAATTAAAATAGGTTAGAGAATATATTGTTACAAAAGAAAATGCTGATTACACGAATGTTCTCCTTTTTGTCTCAATATTTTCTTTGCTCTATTGTACATAAATACAATCTGGTTAAACTCTTATGTTAACTTTTCACGTACTTAACTGTTGAAAAATTTACATTGTACATAGAATCTGTAAAGGTCTGGTTTGTCGCCTGTACATAGCAGTTTTCATAATTTTGGCCGTTTCGGGAAAGGTTTTAAAATATACATCTTTGAATCATTGTAAACAATATATCACAAATAACTAGCTAGACAGTCTACTTGTTCCTGTAATTATTATTTTACACTTAACCACTTTTGTCTACTTTTGCCAGACGAAAAGGCTTTAGACAGGTCCAAATTCAAAGTGGAAGAAGATTGCAATAGATATCTATTAACTTGAATTTTAATGAACTTAATTTTTATATCGCAGGCTATATCATGGCAAATGAACGACCCATGTTTCATTTTTTCTCTCTTATTTTCCACCTTATTAGAACTATGTTGGGAAATTGTGAAACCAGGGGCTATTTGTAACAGGGTTGAACAGTGCAGTCAGTCATTCAGGGTGACGTCATACTACAATTACATTCACCGCGCATGCGCAGTCGATAATCCCAGCCTCCCGTACTACAACCAGTCATTAGTGTAGACTGGAACACCGCGGCGATAACGTCTCGTTATTACGTTAGTCTAGTGTAGAAATTATTTATTCCTTTTCCAACAATGAGAGAAATTGTGCATATACAGGCTGGACAATGTGGAAACCAAATTGGGGCCAAGGTGAGAATTATGGTTTATTTTAATTTCATAAATAGATCTAGGCCTAGATTTATCTTTTTACGTTTTGTTATATTCTTTTTTTTTAAATCTATGAAAGCAGTAGACAAAACCACACTAGGTTATGTAATAAATATTCCTTGTGTCTCTGTAAGGTATACGTTATGGAGTTGATACTAAAAGAAACCCTTCTTTTTCTTAATTTAAAAAAAACAGTACAGAATGATGATTACAAATTTAACTCTTTCACAAACAATGCCTGATTTATATAGCAAATACATAGGAACATATTGACGAAAAAGAAGAAATTCTGATAACCAGGATTATCTCCTCTTGTCTAATATTTTCTGTGTTGTACTATTGTGGAAAACCCTTTCTTTAACATTATCTTTTTGTCGTCTTTAAAAGCTTTCGAATTTGAACCAACCTTACATATTGCTGCTTTTCAACATTAACCTCATAACTGCAGCTTTAAAAAAAGCTGCAGATACGAGGATTTTGTTGAAAAGCGACAATACTGTCTTTTCAGAGAGGGTTATTACTTCAAATGAGTAATTTTACACCTGTGCAAAACAACAACTTCTATCCATTTTATTACATTGGTTATAAGTGAAGTCATTGTTGCTGTAGAGGATGGGTAATTAGATCTTCACACGAACAACAAGGATTCATTGTTGGTAGATCTGCACACTTGCAAGTGGGAAAACCTTGTAAACTTTGGATATCGTCGTTGAAAATGCAAAAACTCGTATCTCGTTTCTGAAATATTCTATAGGGGCGGGGAAAAGCGTAATAACTTTTCCCAAACTGAAAGGATTTACTTGAAATTTGGACATATTGTTCACAAGTAACGTGTCATCAATACTGATCAGTCAAACTATCTCAAAACCTGCAGGAATGTTCTTTACTGGGAACAAAAGGTTTTACTTTAAAATTCGCACGAATCGACATACGAGGATTTGCATTTACACCGACGATATATTTGTTTCTGAAAATTGATTCACAGCAACAGATACGATATAGGGACCTATAGACATTCTAAAATCATTATTTCAAATTCAATCCCTCTTACTTTGACGATTCAAAAATGAGTACCAACTAGATAATATAAATAGATTATGATTGATCATTGCCCGGTACAGGTTTATGGAATTTGTGTAATTTATAATGTAGGCCTTACTTGGGTTTTCATGGGAAAATGCTTAATATCACTAAATCGAAATCAAATCTAATTAGAGTTGGTTTAGCTTTTAAAAAGAAGAAAAGGTTCACGGAAACTTATTATGTAGCATTTCTTTATCCACATTTTATTCCGCTATTTTAAATCATATAGGGGCATATTTTATTAACAATGAAAAGGTACACTTTACGAAAATATTCTTTTAGAAATATCCATGGATTTTTAAATCATTGTGTAAAAAATCCATTTTGTTACCATTTCTATGAAATGTGTGATACACATATACTAGTCCATGATTTAAAAGCATCTTCTGGTCATTGAACGCGTTAGGGAAAATTCTCAATAAGTTCATACATTCCCATAAACAACAATTAGTTCACTGATCATTATCATTGTAACAACAGAATTTCACATGAAGACAGATACTATTTTAATTCAGACTAATGTTTAAAAAAAACTGCTTTTCAACAAAAACCTCGTAACCGCAGCTTAAAATAAACTGCAGTTACGAGATTTTTGTTGAAAAGTGACCAAGTGTAATTTCTAAGCTACTACGACGTTCTCTAATGAATTACGAAAATTCGCGTAAATAACAATTATCATATTGATCGCACGATTACAAACAAACAAAGGGCAATCCCGCGGTTTTTCGCGTTAAGTCAGACACTCTGTGTAATATTACATTAGGGGGAAAACGTGTTTATCATAATTTCTAATGGCGAACGTGACTCATGTCTGAAATTTCCACAGAGCTCGAGATAAAAGGCCACTGTGTGGAATTGATAGCTATTATTCCTTATTTTATGTTATTATTACTGTGTTCATTTGATTCGGCACACCGAGCCATCGTTTATGAGTAGCCAAAATAGGTTTTGATAAATAAAGAATTTTTATAGAGTGCTAGTACAAAAATATTATCCAAAGCAGGCCCGTAGGAAGCAATTTCATAGGGGGGGGGGCTAAAGCCCTTGTACTGAATATTGGGGGGGCTAATTTGGATTTTCCCAAAATTTTCAGTGTAAAATTAAGAAAATTCTGCATTTTTGGCCAATATTGGGGGGCTTAGCCCCCCTTAGCCCCCCTGTTCCTACGGGCCTGCAAAGATTTGATTCCAGCTGCCCTATGTTAAGCTTATAAACTCGTTATAAACACGTTCAGAGCTATAGAGATACGGATAAACTGCATTAAAATTAAAATATCCTTTAATGAAATTCTATAAAATCTAATATTATGGATAGGGGCCTTCTCATTTAAATTGTCTCTTCGAGACGATTTCAATGAATACAACACAAAAAAAAAATAAGACAAGAATTAGCATTAGTTAAGCTTAACATTTGGCTACCATTCATCTACTCTCTTATGAACAGAGCACATTATCTCTACATTCCATTTCGAAAGAAATATTTCATATTTGATGGTTTGATCAATAGAGCTCGGCAATGGTGAGTACCATTCATCCGGAATTGTTGTAAAGAAAGAATTCGTGTTTTGGAATTCAGCATAGAATTAAAATCACGTGACAGGTAATTGGCAGCGTGTTGAAATACACCACTTGCATTTGAAATCTACAACCTGATATGAATGGAAATGCAATCAAATACATGTGTGCTGCACAAATCTTCAACGGATTTTAATCGCAGAAATGTTCTCACGTTTGTTTGTTTTTTTTTTTTTTTTTTTTTTTGTACGGTTCTAAAGTTAGACTTATGTCAGTCTGTAAAATAGAGATTTGAAAATTAAAGGAAAATAAATAAATGAATTTGAAAGTCGAAAGTTCTTGCGATCTCCCTACTGCCGAACCCAGCTTTTTACCAGAGGCCGGGTAATGCTACACCACTGTACAAATAAAGAAAACAGCCTTTAAACGACTGGGACTAGTCTACTTGAATAAGCTGTAGTACTAGCGTTTTCAATTTATTTTCATGTTTCAGCATAGATCAGCTAGCTTCTGAGTTTGTATGTACTCGCTGAACTATGAACCTCGCAGCAAAGAATGCTTGGCATTTAAACACAGCTGCGTTTATTACAAATAGTGAAGAAACTTGTGAGAAAGAGTGTGCGCCATTTCTTAAACCATTTGAAACAAAACCCCTGATTTTGACGTCGTAAGGCGAGAATGTTACGATCATGAAGAAAAGGCTATCAACGTTGGTAACTTGTTCAAAGATGTTTTTGTACGCTAAACCTTTCATGACCATTCAAGGTAGTATTTAGTCGTCGACGGTCGTTGTAAATGCAAAACCTCGTATCTCGTTTTAGAAGATTTTAAAGGGGAAGGAGAATAGTGCAATAACTTTTCCCGAACTGAAAGGATTTACTTGAAATTTGGACATATTGTTCACAAATAATGTGTCATTAATACTGATTAGTAAAATAATCTCAAAACCTGCAAGAATTGTCTTAACTGGACACACAAGGTTTTACTTTAAAAAAAAATCGCTAAGATCGATATACGAGGTTTTGCATTTACACCGACAATTTCCTTTGTCAGCAGTCAGCTTTTGCCTTCTTGGAAATGGTTTAGTCTGGTTAAGGATAAATTGCTGGCATCCTTTTTCAAATCTCAACACAGTCAGTGTGTTATGAAAAACAGCTGCCGACCTATTAATGAAACAACATGTATCTAAATAAACCACGACATACAAAAATGTTTCAATACTAGCAAAGCATTTTCGAATTAAGTCTTGTTTTAAGGTGGCCGAATGCGATTCCATAACAAGAAAACTGCCCTAGAGAATTGACTCATACTGTCGCATGTTATAAAGTGAATCCTTACTGACATTTTAAGATAATGAAAAAGATAAGTCACCATCTAGGGAAAGAATGGGGACCGTCTCAAAACCAGCACTGAAATGGCTATTTTTAAAATGGAGGCCAATGGGAAATTTGAATATTTTTACACAGATGTTAAAAAATAAAGAATTTCTGCCTTAGAGAATTTGATAATATTTTGTAAATTGATGAACCTGGTCATGATCTGTGAAATAAAGAAATAAAAAACAAAAGTCACCACAGTATATGAATTGGGGGTTGTCTCAAAAGTGCCGGAATAGCAGTGTTTCAGCTGATTTTTGACGCAAATGTTAAAATTTTAGAAATTTCTGCCCTAGAGAATTTGATAATATTTTGGTAATTGATGAACCAGTAAATGATCTGTAAAATAAAGAAATAAAAATCAAAAGCCACCTCAGTATATGAATTGGGGGTTGTCTCAAAAGTGCCGAAATAGCAGTGTTTCAGCTGATCTTTGTCGCAAATGTTAAAATTTTAGGATTTTCTGCTTAAGAAAATTTGATAATGATGTGGTAATTGACGAACCAGCAAATGAAGAAATAAAACAAATGTCACCACTGTACACAAACGGGAGACCGTCTCAAACGTATACTTTTCCACAAAAAAAAGCAGCCTTTTAGCTCGATTTTTGTATAGCTATTTGTACATAGTTATAGGAAGTATTGACCAAAAACAGTTATAATCATGATCGTAATATGTTGCTTGTTTGATTAAAACATAAAATAGATTTTAAGATAAATGTTTGACGTCTCAAAATTGTTTTATTCTATTGTGGGAAAGGCAAATTTTAGGCCTAAATGGCTTTGGAATAAGCTATATTTATCTAACATTGGTGTAATGTCTTGAACTGTAGTGTGAAAGAGGAACGTACTAGACAAAAGTCAGTAGATTCCGATATTTCGAACCGAATTTGGACTTTTCCAACGATAAATTCGTCAGAAATCGGCCGATTTTGTGTATCTTAACTTTACCGTATTACCGACGTCGTCACTTTGAACGCCAAAACGCACGTGTTTAAATGACGTCATCAAAACATTTCAAATACGGCCTGATATATTTTCACGTTTTATTCTTGTTCGGTGAAAAACTGATGCAAAAGTTTGTATAGTTTAACTAAAAAAATGCAACGGATCTAACTTTCTACCCTTTTTTCTGAAACTTTAGGTCGCTAATTTTTTTACGACAACATGCGCGTTTTGGATGCGCACTCGAATCGACTTCGGCCACCTTAAATTACGTTCCCAACCGAATATACTCTAGATAGAAGAAATCGAGACCGAAGAATTTTCGTCAATTGCCTTAAAATTTCCTGTGCTATATTGTGCGAGAAATCTTTCGATAAGATACGGCATAAAATATAGGGCAGACAAGTGTAAGTAAAAATGACATACATCAGGCCCGTAGGAACAGGGGACTAGAGGGGTCAACCCCCCCCCCCCCCCCCGAAAATGCTAAATTTTCCAATTTTTACACTGAAATTTTAGGGAAAATCAAATTTAGTCCCCTATTCAGACACAGGGGCTTCAGCTCCACCAATATGAATTTGCTTCCTACGGGCCTGTAAATAATATTAAAACAAACAATGTTATTCGTTTTAAACATGCACAACTGACTTATCACATCATTTACTGGTCAGTTGTTTAATGTATTTAATGTTAGCTAAAGGGAAGTTGGAAAACAATACTCTGTGTTATAATGGGATAAGATCGTCCAGATTATAGATATAGTTTAGAGACATTTGAGTTTTCCTTTACCTCTAAACCTCCAGTGCTATTTCCAGGCCTGTTTCCTGTTCAACAACAACAACAATAACAATAACAACAACAACAACAACAAAAATGCTTGCGAATATATCAAAACACCGATCTGATGTTAGATTTGTAACCGTCGTAATCTAAGCCGTTGTATATGAGAAAATAAGAGGCCGTTCATAAATTATACATAGTTGTTTAATTCTAAACAAATATCTTTTCTAAAGAAAGTACACACAAAATGGGTGAGAATGCGTCTTTTATTAATAGAACTCGAAAAGAAAAATAACCCCCTTTCACAAGAGAAAATGAAATAATGTATTCTGGTCACAGCTCTAATGTTAACAAAACGGAAGTTGGTTGGTTTATTTAAAATACATGCACGCCGCTAACACATCCGATTGGGATATAGTTTTTTGCTTAGAAAGGAGAAATTAAAGGGACATTTCATCCCAATTTCAATTTTTTAAAGTATGTCTTGATGCCAAGATTGGTTATTCTAATGAGTATAAATACTATTAGTTCTTTTAAGTTGTTGCCAATAAGCGAGAAACACGCATTTAAAGTTGAGACATAATCGATAAATTGCATATAAATCCGAACTGTTGTCCACAACAATTTGTTCAATTTTAACACAAAAATATAAATTTCTCGTAAACGGCGCAATATTTTGGCTTCAAATTTTCAGAATTTTTATAAGGAAATATGCTCTTTCAGATAAAAATAAAAGTAAAATTTATGACAAAAAAGTCTGAAATGTCTCTTTAACGTGTTTGTAACATTTTATTGCCTATTTGAAAGCAAGACACGTGCCATTTTAAGATATTCGCAATATCTCCAATAGGAATCATTATCTTGCAAAGTCTGCCATTACAACATACCAGGTTATACAACACACAGTTGAAAAAAATAAGACTTCATTTTTTGCCACTCATTGAATCCATAGAGCTCATTAAGGCCCGGTCATATACAATTTCGCGTCCACATCAGGTCCAAAATTATACTGCACGGGTCACCTGTTTTAAACGTGCTACGGCCGTGATATGGACGTGGAATGGTGTTACGATTCCACGTCCATACCGCGTCCACTTCACGTCCAAAGTTATACTGCACGGATCCCTTCTTTTAGACGTGATATGGATGCGGAATAGTGTATGTGACCAGGCCTTTAGATGAGAATTGATCATACACTGATTCTTAAAATTGTTTACGAGATAACATCAATATCTTCATGGACAATTACAGATGAATCGAGAGATAGATAGATTCGCATTTTAACCGGGAAATGGTAAATCATAGAGCATCGTTTGATCGATTCTTGGATCAAAGCCCGCAATCAACTGAATAAAAACCTATTATTAAAACCCATTTCCGCATAGTGACGCCTTGACTTTGACGACCCAATGGATAAAGGCTTTGGAAAACCTCGAGGGGAAAAAGAAATTTCTTGTGACAAGCATTTCTTTTCATTCATCACAATGCTTTCTATCCAGAATTTATTCAACGGTGGCCTATTTGAGCAAGATTCTAGAAAAAAGGCCCCGTGGCATTTTAGAAAACATATTTTCTGATCAGCATATTATGGACAAATGCAGTCTTACAAGGATCATTAGGCCATGTCAACTTACAGTCAGTTCATGCAATTAATAATCTATTAGAGAACAACATTGATCCTGATCAGACTGTGCGATGTACAGGCTGATCTGGACCCATATTGGTCTCATATTCTATAAGGAACCATTTTTCAGAATCCGGCTATTTTCCAATAAACCAAAGGCCCGTAGGAAGTAATTTTATATTGGAGGGACTGAAGCCCCTACATGTGTCTGAATATTGGGGGGGGGGGGGGGGGGGCTAATTTGGATTTTACCTAAAAATTCCAGTGCAAGATAAGGAAACTTCCGCATTTTTGCTAACTTGGGGGGGGGAGGCTAAGCCCCCTAGCCCCCTGTTCCTACGGGCTTGAATCAAATTCCTTTTCTTTAATATTTTCGATTACAATTTTCCAACAAACCATGCATTTGTATGAAAGATACAATGTCGATCAATACGAAATAGAGTATCTCTCGAGTGACGCAATATACAGAATAAAAGACAGAAAATACTTGGAATTGGTTGCCAATAGCAACCACCAGACGGGCTCTATCGCTGGATTCTCTATTTTCCACCAAATATGGAAACTGGATGTCTGGTTTTATATCGATTTATTAGGACTGGATATTGCTGCTTTTCAGCAAAAACCTCGTAACTGCAGCTTTAAACAAGCTGCAGTTACGAGGTTTTTGTTGAAAAGCGACGATATTTTTTTCTGTGTGTCTAAAATTCCTTTTCGCTAAATGTCAATTGGAAATTTCAACATATCGTCGCTTTTCATCAAAACCCACGTAACTGCAGCTTAGGATAAGCTGCAGTTACGAGGTTTTTGAAGAAAATGGCGATTATGAATTGCGCGATATTGTACCAAGACCCTCTGTTTATCCCAGTATTATTAAAGAATTCCAGTTATAATGAAAGAAGCCAAACTTTTCCAAGGCGAAAAGAAACGATAAGCAGAAAAGATAATTGTAACGAAAGAAGAAAGTCAGCAAGTTCTTATGCCCTATCCTAAAACGCCAAAATTGAAATGTGTCGTATAAGAAGACAACGTGAAAGTCGATAAAGATATGGTTCATGTAAAGCAAAGAAAAATATAGGCCTAGAGGCAAAAGGCTGGTTATCAGCATTTGTTCTTTTACATCAATGCTCTATACTTTGAACGTTGTTTGAGAAAGGCTTAATATAACAATTTTCCCTGTTAGACTCCCCCAAACTTTCTCAAACATTTTAGAATAATGGAGACAAAAAAGATGCAGTCAACGGAAAAGGTTCTTCTAGTGATTCATATGAATAAATGTCATTTTCATGCTGCAATTTATATCAACTTTGGAATCAATATTTTGTCTATTGCATAATGTTAGAAATGCTGACTAAGATTTTTTGTTTCAGCTATTCGTCGCTATTTTCAAAAACCTCGAAACTACAGCTGTTGCAAGAGTAGTTACGAGTTTTTTAACACAATCGGATAATTTGTGATAGTAGACGAGATACGGTTTTACTTTGATTCTATAGCTGATTTGATTATCCCTTTCTAGAACAACAAAAGCTCATGGGGTTCAAATTGAAAGGGGTTGCAGACAGCTAAATAAGTGTAGCCTTTTTATGGAATTGACATCCAAACTTAAAAGTATTTTAAAAAAAAAAAAATAATGGGTACGTGCTTGTTGTCAGCATTTCCTCATTTTCTCTCAATGGAGTCTTTGGTACAATGTAATAAAGCAGGCGCCAGGTAGCATAAGATATCCCTTTCCTTACCACATCCCGTAATTACCATTACCAAACGGCAAATTTTAGGCTAGTCCAAATTCAGAGATGATGCTGACGATAATTTCAAGTGAATGAAATTTTGCATTTTTTGGTCTCTTTACGTAGAAAACATTGTGGGAATCGAAGAAATTGCTTGTCACAAGCAATTTCTTCATTTCCCACAATGTTTTCCAAAGCCATTACCTTGTGGGGAGACAAAAGGAGTCACTGTGTGGTAATGGGTTAAAAAGAAATGGCTGTGACTTCTTTACATGTTGAAACGCTCGGGAGACGATTGATGCAATCTGAATGAATCCAGATAACATAATTTCATAATGTTACATCTGAAGATCACGCATTAGGGGTCATCTTCTGTGACCTGGGAATTTCCATTTTTTCTATTTTTACACCAACCAATCAAAACGCTCGTTGCAAACGCAGGTCTGTTGTCCCTGACAACAACACCAAAATGGCTGCGGTCGATAGACACGCGCTTGACACCGTGCAAAGAGCAAAGTCCGTTAGTTTTGAGAGCAAAGATATGGCATTTATTAATGAAGTGGATATGTTTCGGTATATTTTTTGGCACTGTACTAAGTGGCAGTTTTGTGCGATCATTGTGCTAACCCGAAGTAGAGCGGTATGTAATTTTGAACATAAATAAACTATATATTGACAATTGGTATACAATTTCAGTTGTAGTCAGATTAGCTCAGTTGGTAGAGCTGCCGACTTGAAAACCGTAGATTAGAGGATCGAACCTCGCGCCGACTTCATCTATTTGTCCCCCTATTTTTATCATCTTTATTACATTTTTCCATACCAAATTATTCTAGAACTTGCAAAAACGAAATAAAAATACAATCACCGATTATGTTTTTTTATATCCGTGATTCTTTTTAGTTTGAAAAATATAAGATACATAGTAGGAAAAAAATGTGAAGCCAGGGAGGGAGTCGATCCCTGGTCATCAGGCTCATGGGTCGGACGCACTACCGACTGAGCTAATTTGGAATCTGTTTTTACATTGATTCAAATTGCCAATTTATAGTTTATCGTGGATGGGTAGTCGAAACCTCGTAACTACAGCTTGAAAAATCTGGAGTTACGAGGTTTTGACTCCCAATCGACGTTATACGTTTATAAGTTAACATCGCTTTGTTTCGGGTTGGCGTGTTGAACGTGTTGAGCTGTTGCTGTCACGCAGAAGACTATCTGTTTCATAAATGCCGTGTCTTTGCTCTCAAAATTAACGGAATTTGCTCTTTGTCTTTGTAGTGAAATCCACACTGGAGGCGTCCATGGCTACTAGTTATCGTTAGAAACGGAAGTGTAGTGTGCACGGTAGTGCGCATGCCCGTGCGCATGCGAAAAATCTTTCAACTTTTCCAAAGTAAAATCTGATTGGCCCAAAGAAAGGTCACAGAAGATGACCCTCAACGGGTCGTCGTTAGATCCTACTGAAAGATAGGATCTATATTTCAATTAGATTGCGATTGATGTAAAACAAAATCATAATAACCTGTTTTCGTCTGTTGTCTCAATATTTCCTTTGCCATAATGTACCGAATGATTCATTTATATCAATTGTGTCGTATGCAACATTCTCCAAAGAGTACCATATTGTTTGTGTAAATGCAAAACCTCGTTTGTCGATTTCTAAGATTTTTAAAGTAACATCTTATGTGTCCAGTTAAGACAATTCCTGCAGGTTTTGAGATATTTTTACTGATCAGTATTAATGACACAATATTTGTGGAAAATATGTCAAAAATTCAAGTTAAACCTTCCAGTTTGGGAAAAGTTATTACACCTTTAAAATTTTCCAAAAACGAGATACGAGGATTTGCATTTACAACGACGATATGCCTAAATCATATCGTTTTTTCGAAATGGTAAAGTCATTGATTGTCATTTTCATGTTCACTGCAAAACAGACGTTCAATGTTTTTTTTTTTGTTTGTTTGTTTGTTTTTTTGTTTTTTTTTTTTTTTTTTTTTTTTTTTTTTTTTTTTGGGGGGGGGGGGGGGGGGGGGGGGGGCAAAACTCTTCCGTTTTGCTGCTTTTGCAGTTAGGCCTACCTGTTTTTGAAGCTACATGTAAGCGATGATATCTGAAATACTGACTAATTGGGCAACTTGCTGAAAAGCAGTTCGTGCCGAATTTCGATTTTAGATTTCCGCCATTAACCGTTTTTATCGCCACCTGTCCTCAGAAACCTCGTATCTATAGCTCAATACAAGCTGTAGATGCGATATTATGGAAGGGAATCAACAACATGCTAGTGTTTGGCAACTGCATAGTCAAATATCTACCTAATGATCCTAATCTATCTACTTTTAGTTATTCAAAACAAAGTTCTAACCTATCCTAATCTCCATTTTACTTGGTGGTTTGGGTGGTAAACCCAAATTCAAGAATATACACTAGAGATCTCATAAAGTTGAACCGGGATATAGGAAAAAGGCATTTAGGGTGGTCAAATTCAAGGGTGGTCAAATTCAAAAACTGCCACAAATGACAAAATGGAAGGTATTAATGATAGCATTTGTGTAAAATATTGGATAGAAAATATTGAGACAAAAGGAGAAACTGCTGGTTATCAGCAGTTTCTTCTTTTGTTTCAATGTTTTCCCAAGCCTTTCCTATTAGGGGCGTCAAAACCAGGACTTGTTTGGGAAAGGGTTAATGTATTTGAAAACAACAAGAACCCAGGTGACCCTGCAATCACACGCAGTCTGATCAAGGTCAATGTTGTTCTCTATGTCCCCATAAGAAATGTTCTTCATACTGGCAGCATGCATCTTTACTCAGCTGATTTGTGTAGCTTTTCAGAGGCAGATCTTTCAACCCTTTAAATGATATTATTTTCCTACAAATGAATATTTTTTTTTCTTTCAGTTCTGGGAAGTGATCTCTGATGAGCATGGGATCGACCCCACGGGTACATACCACGGAGATTCGGACTTACAACTGGAGCGTATGAACGTGTACTACTGCGAGGCGTCAGGTACGTGGTTCTTGTGCATTTAAAGTTAATTATAATGATAATGTTTACCATTTTTATCATGGAGATTCAGACTTACAACTCGAGCGTATGAATGTGTACTACTGCGAGGCGTCAGGTAGGTAGTTCTCATGTTTTTAAAGTTAATTATAATTATAATGGAGATTCGGACTTGCAACTGGAGCGTATGAATGTATACTACTGCAGGCGTCAGGTATATGGTTCTCGTATTTTTAAAGTTTATTATAATTATAATGGAGATTCGGACTTACAACTCGAGCGTATGAATGTGTACAACTGCGAGGCGTCAGGTAGGTAGTTCTTGGGTCTTTATTTAAGTTAATTATAATGATAATGTTTACCATTTTTATCATGGAGATTCGGACTTACAACTGGAACGTATGAATGTGTACTACTGAGAGGCGTCAGGTATGTGGTTCTTGGGTCTTTAAATTTAATTATAATGATAATGTTTACCATTTTTATCATGGAGATTCGGACTTGCAACTGGAGCGTATGAACGTGTACTACTGCGAGGCGTCAGGTAAGTGGCTCTACTTCGACGAACGCATTATGTGTCTACACTTTCCCATATGATAACGCTTTTTGACGCCCAACATGATAAACACGTGGAAACACTTTGTGGGAAAGAAAGAAATTGCTTGTTACAATTTCTTCATTTTTCACAATATTTTCTCAAAAAATCATTTACTTGAAATAATCAGCTGCAACATTTTTGAATTTGGACAAGCCTACAATTTAACCATCTTACAATGGGTAAACCCTTTCCCAAGCTGCAAAAATGTAGACTGTTTTGAAAGATGCTTCAAACAACAAAATGCATATCGATTATAAAGAAACAATGTTTTCACGTGGTATATGATAGCCTATAACACAAAAATGTTAAGGCAAAAGGAGAAAATATTGGTTATCAACAGTTTATCCGTTGTCTCAGTGATTGTCTAAACCTTCTACTATTAGGTGTTATATTTTGGAGTTCTGCTTACCACAAGTGTGGTTTATTAGCTTGGGTATATATGGAAGATATTACACAATGCGTGTTTAACATTCAACCTTTAATATACAACGTACAACTAACAAGTGCCTTGATACATAGGCGGGAATATATATGAGCATGCGCAGACAATACTATATACATGTATTTACAATGTAGCATATGTAACATCCCCTTTGTTTTAAAAGAAAAAAAATAAAATCTGCATAAAGGGTCGCTGTTGTTGTCTTTATCAATGAATGGAATTCCATAGTACTACAAAACTAAAGTATCAGATTTCAGCATTTACGTTTCCCATTCATCCTGTGAGTAAAACCGTGGGTGGTGAACTCGTCGGCCAGACCTTGTCACATAATTAGGTGTGTCATTACTCATTATGCTAGGTGATACAGAGGCTGGGGTTCCGTTAGGGATTGGCGGCTGGGTGTTCTTATTACCGTTAATTGATTCGTGTCTGGGTTGTGCTCTGTTGATAAAAATACGGTTACGCCTATAGGTCGCACCGTCCGGGGTCTGGATATCATACGACCTGTCAGTGTTTTGTTGCAATATTTTCGCACGTTCCCAATTATCTCCCGGGGATTTTTGAAACATAATGCGCTGACCTGGCACGACTTTTGGAAGTGGCTTAGTTTTTGGTCGTAATAGAATTTTGATTTTTCACGCAGCGAAACCATTTTTTCGCGGGCTTGTTCGGTGTTCACTGGAGAAGGTGTCAATTGCTGATCAGTTGATGGTAAGACTGATCTTAACCGTCTTCCCATTAGAAGCTGTGCTGGTGAATAACCACATTGTAACGGTGTATTACGATATTCTAGAAGTGGAAGGTAAGGATCGCAGTTGGCATCCTTTGCTTTTCTGAGAATTCGTTTTGCATGTTTCACATAAATCTCACTCAATCCATTAGAAGACTGATGATTAGGGCTCGATGTAACATGATTAAAATGCCAATCGTTTGCAAATTTTGAGAAATCAGCAGATGTAAATTGTGGTCCATTGTCCGATTTCAATTGTTCAGGAATTCCAAATCGACTAAAGTGAACTTTTAGTTTGCGGATAACAGTAATACTCTTTGTCGTTGGCAGCAGGTCTATTTCAAAATGTCGACTATATGCATCAACTGTAATGAGATATTGCTGGCTTTCAAACGCAAACAAATCACATGAAATATTTTGCCAGGGTCTTTGTGGTATATCATGTGGTATTAAGGGTTCTTTCGCATTGGCGGAGCGATGTTTTTCGCACACGGGGCATGAAAGAACATAGCACGGTGGGGATTGTGCATGATGGGATGGATAACGAATATTGAGTATACGGACAAATTTTGCCTCGCTTCAGGTAAGAAATTGTGCAATAATTTTCTTATTTCTGCACCAATTTTCAAGCGGTTTGTTGCATGTACCCCGCATTAGTAAGCTCTTTCCTCGGATATATGACTTGTTTGTAGAATCTTTGTACTTTGTCCAAAAATTGATCCCAACCGACCAGAAAAACGACAAAAAATTCAGGCCCTTTTTCTAGTCGGTTGGGATCGATTTTTTAGAAAAGTACAAGGAGTTTCCCGATAAGTGATACATCTGAGGAAAGGGCTCAGTAAGACGGAGTACATGCAACAAACCGCATGAAAATTGACGCAGAAATAAGAAAGTTATTGCACAAATTCTTACCTGAAGCGTGGTTAATTTGGCCGTAGTCGTTACCATTTCGCTTTCTGGTCGGTTGGGACAATATTTTGGAAAAAGTATCATGAGTTATCTAATATGTCATACATCCGATGAAAGAGCTCGATAAGGCGGGGTACATGCAGCAAACCGCCTGAAAATTGATACAGAAATAACAGAGTTATTGCAAAATGTCTTACCTGAAGCGAGGCGAGTTGGCATCAAATTTTATGCAAAAAATAGACTGAGTTTACCGTTATGTTTTGATAAACCGTCGGTGTTGTTATAACATCTCGTAACTACGGTTTGATTCAAGCCGTAGTTACGAAATTTTATAACAACACCAACGAAATACTATTTATTTGTCCGAAATTACGTCACGGTTTACTTGATAAAATCGTTCCCTATTGTCGGTAGTCGTTATCCATCCCATCATGCACAATCCCCACCGTGATAGTCTGTCAGTTCTTTACTCATACCTGGCCAAAACATGATGTCACAGGCTCGGCGCGTGGCCTGATTACAACCTTGATGGCTGTTGTCGTGTACGGCCTTGACCATGTCTGAACGCAACGTTTTTGGGATTACTATTTTTTGACCTTTGAATAATAACCCATCCTCAAACGAAAGTTCGTCTCTGTGGTTCCAAAAATCAACTATCGATTTTGGGCAGTTTTGACGAAGTTCAGGCCAGCCGTCATTCATGACCTGAATTAACCTTTGAATTCGTTGGTCGGTTCGCGAAACTTCGCGTATTTTCTCAAGTCTTTGATCGCTAATCGGTAGTTGCTTGAGTACTGTGTGTACATGGGTGTCCAGCCCATCAAACATATCTGAGTAAGTTTTCGACTCAAAATTTCTGCTAAGAGCGTCGCCTAAGGGAATGCTGGTACCCTTTTTGTGAAAAACTTCAATGTCAAACGGTTGAAGTTGTAGCAACATTCTTTGGAGTCTCGGCGGAGCTACACAAAGAGGCTTTTTCAAAATTGATGTTAAGGGCTTACAGTCACTTTCGATTGTCGTTCGTTTACCGTAAATATACTGTTTAAATTTCAGACATGCAAACAGTATAGCCAAAAGTTCTTTTTCAATTTGTGCCCAAGATTTCTGGCTTTCAGTCAATGTTTTTGAGGCGTATGCTATTGGCTTTCCGTCTTGCAGGCATGCACATCCAATGCCTTTCGAGCTTGCATCGACTTGCAAAGTCACTGGTTTTGCTGGGTCAAAGTATGACAAAACCGGTGCCTGGGTAATTATTTGTTTAACCCTGTGGAATGCTTTGTCTTGCTCAGGTCCCCAGATGAACTCGGTGTCCTTTTTCAGGAGCATGCGCATGGGGCTAGTTTCTTCAGCAAGATTTGGCGCAAACTTGGATAGGTATGTGAGCATACCTAATATGGTTTCAAGCTCTTGTCTAGACTCTGGGGTTTTCATATTCAAAATCGCGGATACCTTGTCCTTGTCTACAGACAATCCTTTGTCCGTGATCACGTGACCAAAATAGTTGACCTGTTTTCGCTTAACTACGGTCTTTTCCGGATTGAATTTTAAACCTTTCTCTCTCGCACGAATGAGCAATTGTTTCAAATTTCGATCATGCTCTTCCTCGTTTTTTCCATAGACAATTATGTCGTCGACAATACAGGCTATTCCATTCAAACCTTCTAAAATTTCGTCCATCTTACGATTGTATATGTCTTGAGAATTTTTTAGACCCATCGGAAGTCTGAGATACCTGAATCGTCCGAATGGCGTCGCAAATGTCGTAAGTCGTGACGACTCGTCTGTCAATTGACATGAATAGTACCCTTTTGTTGCATCCAGGACGCTGAAGAATTTCGCTCCTGTCAATTTCGCGGTGATGTCATCGATAGTACGCATAGGGTAATAAGGTCTTTGTATGCAATCGTTTAAAGCTTTGGGATCAATGCAAATCCGGATCTTGCCATTGGGTTTTTCAACGCATACTAGCGCGTTTACCCAGTCCGTTGGCTCCGTCACTTTTGTAATGATCCCTTTGTTCTCCATAGAACTTAGTTCACACTTAAGTTTCTCTTGTAACGCATGGGGCACTTTTCTTGTGGCGCACACTACAGGCGTGACATTGTCTTTCAGTTTGATAGAACATTTGCCATCAAACTGGCCTATACCTTCAAAAACGTCATTGTACTCGCGCAGCAAATGCTCGGATACGGCAGCATGTTCCGATACCGCATATGTCAATTTGATCATCCCCAATTCTCGCGCCGTTTCCAAATTTAACAACGCGGGTACGTTTTCCTGGTCGACGATGTAGAAGCAAGCTTGTGAAGACCTATCTTTGTATCTACACTGCAGTGTCATTTTACCAAGGACAGTCAACGTGTCTCCTGTGTATGACCTTAAACGCGAATCGGGGGGTAACATAGGGGAATTTATGTTTAATTGCTTTTTAAGATGAAGGGGCAAAATGTTAACCTGGCTCCCTGTATCAATCTTAGCATTAATTTTCTGGTTGCAAATGGAAATATTGACAAGTGCAAGGTCTGATCGATAAGAAGAACCACCTACCGTATACACATAGAATGATTCCTCTTCGCTGCTAGATCCATTTGATTCTAAACCTTTCCCCGAATTCTCAACTAAATGCACGTTATTCTGAGATTCAGACCTACACATTCTAGCAAAGTGATTCAGTTTCCCACATTTGTTGCATTTTTCACCCATCGCCGGGCAGTCTTTCTTGTTTTTATGCTTATTGTGTCCACAACGTGAGCATATGCTTTCTTTCTCACTATTTTTGTCCACTTTGGGGTCGCGTCGTCTCCGTCGCTGTCGTCGCCGTCCATGTGGCTTGGCATCTGATCGTCGGATCGCGTCGACGTCCCTTTCTACCTTCATGGCGTCAATTTCACGTTTGTTGTACTCGTGAGCTTGGATAATTTGTTTGGCCATGTCCATTGTTAATTCATGTCCCCTTTCCATTAGCTTCTCTCGGACACGATCAGATCGGCATCCAAATATTATCTGATCGCGGATCATTTCGTCGGTGTAGTCCCCATAGTCACAATTATTGGCAAGTATTGTTAATCTCGTGATATATTCGTCTATCGTGTCCTCGTTCTGGAATTCGTGTCGGAATTTATATCTGGCGCAGACTGGATTAGCCTTTGGCTGTACGAATTCTTTGAATTTGTCGTACAGAACTTGTGGTGACTTGTTTTGCTCTTCTGTGAGGTTCCAAGACTCATGGATTGTGCGTCCACGGTCGCCTACCCACAACAAAATGTAAGCGCACTTTTCTTTCGCATTTTTGCCTTTCAGTGGCCCGTCAAACATAAGTCCACAGTGTTTCTTAAACTTATTCCATGCGTCCGGCAGGTTTGTTGACGTCCAGTCCATAACTGGGTACGGCAGTGATTCAGCCATTATCGTGGATTGTTCCGATTTTCTTGCACAAAGTAACTCCAAAATTTGTATACGACGATTTTCTTCAGGCGAATTTAAATCCCAGTTCTAAACACCATGTTATATTTTGGAGTTCTGCTTACCACAAGTGTGGTTTATTAGCTTGGGTATATATGGAAGATATTACACAATGCGTGTTTAACATTCAACCTTTAATATACAACGTACAACTAACAAGTGCCTTGATACATAGGCGGGAATATATATGAGCATGCGCAGACAATACTATATACATGTATTTACAATGTAGCATATGTAACATTAGGGGCGTCAAAACAAGGCTTTGTTTGGAAAAATGGTACATGACTTGTAGTAGAAATGGGGAGTGGTTGCCAAAGTGCAACCGCAAGGACTTTAAAGAGACAATAAATGTGATTCTCTTTAATCGTAAGTTTTGAAAAATCCTTTGGTCTTACACTTAAGATAATTATGGTAGACAATTTCGTTAACATCTTTTGCTCTTTTGGTTTTCTCGTAAATGACAAAATTCAGCCCGTATCCATTTTCATCCGCCATACATTCGCCTAAACTATTTGAAGTATGTTTTTGCTAGAGGCAGGAATGTGAAGTATGTAACTGATAGGTCGATAAAACGGGGGAAATGTAACAAATACCAGGCGATATAGGTTATTATAGACAATAGGGAACGATTTTATCATGTTAACCGGGACGCAATTTAGGACAAACAATTATAGTATTTCGTAGGTGTTGTTATAGAATCTCGTAACTACGGCTTGATTCAAGTCGTAGTTACGAGATTTTATAACAACACCGATTGTTTATCAAAACATAACGGTAAACCCTATCTATTTTAGCATAAAATGTATTGCTATTATACTTGTTAAATTCCCAGAATGTGTAAATTTAGCCAGGGCCTGGAAACTAAGCATACCAACGTTTTCTTCTTTTCCCTCAATATATTTCAAAACCTTCTGGTTGAAAGAATGGTTAGGGCTATCATGGATCAGCATGGTTCGCATAATACATTGATACTACAACGATGTGCCCTTTCCATGACTCGATTGTATTGTTTTTTTTTTTTTTTTTTTTTTTTTTTTTTTTTTTTTTTCTTGACTACAATGTTTTCTCTTTCTGACACAGAAGGCAAGTACGTCCAACATGCAGTGTTGCTAGATCTCGAACCAAGGACCATAGATATAGCGAGATCTTTAACCAAATGTTTCTCTCTTTTTCCGTACCATTTTTCTTTGTAAATATGTTGTAAATATGTGTTTATGACGAGGAACGACCATCGTTCAAGTTCTGTTTCTCATACAGGAGGAAAGTATGTTTCCCGTGCAGTGCTGCTCGATCTCGAACCTGGGACCATGCGAGACAGTGAGATCTTTATCCAAATCTTCTCTTTTTCCATATCATTTTTCTTTAACCACAATGTTATCTTTTTCTCAAACAGGTGGCAAGTATGTCTCCTGCAAGTGCTGCTAAATCTCGAACCCAGGACCATAGACACAGCGAAATCTTTAACCAAATTTTCTTCTCTTTTACAATACTATTTTTAACCACAATGTCTTCTGTTTCTCACATAGGAGGGAAGTATGTCCCCCGTGCAGTGCTGCTAGATCTCGAACCTGGAACCATGGACTCGGTTAGATCCGGACCATTCGGTGAGCTGTTCAGACCGGACAACTTCGTGTTCGGACAGAGCGGGGCCGGGAACAACTGGGCTAAGGGACATTACACAGAAGGAGCCGAGCTCGTGGATTCCGTGCTGGACGTGGTCCGGAAAGAATGCGAAAATTGTGACTGTCTGCAGGGATTCCAACTCACACACTCCCTGGGTGGCGGCACCGGCTCCGGTATGGGAACTCTGCTCATCAGCAAGATCCGAGAAGAATACCCAGACAGAATCATGAACACTTTCTCCGTCGTACCATCTCCAAAAGTAAGTTGATTTAAGGTTCATGTAAATTCGGTATCAACATAAAATTTGAAGTTGATTTTTGCATTTATTCTTAACATGTATATGCCATATTATATATCAAATTAAAGCTCTACATAAGAAGAAGATGTTAAGCGACTTAATTCTGGTTTACCTTGTACAGCATAATCAAAATATTGCGAAAAAGGACAACTTCTTGGAAAACCGAGAACGTAGTTATCCTTGAATGAAGTTAGCTAGTTTTTCACAAAAACATACACAGAGGTCTGATCTAGGTAGTACTACTACTTACACGAAGTTTCTTTATTCAGAAAAACTGCCTTTACGAAAAAAAGTTTGACATTTCTTTATTTTTCATATGTAATTCATGGTGGTACTATTTTTTTTGCAACATGAGGTATGGTTAGATAATGGGGTCATTTTTTCAAGCTGTCAAAGGCGGTTTTATCATAAATGATCATTTATTTTAAGTCTGTCGATTAAATTCAAGTAAAAATTGTTGCCACAGCCACAACATATGTCACTTGACACCTTAGGCCTTATTTTATTTTTCAATTTACATGCTATCAAGTTTTATCCCATAAATTCAAAAGTATAACCCATTATAAAAGTTCTTTGTTATCAAAATTATATCAACAGTTAGTATAATATTCCCTTTGATTGTTAAGCAATATTGCTCAGTAATTGCATTGAAACTATAAAGAAAAAAACGTGATACATAACTGGAAAATAAAATTTTGTAATGACCAACTTTGTACACCATACTATTCTTAATTCAAGTTGAAATCTTATTTCAATTAATAATTCATTTAAAATGTAAATATGGGAATAGAAGACATTTAAATTGTGTTTAGTATGCGTGGAAGTTGTTTATTTACGAAATAATTAGTTTTTGAACCAATTTTCAAAATGTCAACAAACACGAGTTCCGGTTTCTTATCATTCATAATAACAAATGATGCGATCAATAATCTTTGAAAATCGAAGAAGGATCGTGTATTCATTGTCTTTAAACTTATATATGCTCTTAATTCTGATCAATTGCCAGCGAATATATATACCTTTTTAAACCCCAAACTGTAAAATGTTTCCATCCGTTTTCATATTGTTTACACGTCCGGCGAATTACACACGGCATATAGCCGCATATGAGTAAGGCGCGTTAGTAAGTAGTCCGTATTTTTCAGATGTCAAGTATCAAATTCCACGATCGGTTCTATCCTAAATTTTGTACAATTTATCATCAATACAATAGTTTATCAATGTTGTGCGATGTTTTGTCAAATGTTTTATTTTTTTATTTGCGGAATAATTTTCTCGTCTAACACGTCAAGAAGGAAGGTGTGGAAACCGAAACTGAAAATAGGTAGACTCATTTTATAACAGAAAAAGTTGTTTACTGTCCATGGATCGTTGCTTTGTGCCATTGAAACACGCACTACAGATATCAGGTATGACAGCTGCAATGCAATAGCTTGTGTAAACCGTATAAGTACTTGTGAATTACATCGTGCAAATTTTGAAAACAACTTTTGCAAAATGGCCGACCCAAAAATCTTGGCATGCCATGTGTTTTCGTGAATATCTCGGTTACCGCTTTCACTATTCTGTGTACGATGGTAGTAGTACCTCATTTAGAATTTGCACATTATATTGACATATTTGAATGGAGACAATTTGTTATGGGGAAAAAGTTCCTGGTTTTGGGAGAAATCCCAATTTTTCGACTTTTTCATTGGATTTTTCTTCTCTGTTTTGCTCTGTCTGGCAAATGACCTATGCATATAGCATGTTATTGTCATAATGTACAAGGACATGTAAGTAATTTTCATTGAAACAATTGTTTGAATTGTTGGCAGGAGTGAGTCTGAGGGACACAATATCACCCGTTCTGGACTTTTCTAATCCCTTAAGCCTTCCTAAAACAACAAACTGTTTAGACTGGTTTTAATTGGAAGAAATAGGCTTCGATTTTCCGTGTGAACAAATACGTCATCGTCACGCCTCACTGGTCTAAAAATAGATTGGGAATCCCTTAACGTACAAATATGGCTGTGAATCTCGCGAAGATTTTCCACGTTCAACTTACCGGAGATAACATTCTAAGAGCTTGATTGCTGTAATCATTTGTTGAGAAACATTCTAATTCCGAGTTGAGAAGGTTGCTGCACTGTCGTGTACTTTTTAAGATCGGTAACTATGAAATAAGCAGTTGACAAGTAATGTTTACACATACGGACATGTCCTGACTTCATCGTGCCGCTCGTGCGTGCTCGCTTACCCTTTCCAAAACGACGTAATGTCATGTTGGGCTAAATTGAAAAAAGTCTGCAGACGACAAAACGGATGTGAATATCTTTAGCGTTTGTTTTATCTCGGAGAAAATATTGAGGCAAAAGAAGGATGATAATCAATATCCAAAGAAGTTATTCACACCCATTTTGTCTGCTGTGCATGCCTTTTCGATTTTGTCGATCATCATTTTCTTCTTTTGCCTCAATGTTTTCCCAAGAATTTTCTGTTGGGGACGTCAAAACCGGTCTTGTTTGGGAAAGTGTCAATATAGAAAAAAACTAGAATTTGTCGCTGAATGTGATTTGATACCCCATAGGCTTTCACTACAACAATGGGCAATAACTAACAAAATAAGCAAGATAGAGTTATGTTCCTTGTACGTTGCACTTCTCCTTGGTGAAATCTATCTACCAGAGAAAATTCATGATCATAGCTACTTTACTTTCAGACTTTTCAATGTTTTTTCTGGTTAAGCTGCTGAGGAATCTCAAGAAAAAACGTTTGTCATTTCTGGTCTGTCTCCATATCTGGAAGCAATGTTGCATGTTGCATATGCGCAATGTTTCGTAGGTTTAGTTCCCGACTGCATTATCTATGATCGACTAATATCGCGCTTGAAAATAATATTTTTTTGCTAACACGGTTACGAAAAATTGTCCGATTCATTGATCGATAAACAAAATATTAGACTGGTACCCGGCAAACGTTGTTGGGGTATTCCCATCGGAAATCTATTTTTAGCACACGAACGCGGGAAAACTGCTCGCTATTGAAGTCGTCCAAATAAACGAAAACCAACCATTAACTACAAAACACTTCGTGTATCTTCGGAAGTCATCCGTAGAAACGAAAATTGATGACGCCTGGAAACTAACGAGGATATCATTTGTCAATTTCCGCTGTCACTGATGCCGCGCGAAGATGTACTAAGCATTCCACGCCAATAATGGGTTGTAGGGACGAAAAAATTGCTTCTCATGTTATCCAACGATATTATCTTTTGAGGCACCAAAAAGCGTAATTATACGGGAATTCGGATTAACACCAGTTACCTATATGGCATGCATACTTTATTATTTCCACTCGTGGTGAACCGGGCCAAAGCGAGGGACGTTTTTTTTCGCGAACAATGTATTCCGTCGGTGTTGTTATAAAATATCGTAACTACGGATTTATCGAAGCCGTAGTTACGAGATTTTATAACAACACCGACAGTTTGTCAATACAAAACGGTAAACCCGGTCTGTTTTTAGAACAAGTTCATTGTCATTAGAAAAAAATCTATAAACACACATATAAACGCAAAATATCTATACCTTGTTGTAGCGAAAATTGTTTTAGTTCACCACCAGTAATTTCAATGGTGTAAGAAATACAGAACATGCCATCTTTTTATATTGTCGGCTAAGCTTGAAAGTATCGTTACTATAACTTGAGAGAGCTGTAGTTACTGTATTTTCGACGGTAACTGACGATATGTAAGAATATCGCTGCTTTTCAGAAAAAAAAATCTCGTAACTGCAGCTTGAAACAAGCTTCAGTTACGAGGTTTTTGTAGAAAAACGACGATAATCTTTCAGGTTTTTAAATCATCGGTTGTCTTCGAAAACCTCGTATTCCGCTTCTTTTCTACGAAACCCTCCTTAAGTGCAGCTTTTTTAAGCTACAGTTACGAGGTTTTTGAAGAAAAGAAGGGAAATAGTAACATTTGTGTTTCATTCTTCTTCTAGGTATCCGACACAGTAGTCGAACCCTACAATGCCACACTGTCTGTTCACCAGTTAGTCGAGAATACGGACGAGACTTATTGTATCGACAATGAAGCACTTTATGACATCTGCTTCAGAACCCTCAAACTGACCACGCCCACTTACGGTGACCTCAATCATCTAGTCTCCGCCACCATGTCCGGTATTACGACGTCATTACGTTTCCCGGGTCAACTCAACGCCGATCTACGTAAACTAGCCGTCAATATGGTCCCATTTCCACGTCTTCATTTCTTCATGCCAGGATTTGCGCCTCTGACCTCGCGTGGTAGTCAGCAATATAGAGCTCTGACCGTGCCCGAGCTGACCCAGCAAATGTTTGATGCGCGAAACATGATGGCTGCCTGTGATCCTCGTCACGGTAGATATCTGACGGTCGCCGCCATGTTCCGAGGACGTATGTCCATGAAAGAGGTCGACGAACAGATGTTGAACGTCCAGAACAAGAACAGCAGCTACTTCGTTGAATGGATCCCCAACAACGTGAAGACCGCTGTCTGTGACATCCCACCACGTGGTCTCAAGATGTCCGCCACCTTCATCGGAAACAGCACCGCCATCCAGGAACTGTTCAAGCGTATCTCCGAGCAGTTCACCGCTATGTTCCGTCGTAAGGCTTTCTTGCATTGGTACACTGGTGAGGGTATGGACGAGATGGAATTCACAGAAGCCGAGTCCAACATGAATGATTTGGTATCTGAATACCAACAGTACCAGGACGCCACCGCTGAGGACGAGGGGGAATTCGACGAAGAGGAAGAAGAAGGCGAAGAAGCGTAAAAATGCCCGTGAATGCAGGCGGAAGTACCCGAAGTAATTTTCGGAAATACTCGTAAATGTTTTCGGATATAATCGTAACTGTTGTCGGGTAATATCGGTAACTTTTGTCGAAGATAATCTTATATATGTCGTCAAAATGATCGTATATATCTATTACCAAAGTTCGAACAAACCTTTTGTCAATGTTAAATGCCTTCAGTCTTAGAATGGTTTTATAGCTCAAACGTCTATATTTCTTGCCATTTCTAAATTTTATTAATTGTAAAAAAAATGTTTTTTTCATTACATCAATTCATGTCGTTCGAAAACCATTTATTAAAACATACATTTCCACAAAAATATAGTTTTGTCATTTTCCAAAATATCTGAACTTTTGAATAAAGTATTCAGAAAGTCGTATGAAATTTCTATGATGTTTAATTGCAAATTTACAACTTCGAGAAAAACTTTATTATTAGATCTAATAATGGAAATGAAAGCCTTATCAATATACATGTACATTAATGTATATGTGTTGTGAAAGTACATTGCTTTGGCATATCGTCTGTGTTGTTGCAAAACGTCGTAACTCCAGCTTTAATCAATCTGAAGTTACGAGGTTTTGCAATAAAACCGACGATATGGCGGATACATCGATGATCCTTTTTAATGTTCATGTTGGTTAGGAGCTCTCTTTACAAGTATTTTGCAATTTTGTTGATTGTATTTTAACGGCATAACGTTTAAATTTGTATACTATCTGTTTACATGATCTTCTTTCTTTTTCTATGTAGCAATTTAATTTGCCGCTATGTGATATGTTTTGATACTTTTGCTTATAGTAAAAAATAAAAACAAAAAACACCAATTGACGTTTTCATTTTAAAACGTACGTGTACAATGTATAATCCATTCTCCATACCAGATCATCATTTTTCGCCGAATATTTTCCGTACCATGATGACTGTACATAACTCCTAATCTTTTTAAAACCACTTTTGTCGTCTGCAGCACCTTTCAAGTTAGACAGTTGTTGTTGTTTGAGAAAACGCAAATATGTTACTGCCCTGGATGTCTGTCTGACGGTCCGTCAATTATCAAGTTCTTGTCGGTAACTTCTTCCTTAATCCTGTCCCAAATGGCAAAATTTAAGGAGGATCCTCTTCAAAAAACTGCTACAAATGGCAAAATGGAAGTTATTTAAGATAGGATTAGTGTAAAATATTGCATGAAAAATATTGAGACAAAAGGAGAAACTGCTGGTTATCAGCAGTTTCGTCTTTTGTTTCAATGTTTTCCCAAGCCTTTTCGTCAATCGCACGCTATTCTGCAATTTTTACATTTTTCACTATATTCTCTCAAAAGTATCAATATACTTTAATTATGTACATAAATAGAAGTCAATCTTAGGAAATTATACCATTTCCCATCAATTTCAGCAAGAAAACCATAACTTACATTTTAACTCATAAAAATGCTTACATTTTCACGTAACGCGTAACGAAAATCAAATATAATTAAGATATAAAATGCAATAGAATTGCTAATCTTCGGTCGATTTTCAAAATTCTTTCAATGTCGGAATCCTTATATCGAGCGTAAATATGGCATTTGCATGTGGGACATCAGAAATGTTATTTGCGTCAAAACAAGGTAAACAACGGCAGCATGTACCAATGTAACGTTTTTTCATCATAGGTCGGCTACAGTATGTAAAAATTAATTTTCGTATATTTTCCGCTACGTCCCTTCGATGATTTTCATTTCATATAAAAGTACATTGTTTCAACAAAAAGGGATGATAAAATCATATTTGAAAGGTTGAATATTTATGTTTGAAACAAAAACGTAGAAAAATTACAAATTTTCTACCCTGCTCGAAAATTGTGTTTATCTAAATGGGGTTCATCTCTTAAACTTTCCTGTTGAAATCGACACACAAAAATCAGCACATGCTATTACTACTGACAAAAAGTACAAATAATAAGCTTTAAAACGGTATAGAATACAATATGATTTATCTAAAAATGTAATAAATTCAATCATAATTTTAAAATTACATTTTTTCTACCCGACGTGCAACGTCGTTGTAGCGTTATATCATAGACGTGTGCTGTTTTGTGTGTAATTTGAATTACTGCAATACCAAAATTGTTCATACAATTCGTGGGTTTTACATAAAAAACTAAGGATAAAGTTGTTGTTTCTGTAAGGAAAGAGATTGATTATCTTATTTATCATTACATGTACAATGTTCTTTAAATTCTCAAATACACATCGATAAGACATTGATCTGGGTAAAGGATACATTGCCAAAATTGATTCAAGGGATAAAATGTTGGTTATAAGTATTTCTAAATTTTTCTAAAATGTTTTCCAAAATTAAGTTTTAATAAGATCATACAATGACAGGTATCTTTCAAGCAATGAACAGTCTTTCTGACAGCTGAATTGTAAAACAAAACAAATGTTGATTTATTGACACACTGAAAAAAAAATTGCGTCAAAATGAGAAAACTCTTGTTATCAAAAATTCCCTGTTTTCACAAACCTTTCCTATCAGAAATTTTCATTAGTGTCCAGATTTTAAAATTATCGGACATTGGGCTGGTTTTAACAAGCATAAACAAATTACGCGTAAACATATTTTAACACAACGTCAGGACGTCGCGCACGGTATTGCGTCACTTTTCAAAAAACGCTACCCTCCGCGATTCATAACTGAATATCGTAGGAATCGTTTTCGTTCTCTCAACTTTGTTATATATCAAAATAAGCGTAAAGCCTTGATATATTTCAATGTTATACTCATTTCAAGTTCTTATTTTGTATAAATTTGCTAGAAAGAATTTTTGTTCGTAAATTCGGCGAAAAAACGCGTGTAACATGTAACATAAATGTTCAAGAGTAACGGATATCTATTAGCAATTCTGCGATTAAGTAACGTCAAACACATGGAAAAATATATTTTGTGACAGTAGAAATGCTGTATGATGTTTTACCGATCGGAAATAAAATTTCTACGTCGATTACGCAAATTAGCCCAGTTTATTTACCAAAAATCGAAGTGTAACAATTAGAATTACGTCGCAGAAAAAATGACAATTTTGTTGAATATTTTATTATTTAATGACTCTAATGCAACCAAACTTGATATAAAAAATACCGTTTTTCTCTATTTCTATAATATATGGAAGAAAATCAGTTAGCATAGTAAACGAAACAATTATTATATAAAATGCGTGTGGACAAAAATTGTTTCATGTCGTTGAAAACTCTAATTTTTTACCATTTAGACTTAAAAAATACAAGTTTTCTTATTCATACAAACATTTAATTTCAATGTGGAAATACCATTTTTTTCTTGTTGATCATATCAAAATTTCGACGCAAAATAACGAAACGTATAAGAGATATTCATTTTTTTTCTTGTGGACAGAAAATGTATAAACGTATACTTTATTTATTTGACGCAATCCTGAAATTATCTAATTGACGCATTTAAAGGTGAAAAAAGAACGAATTAAAGTGGCGGAAAAGCTATAGAAAGACAAAAGATGAAAACAGTTGAGTATTTCTTAAAAGGTGGTCCTGTCTTCATGAATCAGATTAGATTATATAGAGAGTAAACATTAAGAGCACAACACAACCGTCTACGCAAAAACTTATCGTTACGCAATTGACGTTCGCTAGTTTGACGTTACATTTTAGTGCCGCAATACCGTGCGCGACGTCCAGGCACCAACATAACGTTGGATAATGTTGGTGAAAGTGACGTTACGTCGACTTGCGGAATAGTGTGCTATTGACGTTAAATTCTATTAGGGACGTCAAAACAAGGTCTTGTTTGGGAAAGGGTTAATCCAATCCCAAACAAGACCGGTTTTGACGTCCCTGATAGAAACTGCTTGGGAAAACATTGACACAAAAGAAGAAACTGCTGATAACCGAAAGTTTCTCATTTTGTATCAATATTTTCTATGCCATATTTTACACATATTCAATCTTTGATAGCTTCAATTTTTTGTCATTTTTCGCAGTCTTTGAAGGGGACCACCCTAAAATTTTGCTGTTTGGGAAAGGGTTTCAAATGTGGTTTCAATCTGATTACGGTCTTCCTTAATGCTATGTTCCCACTTTCACGATTGGCGCCACGATTGAAATCGTGATCTTAATCGTGGCTCTCGTATCAGATCTTCTCAGTTCTTCAGGTCGATCGTGGCAATCGCGATAATCGTAGAAATTTTTTTGGCTGCCAAAATTTTTTCTACGATTAACACGATTGACTTTCAGTCGTATTTATCGCATCAGAACTTAACAAATCATAACAATTCACATCAGACCATATCTAATCGTACTTCACAATCGCGCTGATCGGGACATGGCAAAATCGAAATATGGCAATGCCTCGTGGAACTTTATATTTAATCTTTCAGTTCTTAGCTTCAACACAATTACCCGATGTCATCTTCTCTAACTTCTGGATCGTGTAGCTCAATCGCCCTTTCTTGCCATTTCACTGCCTTATGGGTAAAATGAAACGAGTCTGCTATGCTCCTTGCGCTACCACCCCTGGATACCGTAACTTGAGAAGGTTGTGTAGAACCACTACTGCCTCTACTATATCATTGACAGTGTCAGACTTCTGCTCTAGAGTCGCAAGTAGACACCTTAATCTGTTAGCTAAGATCCCAGATGCGTTTCCAACAACTCGGCGACCCCTTGATATTCTATATTTAAATATCCTTTCATCTCTAGACAAGTTATTCCTACTGCATGGCTTCATAAGGTAATGTTATAAAGCAAAAGCGTTGTCGCCATAATTACAAATGGTATAAAAACTGATGATCATCTAGGTATGCCGTCATTGAACATGGTTGTTGAAGTTCTATGGATCAATCTTCTAATCCATTAAATAGCTCCGAATCACCAAAAATCTGAGCATCTGACATTGTGTCCTTGTATTCTGCATCTACTAGAGCCAGAAATGGAAACGAAAATATCCCCTTATAACTGTAGTAAAGGCTTTCATATTGTGGTGGCTTCTTTATAACGCCGTATTTTCCATCTACAGCTTCAATGGTAGATGGAATGTTCCATCTCCTATCGAACTGATTAGCTAATATTTTCATTTGAGGGGATAAATGTAAATTGAATACCTAGTCTTCGTATGCCATCACAATAGCTTGACACACTTCCGGTACCATCTCCAAGATACTTGATACACCACATAAGCAAAAGATCGATAGTTATCTCCAGTTGCAAGGTACCTCAGCGTCACTGACAATTTAATACCAGGTTTCATGGCCCGATGATGGGTTTCCTGAAACAGATTGCTTCCCTTTCGATGTATGGAGCAAACCGCTGATACACTTCTTGAAAAATATCTTGTTTAGGTCTAAGTCGCGTATAACTATGGAACGCCGCTTGATCTTCAAATCTTAAATGGATGTCTAAGAGACTGGAATATTGTCCATATAGAAGTCTCCTTTCTTTTGTAAGCCATAACCGCACCCAACACTGTCTGTTTGCAACACTTCCCAGGTGTTGTAGATTACCTTTGTTCCTTATCGTCATTTGTTACGATATAACTATATAAAAGCACAGTAAATGCTACATCATTTTCTTTTCTGTCTGTCATATTACTAAATACTATGGCCTATCTGTTGTAAGCTAAGACTTAAAATGACACATTTTGCATTTGTCAAGACATAAAATATACCCCTTCAGATTCCAATCGTAGAGCTAATCGCGACACTCTTTTTGGATCGCACTGCCACAAGCGTAGCTGGTCTCAAGTGAGCGTATAGAGTCAGAAAGAACTTATCGGAACGTATCTACACGTGTTTCATCGTCTCTAGTCGACAAGCCTGATCTTGTAGAACGTATCGGACCGTATCAAATCTTACACAATCGTGAATGAACGTAGATAAGATCGTATCAGGTCGCTTTTTGTGGATTGGAATAATCGTACAAAATCGCAACAGGTCGCATAAGACCGCAATAATTCTCATCGTAACGCATTGAACGCGAAAATTTCGGTTAAATTCAACGATAAGTTACGACTGGTCATTCGTGGTGTTCGTAACAGAACGCACGACAGTGGGAACGTAGCATAACCCATTACCACACAGTGACTCTTTTTGACTCCTCTCAACAAAATGACTATGGAAAACATTGTGGAAAATGAAGAAATTGCTTGTCACAAGCAATTTCTTCATTTTCCACAATGTTTTCACCTAAAAAAGACCATTTTTTTTTAAATTTTCTTTAATTTAAATTGTTATTTGCAACATCTTTGAATTATGACCAGTTCAAATTTTGTCGTTTGATAATGGGTTGATACAGTTTAGGCATATAGGTCCCGATAACTGAGAAAAGTAATAAGAAATTTCTGATTTCGCTTCATTGTTATTACAATAATTACAGGAGACCATCATAAACGTCCAAATCGGGATTTTGTTAGGAAAGCGTTATAACGACAAGCTCCAAAACATACGAAAAGTCGATTCTAAAGGCCTACGAGACAAAAGCTTGTACAAGGGAAATAACCCTATAAATCCTTCAATACACAATCTATACGAGTTAACTCCCTTGTATAAATCGGTTTTAAGTTTAATCCGTGTTCAAACATTTGTGTATTGAATTCCGATATATCACAAACACAGTGTAAATGTGACCCTAACGACGCGATTAAGTTTTAAGGTTGTCACAAGTATTAAGGAGTCAGTCTAGATCTTTATGCTGTCATAATACGAAACAAGTTCTAACGTAAAGGAATAACTCGGATTAAACAATACACGAGAAAGGTTAGATTTTTTATTTATTGTTTTGATTTTGCTCATTGTTTTGAAATTCTTTACAAAAGATACACTTGTAGACCGGTCTAATTTGTAGTATTATTTTGCAAACTAAAAAGTTAACCATTCCCTAAACGACATAACATTAGAATATTTACATTTGAAAGCTGCTGACAATGATGTAAAACGGATTCGTTGTTTATTGCAAAGGAATAATAACACAAAAGGAGAAAAGTACTTTCCCAAGTATGTAGGTTAAGCCCATGGGCGGATCTAGAGGGGGGGGTCGGGGGGGGGGGTCCGGACCCCCCCCCCCTTGCATTGACCGAAAATTAAATTTTGACTATATGAATTTAGTGTAACGTTACATATTTATTACATTTTAAGCCATAATTTGGGCTTGGACCCCCCCCCCCCCCTCCACCCTGGAAAAAAATCCTGGATCCGCCCTTGAAGCCTTTTATTCTTTTACTTCAGTGTTGAATATGCTAAACTATTAATGGAAAATGAGAAATTATTCGGTGTTACTTCCTACAAAATAAACGGACCGTCTTGCCGAATGTAAGGACCAATGAAACGTCCTAGTTACCTCCACTGAAACTTTTCTTTTGGAAACCATTGAGAGAAAGGGAGAAAACACTTTCTGACTGCAACATTTTCTTCCATTTCTTTCATTGTTTTCAATCCTTTCTCTGATATACGAGATGTAAAATTCAGATGTTATTTAAGAATATGTTAAAGGGACATTTCATTCCAATTTCAATTTTTTAAAGTATGTCTTGATGCCAAGATTGGTTATTCTAATGAGTATAAATACTATTAGTTTCTTTAAGTTGTTGCCAATAAGCGAGAAACACGCATTTAAAGTTGAGACATAATCGATAAATTGCATATAAATCCGAACTGTTGTCCACAACAATTTGTTCAATTTTAACACAAAAATGTAAATTTCTCGTAAACGGCGCAATATTTTGGCTTGAAATTTTCAGAATTGTCATAAGAAAATATGCTCTTTCAGCTTAAAATAAAAGTAAAATTTATGACAAAAAATTCTGAAATGTCACTTTAAGAAAAATGAACAAATCAGTTTGATTTTTCTAGTTTACACCTGTGTGTTTGGTTGTCTTAGTTAAACAAATATATAATGTGTGCAGAGTTAGTTTTGATCAGGAGACCCTTGAGACATATCCTTTATCGATAACCACCAAAAATTTATGTCATGACCTGTTCATGTGTAGGAAAAGGGCAACAAAAGTAAACAAAAGCGTTTTGATCAAACTAATTTACACTTTTGCATTTGCTTGTAGTTATCTTGGTTACATGTAATCCATTCATAAACATAGAATATGTAGATTAATCTTTGAACAAATGATAATAAAACTAAGTTCTTGTAAAAAAATAGCACAGAAAATATAAAGGCAAAATGAGAAAATGCTGATGATCTGCATTTCTTCATTTTTCTCAATATTTCCCATTCCTTATGAGTGCTGCATGGAAACATATACAGAATGTGGGCATTTGTTTGTTTGTTTGTTTGTTTCTTTCTTTCTTTTTTTTTTTTTTTTTTTTTTAAATCAGGTGATACTTGAGACATTATCTCTTATCGATAACAGATCGATTTTAACGCCCTCTTTAGTCTTATATTGAATTTGAAAATTTCTTTTTTCTAATGATATCTCCCAAACAACATCTTCGTCCCTGTTTGGAATGATTCTGGAAAGCATTGAGACAAAAGGAGAAAATGCTGGAGACCAGCATTTTCTCCATCTGTCTTAATATTTTATTAGCTTTAATGTTGAGAAATCTAGTAATGATTTAATTCTATGTCTTTGTCCATCAGTGTTCAAGTTGAACAAGATAATTTTCTTGTTGTTGGTGGTGGTGGTAATGTTGTTGTTGTTGTTGTTGTTGTTGTTGTTGTTGTTGTTGTTGTTGTTGTTGTTGTTGTTAAGAAAGGGGATAAACAAATAATTTGAAGAGAACGTATTCCCTATCGATAACAAACCGATAACACTGTCCCTAGTTTTGATCCCTTATATACTTAAAATAATCCTTTCCCAAACAATGAAAACGTGCTCGGATTTGAAAGGATTTGCCGACTACAAAATAATAATTACCAAGGGTATAGAGCGTGTATGAAAAGGCATAGTGAATACCGAATGGAAAGGACGAACATTTATTCCAGTTTTTGACTTGAGATATTTTTTCTGTCCTTTTCATACACTAATAATTGTTTTCGGTGCTAAAAGAATAGAATGCTCTACTTGTGAGGTCTCTTTCGCAAAAAGGCCGCGTTTTCGGTAATGTACTCAACTAAAAGGGTAAGTGGTGAAATATTTGGCAAAGGGTTAAGCATGCTCGTTCAATGGATTAATCAATTTGTCTGCAACGTCTCAAATTACAAACTTATTTAAATTGCTTTAATTCTTTCCCATACAATGACTAATTTTATCATCTCTAATAGAATTGGATTAGGAAAATATTGAGTCAAAGGAAGAAAATGCTGATAATCAGCAGTTTCTCCTTTTGCCCCTTTTGCCCCATTTCTCCCTTTGTTTTGTCAACCTATATTATCATGCAGCTTCTATGAGCAGCTACAGATTTACTTGTTTGTGATAGGTTTAGTCTTGAAAGAGAATAAACTATATGCCGATAATAAAATTAACATGTAGGCCTACGAATCTTGTAAATACAATTTTGCAAAGTCCATTACTGTACATGTATTTGTCCCCATTTTAAGGTCAATCTATTCAATGTGAGTTAATTAGACTGGAAATTCCAATTAAGATTTGACTTGAGGTAATTCCAAATTAATTAAAGGATTATTTACTTATCGGATTAATCGAAATATACCAGTCACCGACTTTACACTACACGCCATGACGAAATTAAATAAGTTTTGAAAGACAATTTTAAAATGTTAACAAAATTTGACTTTTTACCCAAATGGCCGAGCTCGGAAAACCCTTTCGGTTGATTGATTGATTGATTCCTTTATTTCCTCCTTGAAAAGAAGAGCATGACAATACAAACATACAAACAGACATGACAATACAAACAAATACAATAGCATTTACAGTGACCGACAAAAAATGAAAAGAAAAAGAAGGGACAATCTATGCATGAATGAATGCAAAGCTATACTTCTAATATCAATTATTGGAGCATAGCTAATTAAATGACAAAAATGTCGTAACTGTGGCCTAAATAGACCCCAGTTACGACACCCCAGTCATGATGAACAACGCTTATTCATTTTATACTGAAAAATTGTAGTTATGTACATTCATATACACATAACATTATGTGATAACATACTGTAGAAACTCTTGTCATTCGAATAATGCTATTGATGCATAGTTATCATTATTCGTGATCATAGCATTTGATGAAATGCAGGATATATATAGGATATCGCTTGGTCTACCTGAGCAGTATTTTCAAAATATTGCGCAAGTCCACCAAGCATATCGATCAGCTGTTCTTGAGGTGTTTTCTGAAGTAGGCTTCTGTACTGACGTTGTCCCAAAACATGACAAATAGAGCGCCAGAGTTGCAATCTTATGGCGTTGTTATAAGTACAGAAAATAAGCTTGTGCAATGTACATTTATCAACAACTTTTTGGCATTTATTACATATTTGAGGGACCTCATAAGAACAAAGCATGCAAAGTATATAATTTGCAGAATACATGTGGCCCTTCCAGATATAGGGGTCACGAATACGACGCCAAATACAGGAAACGTCGTTTTGTGAAAATAAAATTTCAAACTATACGTTTGTTATCTTTGAGCCTACACTTTGGCGTAAAATAGAATCCTGTTTTTCATGGACCTTATATTTTACAATGGACCGCCAGGCTAATTTTGGCGGGAAATATGAAGTGCGCATGAAGTGCTCAAAATATCCAAACAGACCGTACTTTGACAGAATTATACAAATATCGGGAATGAAACCACGCTGTGCGCAAGAATAACTATTCATATACCTTACTGATCTGTGAACAAAAATACTTTTTGCGAGATAATCAGATGATAATCTGCATAATTGACCAAGAAAAATCAATTTCCTGTAATCTATTTCTGCAATAATCGGCATAGCACCGATAGATGCGCGAGATACTGCATTATTACATTTTCTGGGCAGTTTTTGAATAGTTTTAACGCAAAATGAATGAGCGCGCTCTAATTTAAGACTATTTGTGCGGGAAATGCCACTCCATAGCTCACAACAGTATAATGCAGAATTTAAGGGGGAATGCTCCAGTTTTTCGGAACACTCGGTCATTACTGTAGTAAATTAAATGTTTCGTACCAATATGTTTCGCTACCATATTTTCAATAATATAACACATCATTACAATTTACCATTTTCGACGGTAAAAGTGTGTTTATTAAGCGTAACTGATTTCCTCAAGATGGAAATCGATTATTTAGAGCAATACAGTCGTAAGTGTGTATGTAGTTACAACTGTTTTGCGTCATTTTATTCATGTGTAGCTGATAAAAATTGCTGCGATTCACTAATAAGTGCGCTGACCTATACACTTTCTTTTTTAATTATTACCAGGACATGTTGCTTAATACAATGAGGTAGTTTTATCAAATTCTATTATGTAGAACTTGAAATATTTCCAAAAATATGCAAATTTTGACATAAAACACTTCAGCTTCGTTGATCTAACCGAACACGTGAGCACGCTGTTTTATACATTTACATGTTTATAATAGAACATATTTCGGGTTTTCCGTTCTTATTAAATGTAAGACGTTACTTTGAATCCGTTTTCGAGACTAAACGATGAATATAGAGCATTTTATTAACATTTAAGTGACCTTGGACAGGTGCAAGAAATTGTGCATCTTTTGTATGTAGGGGTATGTGATACGAATGCCTATAAAATTCAAACAAGATCGCTGACCATCCATTTTTATACGCCGCCGGAGGCGGACGTATATTGGCGTCATCTTCTCCGTCTGTCCGTCCGTCCATCCGTCCATCCGTCCATCCGTCCATCCGTCCATCCGTCCATCCGTCCGTCCGTACGTACGTCCACTTTTCTTGTCAACGCAACTCCTCCTAAGTTTCTGGCTGGATCTTCTTGAAACTTGGTCAATGTTATCACCTCAATTGGTAGATGTGCATGAAGGAAGGATTTTATGGTTCGTTGATTTTTGCCTGAGTTATGCCCCTTAAAAACTTAGTCTCTGGGGCTTATTGAAATTGCAGCCTTGTCAACGCAACTCCTCCTAAGTTTCTGGCTGGATCTTCTTGAAACTTGGTCAATGTTATCACCTCAATTGGTAGATGTGCATGAAGGAAGGATTTTATGGTTCGTCGATTTTTGCCTGAGTTACGCCCCTTAAAAACTTAGTCTCTGGGGCTTATTGAAATTGCAGGCTTGTCAACGCAACTCCTCCTAAGTTTCTGGCTGGATCTTCTTGAAACTTGGTCAATGTTATCACCTCAATTGGTAGATGTGCATGAAGGAAGGATTTTATGGTTCGTCGATTTTTGCCTGAGTTACGCCCCTTAAAAACTTAGTCTCTGGGGCTTATTGAAATTGCAGGCTTGTCAACACAACTCCTCCTAAGTTTCTGACTGGATCTTAATGAAACTTGGTCAATGTTATCACCTCAATTGGTAGATGTGCATGAAGGAAGGATTTTATGGTTCGTTGATTTTTGCCTGAGTTATGCCCCTTAAAAACTTAGTCTCTGGGGCTTATTGAAATTGCAGGCTTGTCAACGCAACTCCTCCTAAGTTTCTGGCTGGATCTTAATGAAACTTGGTGGATGTTATCACCTCAATTGGTAGATGTGCATGAAGGAAGGATTTCATGGTTCATTGATTTTTGCCAGAATTATGCCCCCTTCAATCTTAGTCTCTGGGGCTTAATGATATTTCAGCCTCGTGAATGCAATTCCTTCCAGGTTTTTCACTGGATATTTATAAAAACCTTTTTGTGAACACAATTTTTTAAAGGTTTTTCAGTGAATATTTATAAATCCTTGTCAATGTCATTTTTTTGTCTCAAGTTTTATAAGTGGCGGCGTATATTGTGACGATGGCACTCTTGTTATTTTATTTTTCAATTGGTAATAACATGTAATTTCAACATACAAAATGTAAATAAATTCTATTATTGGGAATTTTTTTAGGAAACTGGAGCATTCCCCCTTAAAACGACTGATTTGTACATAGTACGTAGAGATATCGGATTAAAATTTCCGGATTGGAGTTAGACTAGCCCTAGTCGTTTCTGTTTGCATTATTTGTAAAGGGGAGCATTATTGTTTTCAAGACGTGCCTCTCTAATCCATATTTCAATGTTTTATTGCTGACAGAAACGACTAGTGTAATAGGTAGGGCCAGTGAAATATGATATCCCAGCCCCTACAACATAGATACTATCTTCCATCAATCATGGGTTAATAAAAACATTGAGCTAGCCTTATCTAACTGTTCCTTGACTGTGAGTGAGGTTAGATTGCCCAGAAATGAAATTCTTTGCTGGCTCTAGACACGGCCGCTTATCTACTAAATCACAACATTTTGTTGTGTATGAAAAAAAGTTTAGAGGATATCCGGTTGGCAGTTAGAGGAGCCGACAAATCGGCGGGTGAAAGGTGAGTCTCGTCTTTTAATCGAAATGTTCTTGTTTCTAGCTCGAAAATCAAAAATCGGAGAATGTCATACAACCCTTTATTCATTTTCACATATTTGTGAGCCCCATCCAAACCCCGATTCGCAGAGATTGAACGGAAATTCATTTTCTCCCGTTGCAAGGGTAGCCCCAATATTGACATTACGTCAATTCTGATGAGCGTTTGTCCACTTTCTGAGGATGAATGGCCCAAAACCTGTGTGTACTATAAAATAGTTGTATGTAAATTACATCGTGCAAACAATATTTTGATAACTTACTGTCGATCTTTGAAGAAAATCAGTTCTTCCGGTCAGTTTGTGCGTTAGAGGATAGGTTGTGAGTAAGAGGATAGGTTGTGATTTAGAAGACAGAATGCATTCATCGCATTTAATACCATTTGTCATTGTTTATATGCGAATTAAGCCAAACCGAAATACTCTATGTGATATGTCTATTTTCAAAGGGTGAGTGAAATGGCATAACGTATTTTTACGCCCAGTAAATTGATACATCAGGAACACAGACCTTTAACATTGTCTGCTTGTCTGCCAATATGCATGTGATAATTTAAAATAAAAATTTAAGTTAAGAGGGCATTTGCGCATTCTCTTTTTAAAATTTCATACACCTGATATTCTTGTCTGCTAGGCTTACATCTTTTGCTTCGGAAAAGTCAAATATTTAGCCATTTTGGTAATGGGTGAAGTGTTTTCAAAAGTGTTTTCAAAATGACACAATTTTGGACTGCTTTATTTATAAAGAGTTACAGATGTGAGAAGTATATGTTTGAGGGCGTAAATATTGAGGTAAGGGCTGATAATCAACAATTTCTTCTTACTCTCGATGTTTTCCGAAACTATTTTACAAGGGAGATATAAAATATATCTTGTATGGGACAGGATTTTTGGAGAAATCTTTATGAAGGAAATCGAATTCTCTTGTTCCGTTGCTTTTACATGATGTGTAAATGGGATTCACTAACCCTTTCTCATACAAGGCATGGTATAACGTACTTATTAGAAAGGGATTGTAAAGTATTGACACAAAAGAAGAGATTACTGTTAATCAGCAATTTCTCCCGTTGTCTCAGTATCACTGTGTTGTAAGTTGTACGTTAGGTTTGTGTAGTCATTCAAAGATGGCGACAACAATATAGCATGAGAGGTAGGTGTCATAGTTTTTCGTTGATAAATTTCTTAAACGGTCGTATCTTGCCTTGATACTGATATCATTATACAGGGGAAATGTATACCTATCAATGGTTCTATATATCAAAGTATCAGTGTTGTCCTATCGTACTCAGTCGTTGTGCAAAGACAGCCCAACACGGAAAACTTTTTTCGAAGCGAGAAAGTTGGCCTTTTAAGGATGATTACATAGTAATCAGCGAACAAGGGAACAAATTATTGCTCTAACTTAGATGTTTTTAACATGCTCTTTTCTATGGTTACCCTCGTTTTACACAAAAATGTCCAGAATGTCCACAAACACCGTGTTTACTAAATGGCCAAACAACGGTGTAGTCCCAGTGAAAATATGCAGACACAACGGTGCAGTTTCTGTGTTTTGTGTACGGTGTGGTTATATTTTCATAACGAATTGTGAACGGTGTAGACATAATTCAATTGTGAACGGTGTAGACTTGAAGCAATAGTAATGTTTAATGATAACGTTTTCAGGGCTGAGAATCATGTTTTATAATTACTACCGAAATTATTCAACAATTATGTTAATAGGTGACTGACTTGTAACTGCTTTGCAGCAAAGAAGGTGACAATATGTCTACAAAATATACTTTAATCAGAATATAGAAAGAATCTAGTTTCTTTGCTATTTGTCAAAGCAATTCCGTAAGGGTCAAAAAGTAGAAAGTACCAAGAATCTTGCGGTGTCTGTTTTATTTTTTTCTTTTGTTTTCAGTTCCATGCTGTTCACTTGTTACTACTGTCATTTCGAAGGAAGTTTCGAAAAGTTTGTGAAGCATTCGGGACAGGACCATTCCGGTCAGATATTCAGGTTTGAAAACTCTGAACTGTAGTATCATTCCGAATATTATCAAGAGGTCTGACTAGGACATCATCCCCATTTGCGAGCATAGAATACACAAGATAGACCTAATCAATGTAGAAAAAATGATTTTGGGCTTAACAATCTTTCTATCGATGATATCCCCGATTTTGAATGCATGAGTCCAGTACATAAAAAATTACGAAGTTCAACACCCCATAAAGTCGTTCAAAAAGCTCCGACCTTAATTCCTGATATTTCCATTGGACGTGCTGAAACAGATGATACGGATAGGGACTCTTCTCTTTCCCCACGAGACATGAAAACAATGGCTGAAATGAACATTTTGTTTCTAATTGTGATTAAGTCATTGAGAAGCGTTGATCAACTTGGTAATTGTTTATCTTAGTCGAGGAAGGTCGGTTCCCGACGGAAAACATTGAATTTCATTAATTTATGGATGTAAGTTCTACTCTCTTGGAAGTACTTCAATGCGTTTTACTCCAATAGTCAGACTGTTTTGGCGAATAGAATATTGCCTTTTTCATTTCAAATGGTTACATTTTATGAGTAGGCCCAAAAAATCTTGGTCAGAAAATTGTCAGTCCTGAAGAAGATGTTAATTACGTATGAAAATTCCAAAATGAATTTTGCAGTTCCGTAATTCTATTTTCAGGACTTAATTACTTTAAGTCGAACAAGACGAAATGCCCAAATGTTTATGAAACAAATTTATAATTTATGTTTTGTTATTTATAATTTATGTTTTGTTGATGGAATCCTTTATTTTGGGTAAAATCAGAATTCAATGAGAGGTCAATTTGAGAACTAGATACATGTTGATCAATAATAATCATACTCCTTAAGTTGAAATCATTTCATTAATTACAAGAATTGATTGTAATAACCAATTAAAACAGTTGCAAAGAAAAATTCAAAGCCAGAGTTGAAATTTCGAATCTACAAATCAAATGAACGGATGAACAAGAAACTGACCATTGCACCCACATCTTAGGGTAAGTCACTAAACATGGCTCTAAAATGACTGCTATCGTATGTCTTGTTTAATATTTTGTGATGGTATTCCTTGTGATTATCATGTCCGTCAGATGGTTTTTTTTTCAATACCAAATAACAAAAAATGTCTTCCAAAAATTAAATTAAACATACATCGAACTGTTTTAGGCTTATGTGAATGAAGAAAAGAGAAAACGGCATATTTCCTTAACTTTTGTTTTTGTTTACTTTGAGGATGGTGGCGTTTTCATCAAGGGAAATAACTGTGTTTTCTAAGACCAAAGTATTTGAGGGAGATAAATCAAATGTGCAGATGATCTGCTAGCTGTTAGAGCTAGTTCGCCCTATACAACATACCAAGTCTACACCGTTCACAACTTGTTGTGAAAATAATAACTACACCGTACATAAAACACAGAAACTGCACCGTTGTGTCTGCATATTTTCACTGGGACTACTCCGTTGTTTGGTCATTTAGTAAACACAGCGTTTGTGGTCATTCTGGACATTTTTGTGTACTATAACGGTAACCATAGAAAAGAGCATGTTCAAAACATCCAAGTTAGAGCAATAGTTTGTTCCCTAGTTCGCTGTGTACAATGTAATCATCCTTAAAAGGCCAACTTTCTCGCTTCGAAAAAAGTTTTCCGCGTTTGGCTGTCTTTGCACAACGACTGAGTACGATAGGACAACACTTGTACTAGGCTATATAGCACCGTTATTAGGTATACATTTCTCCTGTACGATGATATCAGTATCAAGACAAGATACGGCCATTTAAGGAAATTATCGACGAAAAACTAAGACACCCACCTCTAACGATTTTCCACGGACGCCATCTTTGATTGACCACTCAAAACTTCCGTACAAACTACACAAATCTAACGTACAACTTACAACACAGTGAGTATTCTCTGTACTACTTCTATAAATCATCTTGGTATTAGTATCCATTTGTCGTCTGCAGCATTTTTCAAATTGGACCAACCTAAAATGTAGCTGTTTCGGAAAGATTTTTAAAACGTTGGTGGTGTGAAGATATGCCTGTAATCAAACTTTGTAAGTTGTATTTGCAATGGTTAAAATATTTACAATAGATTTGTTGTTCCGATGCAGGTATCAGATTTCAACACCTTTCCTCATGTTCCTGGTGTGTCCAGATTAGGTGACAAACTCACTGTTTTGAAAACTCACTGTTTGAACTGGATACAAGTCGTGTCCCTAAATATATAAAGTAAGTACTGCAAAAGTGTTCCAGACTAGTATACAAACTTAGATTTGTCATCCAAGTATTTTAGTGGCCCTTTATTTTGGAGTATTGAATGATGTTAAGAATCCTACACGCAAAATTGTAGATTCGACAGATTTTGTCTATATTTGTATGAACTTCAAATGGTCGTAAATCTTTTTGATTAAGAGAGGTAAAGTGATAATCTTTGTGTCATTGATTTTCTCATAGAATGATCTCAAATACGATATATTACAACATTGGAATCATTTCTAAAAGGGTTATTTACCGTCGTTAGTTTCTGCTTGATATGAAGCTGCATGCTAGCGGTGAATTTCTTACTTCCAAGGTTAATAATTCGCTTTTGTTGATTTTCAGGATGTGTTGACCCAATTTCTCGCCACAAATGAGATCAGACTAATCTGATACGGGATGTATGGAGTGGAGAAACTTAAGGCTATTTTTATCGCTTATTCAATAAGCTGCAGGAACTATACAATATTTTGGAAGTGAGGCATGCGTGGATATTTTTTAACGATGACATGGTTTGTACCTAGACAAACCATCGTTGAAGTTGACAAAAGTAATAAAGTACGGATTTCACAAAGTTCATCTTTAATGCATGTTACAACTTGCACAATTTATTAATGTATCAATTCGTAGGCCTATATGATTGGTGACTTAATATTAAACATATTGAATCAATAAACAAGAAGATCTATGGATAAACAAGATTTACAGATCTGTATTTTTAATACGTCTTTATTGTCTCCGGTTTTTCCACTTCTTACGCATTATATTTTATAGAGGCTACTTTAGAGCATACAAAAATGGCTGGAATATTGCACAGTATTTACTTTGAATTGTATAAAAGTTCACATGAAGACGCACAGAGTACAGACAGACAGAAAGAAACACAAAGGATAGTGAATGTTTATATCAAACATTGTTATAAATCTATTATGCATAAGAACCTTACATTCATTCAGATGGGATAATGTAATATGATATATATAACTGGTGTGTAAAAAGGGTTTTTCTATATCATATCACAATGAACTCGTACTCTGTCAAATAAAAATGACAAAGTGATTCTTAAGTGAAATAAGGGTTTAATATTTGGACAAGACTAGTCTAGTAATGAGAGTATTTCGGTATGGCTTAATTCGCATATAAACAATGACAAATGGTATTAAATGCGATGAATGCATTCTGTCTTCTAAATCACAACCTATCCTCTTACTCACAACCTATCCTCTAACGCACAAACTGACCGGAAGAACTGATTTTCTTCAAAGATCGACAGTAAGTTATCAAAATATTGTTTGTGCGATGTACTGTACATACGACTATTTTATAATACACACAGGTTTTGGGCCATTCATCCTCAGAAAGTGGACTAACGCTCATCAGGATTGACGAAATGTCAATATTGGGGCTACCCTTGCAACGGGAGAAAATGAATTTCCGTTCAATCTCTGGGAATCGGGGTTTGGATGGGGCTCACAAATATGTGAAAATTAATAAAGGGTTGTATGACATTCTCCGATTTTTGATTTTCGAGCTAGAAACAAGAACATTTCGATTAAAAGACGAGACTCACCTTTCACCCGCCGATTTGTCGGCTCCTCTAACTGCCAACCGGATATCCTCTAAACTTTTTTTCATACACAACAAAATGTTGTGATTAAGTAGATAAGCGGCCGTGCTAGAGATTTACATTCGATAGTTATTTTGCATTACTAATATTTACATTTAGTCAGTATTTAAAACTCTAGCAAGAGCGGAAGAAAAAATAAAATTGAAATATTTACTGTAAAAAAGTAAAATTATTTTAATCATTTCTGGAAACCACCATTTCTACTTTTCTCCCAATATTTGCCAGGTTATCACTTACACACCACATTACCGAGTTAGGAACAATTACTTTGTTGCATTCATAGACTTACATTTCAGTGATCTAAAGTTTTTGTGTTAATGAATTAAATTGATATAAATATTTAGTAGTGAGAAATTTTTAACCCTTAATGAGTTACCAGTTTATGATGTCCATTCTTTGTAGAAAAATGTATTAGGAATGCCGAAGCAAATCAAGAAATTCTTGATAACAAACGGGTTTTTTCTCTCTCTTTGCAACATATTTCAAATTCAAAGAAACGTAGAATCTTAACAGCAGAAGAAAATTATGAGACAGGGAAATGTTTGTACCAGTCCGCAAATGTGCTTTTCTTATAGCAGCAGAACTTTATAAAATGTTCTTATTATTGCATTCTAGCTAACCTGACCACAGAATGGTCGGCCAATGACCTGTCCATTCACAATTACCCACTACAAATAAAAATATTGTAATCCCTTTTTTTCATGACACCATTCAACAAGTTAAATACATCTTTGCCAAAATTAATAATTCATATATGATTTTTTTATCCAACTTGGCTATGTGTAGAGAATTGGTTTCATACTAAATTTATGATCTATCGGAAGCATGGAAAGACCGACGGACAGACAGACAAAGCAGTGGCTATGTACTTGTCCTTCTGGAGGCATGAAAAGCAACAAAATTATATGCATTTTAGAATATTTAGATATCTTTTCAAATTCTTAACATGAACTACACAACTTTGATAAAATGCAAAGTATTGAGCAAAAAAGGAATATTCACATCTGACATAGATCTTTCTAACTCTCCTTGAGCCTTGATAGTTTATGAAAAATCATAGAGTTGGATTTTAAAATACCTTCCTTAGCAAGTATCAACGACATTAAAGTCTCCGAATTTGAAAGTTCCTTTACATGAAAAGATTGATGTAAGTAATAATTAAAGGTACATTTCATTCCGATTTCAATTTTTTAAAGTATGTCTTGATGCCAAGATTGGTTATTCTAATGAGTATAAATACTATTAGTTTTTTTAAGTTGTTGCCAATAAGCGAGAAACACACATTTAAAGTTGAGACATAATCGATAAATTGCATATAAATCCGAACTGTTGTCCACAACAATTTGTTCAATTTGAACACAAAAATATAAATTTCTCGTAAACGGCGCAATATTTTGGCTTGAAATTTTCAGAATTTTCATAAGGAAATATGCTCTTTCAGATAAAAATAAAAGAAAAATTTATGACAAAAAATTCTGAAATGTCACTTTAATCTTGTGTCAGGCCCGTAGGAACAAGGGGGTGGGGGGGGGTCTAAGTCCCCCCCCCCCCCCCCAATGTTGGCCAAAAATGCCGAATTTTCTTGATTTTACACTGAAAATTTTGGGAAAATCCAAATTAGCCCCCCAATATTCAGGACAAGGGCTTTAGCCCCCCCATATGAAATTGCTTCCTACGGGCATGTGTTAAGTTAATAGAAACTTTAAGAAACATTTATTGTCTACAGTTCTCAGGTGGCATTCAGGTGACATTTCGGGACCATAGGAACAGGGGCTAGGGGATGGGCTAAGCTCCCCCAAAGTTGGCCAAAAATGATCGAATTTTCCTTACTTTACACAGAAAATTAGGGGAAATCCAATTTCGCCCCCTCCCCCAAAATTCAGACAAAGTGGCTTCAGCCACCCCAATATGAAATTTCTTCCTGCGGGCCTAGATTTGCATGAGTAAAAAAGCTGCTGCCATACCAGAAAGTATGCAAGAAAGTCCGGGGTTATCTGCTTGCATACAAAAATGGACAAATCCATACAATTCTTGGACACGATGTTTATGCCCATAAGATTGCATATGAGTTCAATTTTCAGCGTAATTAGACGAGAGTTATCTACCCTCGAATTTGACAAAATTGCCATATCAGCTTTGTTTTCACATTAACAGTCGCAAAATATAAACCAATCAAGACAAAACTTTGACCCAAAGTTGGAGACCATACGATTTCAGGTGTTGACGATTTTCAGCCTGGTCGGACCAGCATTGTATGTGCCCTTTGACAAAATTGCGACTTTCCGACTTTGTTTTCAGTCTCACATGTTTCAGTCTCACATGTTTATCAACAAAAACAAAACAAAATTCAAACAAAATAATGTTGGTACCCATTTGATGTTGCATGACTTTGAAAAGAAAATCGTGGGTTATGGCGCCCATGAATATGGCAAAATAAATACTTTGAAAAATATTGAATAAGTGTCTTTATTCTGATACAGAATAACATTAGGTCTGACAGATTATTTAGAATTGTCAGACTGAATGTCTGACATAAATGTCCAAGTCTTCGCCATGTCTGTGTTTTATAAATGTACTCTTGTTAAGGTTAACAGATTTCTTCGAAGTTAAATGCTTTCCCATCGTAAATTTCGGATGGTCAAAATTGATGATATAGGTGATAAAATAAATGACAAGCTTTGTTAAGGAAAGGAATGCGATTTAGCAGAAAAAAATATTCAACAGTAAAAAGAAAACGTCATGAGCATTGTTTTTAGCTCCACTGGCGGAAGGCCAGCGGGGCTTATGTCATGGCCCTGTGTCCGTTGTGCGTGCGTCCGTGTGTGCGTCAACTTTCTTTAAACATCTACTTCTCGAAAACTACTGGGCCAATTTCAACCAAACGTCACAGGAATATTCCTTGCATGTATATTTTCCAATTTTCTTCAAGAAATTAAATTCCGTGTTGAAATTGAATTTACATCAAATTAAATTGATCAATTTTTTTTTCGAAAAATCTTTAAAAACCTTCTTCTCCAAAACTTTTGGCCCAATTTCAACCAAACTTTACAGGAATCTTCATTGTGCAAATCCCTTACAATCTCCTTCAATAAAATAAATTCTGATTAGAACTTAAATTTTGATTAAATTAAGGTAGTTCACCCCTAATGAGATTGACGTAACCTCGGAATTATTCGGGCGACGTCGAAAACATTCGGCGGTGGAACGTTCCACCGCCGAATGTTTTCGACGTCGCCCGAATAGGTTCGTATACGTAACTAATGTTAAACGACGTGGCACGAATAATTCCGACGTCACGTGAATCGCATTAGGGGTGGTATACCTTAATTGATTTAAATTATCGAATTATCTGTAAAAAAAAATCTTCTTCAAAACTACGGGCCAATTTCAACCAAAATTCACTGGAATCTTCCTTGCATGCATCTCTTCCAAATTAAAAAAAATCCGTTTAGAACTGAAATTTTAGATAAATTGCTTGAATTAAGTTTTCTAAAAATCTTTAAAACTCTTTTACTCCAAAAGTACTGGACCAATTTCAACCAAACTTCAAAGAATCTTCCTTGCATAAATATCTTCCAAATTCCACCAAGGAAATATTTTCTGTATAGAACTGAAATTTAAGATAAATGATTTAATTCAATTTTCGAAAAATCTTTGGAAAAAAATCCAAAATGCCTTATTGGATTATATTGTTAGCCTGAATGCTCAATGTAAGTTCTCCATAACATTCTTTAAAAAAATTGAATGGATGAAAACAAATGGCCACTGTGAGCTGGGTTTATTTTTTTGCTATATTAAATATAGTGTAATTTTAAGAAAATTTTAAAAACATTTCTCCTCCACAACCACTTATTTGATTTCAATGCAATTTTGCATGAATGTTCTTATAGATAGACCTCTAATGTATTCCTTGAAGAAATTTGTAGTCTAAAAGTCTACAGTCCAAAAGCCAGTGGAGCGATACAGGGCCAGCATGACCCTCTTGTTTCATCTGTTTTCAAAGCTTTCTGCCCTGGGAACCAAGATTATGTTTGGGAAAGGGTGTATCACAGATTTTTTTTATTTTTTTTTGTCAAATAGTAACATAATTTACTTATTTATTCATTGGTTAATTTTCTGTAAATAAAACAGGGTAAGGAAAGTCAAGAGTCAAGCAATGGGGCTTATCAGTACTTGGGAATCCTATTTACATTACTGTACATTACAGACAGGCAGTTGTTTATATCATACTCCAGTAAGACCCCTATGACGAAAGGTGAAGAGGTCAATCGGCAGAATTCTGCCGGTCGCTGAAATGCATTACACCAGACCCTAGTATTCTAGACTAGGATGTCATTTAAAAAGGGTCTTTGCTTTTATACTATAATCTTAATACTAGGGTCTGGGCCAGACTAGATTGGAGTATGCTAAGAGTCTCACCTCGTAGTCGTCTGCATGCTATATTAACATTTTCATCGATTTCGTTGTAGACTGCCTCCCAACTTTACATTTCGATTTAACAATATGTCGTAACACAAATCACCATTTACGTAAAAGATAGAGGCTGTATAGTAAATTCTACACGAAATAAACAATCAAATACCGGCAGAAATGCGGGCAGAATCTAAAATCTGACCTAGTGTTCACTAGCGTTTATTGGAGACGGGGGCGTGGCTATGTATAGACGTCACATAAACTAGCTGATAGTCTAGTTTATGCGAAATAAAGCGGCGAAATTTTAAAACGTACTGCAATTTCATTAGTCCAGAAAGTAGGTCGAACACTAGATAAGCCTCAAACTTCCTGATTTTCACCTGGAACCATCTTTTTGTAGGTAAGGATCTGGAAAAGGGCCATATACAATGGTATTGTTAGATCACCTATGGTCCAGATCAATTTGAAACCAAACCGAATAAACTTTAATCAGTAATCAACATTCTTTAGCTCTGTTTTCTTGCTACATGTAATAAAGAAGCTTTTCTAGACTAGCATGGATCCACATCAGACTGCGTGTATACGCATGCTGATTTGGATCCATGTTGGTCTCAATCGCCACAATCGACCCTTTCCAGATACCGGCTTAACTATGTACATGTACATATTGTCGTTTTTCAACAAAGACCACGTAAATGCAGCTTAAAACAAGCTGCATTACGAGTTTTTTGTTGAGAAGTAACGATATATTTAATCAGGTCAATGATTCCACTAATATATTGCCAACATTGCCAGGGACCCTGCCAAAAGTGTCGCCACATTGGTCTGTTCTAGCTGACAATCGCTATTTCCCGAACGGCAAAATTTTGGAAGAGTCCAATTTAGGTGCTATTGAACATGACAAAATCAATGTTAATGAGAAGATAGTATATCGTCGTTATAAATGCAAAACCTCGTATCTCGTTTTTGGAAAATTTCAAAGGGGAGGGAAAAAAGTGTAATGACTTTTCCAAACTGAAATGTTTTACTCGAAATTTTGACATTTTGTTCACAAATAATGTGTCATTAATACTGATCAGTAAAAATATCTCAAAACCCGCGAGAATTGTCTAAACTGGTCACACAAGTTTGTACTCTGAAAATCGCAAGAATCGACATACGAGGTTTTGCATTTACACCGACGATATGTGTATTATAGGCCCTATATAACAGAAATATTGAGGCTAAAGGAGGCTGATCCAAACCATTGGATAATGAATTCCCGCCATATTCCCGAGATTACACGAGATTCGCGACCGTAAACACAGAACTGGATAGTTTCGTTGTAAAGCGTAGTAAACGATGAACGATGGAAAGGAAGTATCTTACGACTTTGTGTTCGCTAGCGCACGGTGGATAATCACGTGATACACACATTTCAGAAAATCTTCACAAAACTGTGTTAAAACTGGACCGATCTGAATTCGGTTTGGAGCAGAGAATGTGGACAGACGTCACGAATTAGACGTGTTGGATTGTTGAAAAGTTAACTGATAAAAAGTTATTGAAGATAAACCAAAATTTTGGTTTATCTTCAATAACTATTTTATCAGTTGATTTTTCAAAAATCCAGCACGTCCAGCTTATTTCTGGCATTTCCCCACCGTCTCTGCTTCAAACCGAATTCAAATTGGTTAAGTATTAAAAAAAGATATTGAAGATTATCGGAAATTCTGAGTCACGTGATTATACACCGTGTAGCGGTTCATTGGAGACGGGGCGTGGCTATGTATAGACGTCACATAAACTAGTCGGCAGTCTTGTTTATGCGAAATATAACGGCGACATAGGCCTATACTGCCATTTCATTGGTCCAAAAAGTAGGCCGAACACTAAAATTCAGTAATGTCACAAGTGCAAAAAAAGAAAAAAAAAAACACACAAATTGATGTCATAACTGCCAACCGAACATGACCTGTGTTAATAAAAAATGCATATACCAATTACAGAATTCAATATCCAAGTCGATACATACATGGAATGACAGTGAATACTAGTACTAACCACTTCCATGTACTAATTTTGTTCCCAGAACATTTTATTGTAATTCGAAATTTCAATCGGGAAATTGAAATGTTGAAACAAAGGGCGTTAGGCCGATTGCCTTCGGCTTGATCAGTGGGGAAACCGTTTTACCCTTGAAAGATATTACATGTATTATGTTACAATGTTTATTATTCGATTTTGACAGCTATACGGATGTTTCAATATTGAATTTGAACTTCGTTATGAAGTTTATTTAACAAACAAGGGTTAATATCAAAAATCGATGAAGTTATACCACATTCAATATTTGCTGTCAAAACGTCTTAATTTGTCCCTAAACATCGTACAATCAGTGACATGGACGAATTGAACAACACTACACCCTTTCAAAACAAGACCAGTCTATAAACAAGTTTAGAGAAAATATTGAGACTTAGGAATAAAATGCTGATAACCAGCATTGTAAGACATGGTATGTGCCACAAACCGCTTGAAAATTGACGCAGAAACAAGTTATTGCATAATGTTTTACCTAAAGCCGCGTTCCAATTGCCGACCAAATCAACTCGATCAACTCCATCGTCTAAAATCCCCGATCAAACCCGATTAATCTCGATCAAATGTATTTACATTTACGACTTCTTCTTTTACTTCTTGTCGATAAATTCCCGATCATTTTTGCCGACTACGCTCGATCGTCGGCCCGATCTCTCTTGCCGACCAAGCTCGATCAGTACTCGATCGCTTGATCGAGTTGATTTGGTCGGCAATGGGAACGCGCCTTTAAAGCGGGGCTTATTTGGTCGTGGTTGCTATCCATCCCACGATTCACAATTCCAATCGTGGAATAGCTTTCATAGAATTCCATATTCGAGCAATCGAAAACGAAGGGCGGACTAACCCTGGTCTCCTGTATTATCTTTTAAACAATATATTAAAAAAAAACATTGAGGAGAGAGAGAAAGTGATGGTCATCAGCATTCTCTTCTTTCTCTCAATGCCTTCAAAAAGATTTCTCAATAGTAGATGTCAAAGCCAGACCTTGTTTGGGAAAGGGTAAAAGCAAGTTCAGTATTTCGCAGATATCTTACATACAGTGTATATTTCAACAGCGATTTTGTGTATCGATTCTAAAAATGACAAAAGACCAAAAGCCAAACCGATAAATTAAATCAAAAGCTTTGGGGATGTATTTATCAAACTTAAAGATTTAATCCTTTCCCAAACAAGGTCTTGTTTTGATGTGCCTATAAGAAAGGGACTGCGAAAATATTGAGACAAAAGAAGAAAATGCTGATTATCAGCATTTTCTCCTTTTGTCGAAACAATTTCTTACTATGTTGTACACAAATCTTTATTATACATAGGCTAACAGCATCTATTTGTTGTCTGAAACACCTCTGAATATAATCCAATCTTGTTTTCTTTTGTTTGGGAAAGTGTTAAATCAAAAGCTTAGATGATATATTTATAAGACTTAAAGGTTTTAAATCAACACATGTGATATTACCTAGCGAGGATCTTAACACTTTCCATTGAGACAACAGACGAAAATGTTGATTAACTTTTTTGCATCAATATTTTCTTTGTAATATTGTACACTAATCTTACATGTATATCACTTTGTCTCTTGAAATAAAGTATAGGTTTGAACATTTTTTGCCGTTTGGCAAAGTGATTAAGACACAAGGCATGATACTGCACAATGCAATAATCCTTTTCCAAATAATCCATGGATTTTATGTCTTGGATATTTATCCTTAAGGTTCTGTTTTGTGCAATCATTTAAGCCAAGGTGATATTAAGCCTTTCCAGAGCTAATTGTGAATTGATCCAAGCTCTTATGGCGACAAACTTCACTTTAAAAAAAAGACTTACATTCGTGAACAATGAAGTATAGAAAGTTTTGAGACAAAAGGAGAAAATGTTGAATATCTACATTTTCTTCTTTTCTCAACTTTTTGTCATACTTTATGTTATTTTAAGTTAAATGAGCAAAATTTTATTGGACATTCAACTTAAGATGGGTAATACTTTTAAAGTTTAAATGGCCCATTTCTGCACGATTCAGTTGACATTAGGTCAACATTTTCTTTCGTTCGATCTTTTCAATTGAAATTAGCTTTTATCAATTTATTGAAAAAAATCGAACCTCCGGTCAATAATGCTAAAGTTTACTTAACAACACTCAAAAGACAGATTCATTGAACCTTCAAACAAGCTATTAGCATTGCTTTATAGTTTTCGTGAATAGCTTGAATAAGTCCCAAATTAAACATTGGGCCACTTTAGAATATGAAAATAAATTAAGATTTTCGATTATGAAATTTTATGATTTATGTGTCAAAATATTCAAATGGGATTGCTAGTAAATAATGTTTTAAAGATTTCAGTAGCCGACTTAGTTTCGTCGTTCGTTTTTATAAAAAAAAATCTTCTAATTTTCCTGATTATTAACCTCTTAAACAGCACAGTTTTAGTCTTTACCATTTAGAAAGTTGCACATGACAACAAAATGTGTGTTATTAAAAGATAAAATTTGAGTACAACATTTAAAGCCTAGATATATACTTAGCAAAACTGCTAACGCATCACTCAGATCTTTGTTATTTTTTTAACGAATCTACAGAATACGTTCAAAAATTGCACATGCCGACTACCACCATTTGGTAAGAAGCCTATGACATTTCATAGTAAATGCTACAGTCTGTCTTGAAATATTGAACATTTAATAAGGACACCCTTAATTCTAAAATTAAGAAAGTTTTAAATTTAATTAAAATGGGAAATTAACGCATAACTTTCAACTTTCAAACATTTTGACGTCGCGCACGGTATTGGGGAACTAAATGTAACGTCAAACTAGCGAACGTCATTATTCTAATTATTGCGTAACGTTGAAGTTTTTACGTAGACGGTTGTGTTGTCCTTTTAATGCTTACTCTCTGTACAAACTAATGTGATTTAAACAGACAAGACATTGTTTTCAGACAGACTTCACTATTTCAGTCCTTTGCACTTCTTAAGCTTTAACTCCAATTTGATTCGTTTTATTTTCGTTTTAAAATGCACCAAATAGATACTTTCAAGGCTACGCCAATTAAAAAAGTTTACGTTTATAAAAATTCTGTCCACACGAACAAATTTGAATATCTACTTTATGTTTCATTATTTTGCGTTGAAATTTTGATATAACAAACAAGAAAGAAATAATATTTCCACATTCAAATTAAACTGCTGTATGAATAAGGGAACCGGTATTTTTTAAACTCTAAACGATAAAAAAGGAGAGTTTTCGACGGCCTGAAACAATTTCTGTCCACACGCATTTTATATCATTAATGCTTTGTTTATGATGCTAACTAATTTTCTTGTATTTATTATAGAAATAGAGAAAAATAATATTTTTTATATCAAGTTTTGATGCATTTCAGTCATTAATTCACAAAATATCAAACAAAATTGTCATTTTTTCTGCGACGTAATTCTAATTGTTACACTCCGATTTTTGGTGAACAAACTGGGTTTATTTGCGTAATCGACATCGAAATTTTATTTCCGTTCGGCAAAACATTCTACAGCATTTCCACTGTCATATAATATATTTTTCAATGTGTTTGACGTTACTTAATCGCAAAGTAGTTTATAAATATCTCTCGCCGTTGAAAATTTATGTTACATGTTACACGCGTTTTTTCGCCGAATTTACGAATAAAAAGTCTGTCTAGCAAATTTAAATAAACTAAAAACCTGAAAAGAGTATGTCATTGAAAAAGATCATGGTTTTACGGTAATTTTGACATATAACAAAGTTTTGAGAAGGAAAACGGTTCTTACAAAATTCAGTTATGAATCGCAGAGGGTAGCGTTTTTTGAAAAGTTCCCCAATAACGTGCGCGACGTCTTTGTATTGGCTGAAAAAGTTCTGTGTAGAAAAGTTACCCTTCCTTTAAACAAACCGACGGCTTTAGCACGTTTGTGGGCACGTCATTTATCCCCGCAGAGGTAAGGTTACATCACTAGTGCCGTTGGTGTCATTGTTGGCGTCGACGGCGACGTCGGTTACGTAGACAAAAACGTATCGGTCTATATCTTATGAACTGTATGAGATGCAGTTTTGATATTTCACACATAAACAGATGACTGGTCCTACCAAGACCTTTCACATGATACCATATAATTTGACCTTGTGGCATTGACCTTGAAAATTGACCTTTTCTTTTAAAAAGGTGCGTCTATGCGAGGTACGTTGTCTGCGAACTGCCTTTGTTACGTTAGATAAGAAATTATTTTTTTTTTCAAACTTCAATTCCACAATAAACCAGCTTTCAAAATCAATTCAAACAAAGATAATTAAAAGAGATCACAGGTTACACGAGTCGAAAAAAACTGTTTGGTCCCCATTTCGTATGACACGGTCATATAAGAGAGAAAAGTTGGAAATAGTTTTATGGATGAGTGAAGAAACTTGTCGGATTAACATGCCAAATTGAAAATCTAAATCTTTGACAATAAAGAGGAATATGCAATTTTAAAAAGTGATGCGTTAGCTCTTTTGCTGAGTATATTATGCAATTTCGCTTTTATTGTTAATTGCATTTTTGTTGGAATATAAAACAAAATTCTTCAAATTATATACCGAGACAAATGTTAAAAGAAAATGTTACGGGGGTTTATGCATGTAAACACGTATACAGGCGTTTCAACATCAATGACCTTTCTGTTCAGCGCCATTTGAATCATACCAAGTTCAATAAAGGCTATTATCACGGTGTATAATCACGTGACTCAGAATTTCGGATAATCTTCAATATCTTTTTTAATACTTGACCAATTTGAATTCGGTTTGGGGCAGAGAATGTGGGAAAATGCCAGGAATAAGCTGGACGTGTTGGATTTTTGAAAAATCAACTGATAAAAAAGTTATTGAAGATAAACCAAAATTTTGGTTTATCTTCAATAACTTTTTATCAGTTGATTTATCAAAAAACAAAATTGCCCATCTAATGCGTGACGTCTGTCCACATTCTCAGCTTCAAACCGAATTCAAATCGGTCCTGTTAACAAAGTTATTGAAGTTTATCGGAAATTCTAAGTCACGTGATTATACACCGTGACAAAGGCGTTTCAACATCAATGACCTTACTGTTCAGCGCAATTTGAATCATACGAAGTTGAATAACGTTATTATGAATAAGCTTATTCATGACGTAAAACGCATTCATATAACATTCAAAAGTTACAAGGAGTTACAAGTTCGCCTAGTACTTCTTTTTAAAAAATTCTATTCACCAAATTTTAAGTTCGAAATCGACATGCACTGAAGAAATCAATTTTGACTGGTGAATGTAATCCATTTTATTCGGTTATAAGTATAGGGAGTTGATGTCGGATTATTAAATGCATTTGTTAAGGCCTATGATTGGAATCTTCATTTTTCACCATTTTTTTCATTTTTTTAACAAATGGAACAATAATTTCTTTTATACATTGCTCTTTCGCGGGAGCCGCATTTTGTTGTAATCGGCCAAGTCCCACAAGTCACAAAGACATCAGCCAAATTATCGCCTCTTGTCGACCTGGTCTGTAAACTACTGCATCTCCGAATTCACTGGTACTGCAGCTTCGAAACTACGTTAAATAGCAATGAATTTTATTCTGAAAATAGATTTGGTTTACTGTTATCTATAGATAACCCGTCGGTGTCGTTGTAAAACCTCGTAACTACGGCTTGAAAAAAGCCGTAGTTACGAGATTTTATAACAACATCTGCGATATACTATTGTTTGTCCGAAATTACGTCATGTTTAGTTAGATAAAATCGTACTCTATTGAGTGGTGCCGCAGTGTGAGGTTACATAGCCTACTGGCTACAACCAGAATTATGCCCTGTGAAAATTTGCTGCATGCATTTCTGTAAATACCAAGTCCTTAAAATGACATTTCACATTATTTTTTTCATATTTTACTTTTACTTTTATCTGAAAGAGCATATTTTCTTATGAAAATTCTGAAAATTTCAAGCCAAAATATTGCATTGTTTACGAGAAATATTTGGTTTTGTGCTAAAATTAAACAAATTGTTGTGTCAAACAGTTCAGATTTATATGAAATTTGTCATTTCTGTCACAACTTTAACCTTGGCGTATTTTTCGCTTAAAATAACAACTTCAAAAAACTGATAGAATTTATACGCATTAGAATAACCAATCTTTGCATCAAGACATACTTCAAAAAATGAAATCGGAATGTGATGTCCCTTTAAAATGGCCGAGCTGGCTCTTCAATGTCCCATCAAGCTTCCATATCACAATCCACAAAAGCGAAGCCCTTATAAAGCTCAGCGTTGGTATTACACGAGATTTGTAAATGTTTTCAACTACTTGAGAAAAATACTTGAAACCTTGTGTTGAAAATGATATATCGTTTCTCTGTTGATAGGAATTGATTTTTTGTCACTTAAAATATCGACTAAACACTTGAATTCAGTTTGAATCTTTTATTCAGATATTAATAAGTTGTAAACGAGTTAGTGTCTGTGAGAAACTAAAGGAATAATGAGTGACTTTTTTTCGAGTTACAGGGTATATAAACATTTATAAGAGCGATATTTACAGTGTGGTGATTTTTCTTTTTCACTGTTTTTTGAAGTTTGTTCTTAAAGCTTTACCCAAGGAATGCAAATCGCAATATAGATGAATTAATTCGACAAATGATCTCGCTCGTATTGATATTGACTACCGAATTGTTGCTTTTGTAAACAAAACAAAACAAAAAAAAAATAAAAATAAAAACTTCATTTATTCTGTTAATACGAGGTATAGGATGAACTGCAGCGACAAACAAATACTCAAAATGCATTAGATATTATCTGATTATAAAAGTAACGTTTGATGAAAAAATATATCGAAATTGACTTGTTTGAAGCCATCTCAAATGGATTATTATTTCATTTTCATGTATATGTTCTGCGCAAAGTGAGAATTAGTACAATTCCGGAATTGTCCTGCGCAAAGTAGGAATTCTTACTTTGTCGTGCGGAGTAAGAATTCCTAAATTGCCCGGACAATTCCGGAATTGGCCGTGCGCAAAGTAGGAATCGGGACAAAGTAAGAATCGATTATCGATTTTTCACTGTCTGCGCAATGTAGGAACAGCGGGTACAAAGTAAGAATATTTTATCACTTACAATAAAGATGCGTACGTATGTGCAATTGTATTTTTTTTTTTTTTTTTTTTTTTTTTGCATGCACATCTATTATAGAAATTATGTACAATGACTGGTGAATGTATATTAAAGGCACATTTCTGTATTGTAATTCCAAGATTTATTAGGTGTAATAATACAAGCTGAGACAAATTGCTCAAATACAGATTGAGAAGTTTGTGATAGCATTGTTACGATAGTTAATCCAAAGATTGCCATAATACTTTAACCCTTTTCCTAAATGGACACAGCTTTTGGCAAATCATTCAGGCAAGAGATGAAAGTGATGATGACCATCATTTTCTCCTTTTGCCTTAATGTGTTTTTGCTATTGTACACAAATCGTATCTTCATCAATATCTACTTTGTTGTTGAAAAAAAAAGATAGAACCGTTTAGCAAAAGAATGATGGTAAGAAATACATGAAAAAAACATACTATGAAACTCTCTTCTCGAAAGAAACACGACTACAGACAAAGGCAGAGCAAGGGAAAGAATAGAACATAAAACAAAGATACAATTGATAATTATACAGTTTACATTTTTTGGCAGATTATTCGAAAAACATCATCCTATTATTCTCACTTTGCACCAGAATTAACATTCTTATTTTGTCAAAAATATTCTTACTTTGCGCACAGGACAAAGTAGGAATGCAAATGTGCGATTTATAAGCCCTGTGCAATTCTAGAATTGTCCGGTACAATTCCGGAATCGGTGGACAAAGTATTCCTACTTTGCGCAGGACAATTCTAGAATTGTTCTAATTCCTACTTTGCACAGAACATATATATTTTGATTAGATCTACTTGGAAGGTTTTTTTTTTTCAAAAACTGTTAGAAGTAAAGGGATTTGTGATGATCGGGAAAATAAACGGAAACTTACCCTATTTAAAGAACGATTTACCGTCTAGGTCAGATTACGCATTTTTCGTGTAAAGTGGCCTGGCAGGGATAGAGGCATTGTCGCATTTTTGTCACTCTTCATTCATTTTGATCGTCTGTTTGGTTGTCTGATTTTCGAAATATCTGCTTTTGATATTTAGGATGGACCATGACCAACCAACAAACAACGTTGTCATTCATTTGTTTCGTCAGCTTTCAATTACGAAGTCGCAGAAGAACTTTCTGTAAAGACGATACACGTGAGCCAGGGTCTTGACAATGGACCCTTTCAACACTTGAGACAGCCATGTTTCAAAATCAGCTTGTGCCTAACTAGAGTTTGAATTGTATTCATGCTGTTCTTTAACCGTTACTAAAGATCATGAAGAGACTATTGAAGAACAGCATGCTTCCAGATCAGACTGCGTGTATACGCGGGCTGATCTGGAACCGTGTTGGGCTCAAAAGTCTTAATGGACATTTTCCAGATCCTGGCTCAAACATTTGCCCAAACCATTGAAATAATTACTTACAAAATAATCTTACACACTGATATTCATTTTTTGGCATTATTTCTAATCTATATCTTTATGGATTGTTCGTTACGAAAACCTGTGAAATTAAATATGTAAAAATAACAATAGATCATTGTTCGCCATGTCATACCCACTTTGCAAGGGGTATCTCCGAAATAGACCCCGGGCCAAAGGTGAAATAACAATATTACTGACTTAGTTAAATTTCATTCCATTCTTGAAATAGTTAAAAGTGAATTCAAATTGACCATAAGACCGGTTATAGACAGCAAATTGAACAACTGCATTAGATATAGTCTGGGTCGAGTATCTTGAACTATAAAATTATATAGATTGGACTAGATCTAAGCATGCTATAACATAGACTAAATTTCTTTGATTATGTGATATTGCATTTCCTGTATTTAGACATTTATAATCATCAGAAATAAGATATTTGTATAACGAGTACATTTACGTCAAATGCGCTGATCGTGCCATATATCGTTTCGTTTCAACAAAAGCTGCAATTACTTCGAAATGAATCCGACTTTATGGGAGTATCTGAACGGTCATATTTACATTGATTTATGAATGTAAATAATTAGAAACTAGTCATGCAATATTTCACGCTCTTATTACATTTACTACGTGTAATATGATATGGCGATCCTTTGGTAAGCATAAATAGCCCCTCGGAAAATGGAAACTGTTCTTATATTTCATTGATCTACTAAACGAATTTCACGCATTTGAAAGTTTCAGATTACAAAACGTATAAATTTGACGTAATGTTCTTTTACAAAACTATAATGTCAAAGAACAATGTACATTTAAACATAGTACATCAGTATTCGGGACTGCTGGGCATTCAAAGAGGACTGATTATTAATGTCATCAGCAATAGCATTTTAAGATAGGATTTGTGTTGTATATTGTGGAGCATTTTACAGGGTTTCGTATGAAGAATTCAATTACACATAATATGCATTCATGAATATCCTTCAATATATTTTCAGACATGGCGGTGAACTAATCAACAAGCATGTCAAGTGTGAGGGCGGAAGGTCCGGTCAACACGACCGTGTCATCAGGTCGTCGCCGGAAGTCAGTACCACGTGGGGCTGGTACCCGTGGTCCCTCGATGGCCCACGTGGGATTCGCTGGTTCCCGACACATGCACCCAGAGAGGATGCCGTCAGCGAAGAAGGAGAGGACAGTGTCATTGAGGTTGTTTGACGTCGACAAGGTACTTACACGATCTGTCATTACAATCTTTAAATTCTGAAATTATGGTTAGGCTTAGCACACATACACGCAAAAACGCAATCGCGTACACACCGTTAAAGAATTAGAACATGAAGGAGAGATTTAGAGAGAGAGCTATGTTTGTATACATGTAAATCCATGACTAACAACGTTTGTAAAAATGATCCACTTGTATATTATTATTTTTTTTTTGTTTTTGCTTCCTATAAAAAAAATACAAAGAATTGCGAGTAATTTACACAATACATGCCAGGAGCCACGAATGACCGTCTATATTTCAAATATGTCCCTTGGAGGACTCTCGCCCTCACCCCTACCACCAGTTACAGGACGATACATCCATCTAGCACCAATTCCTTTCTGCACTTAAAACAAGTTGTTCATAGTTACGAATTCTTGAAAAAAAGAGAAGACACATATTGTTAAAATCTTTTGACTTACCGATGTCAATATTATATAGACTATATATCGCTGCCTTTCATAAAAATAATCGTATTTACAACTTTAAAAAGCTGTAGTTACGAGGTCATTGTTGAAAAACATCGAATAATGTATTTTATTTCTCTTCCAGGATACAGTTGACAACGTGGTTGGTCAATCAGGGACAGTCAAACGCCTCATGATGCACGGGCTCAATCTTACAAACGTCTCAGACGAACTCATAGACAAGATGAGCATGCTGGAAAAACTGGACCTTAGTGAGAACAACCTCGGTGATAACAGTATACCAGACTCTTTTAAGAAACTCGAAAATCTCGTGGAACTAAATCTAAGTACAAACAGGTTCTCTAAAATTCCTATGAGTGTTCGTAAACTGAAAAACCTGACGAGGCTTAGCTTCAGCCAAAATAATCTAGACTCCTTGAAAGGATTAGACAAAATGAAAAAGTTGCAAGTGTTGATGATTAACAATAACAAATTCACCAGCGTGTTCAAAGAATTGACTCACATGAGAAAGTTGGAAATTCTCGACTGCAGTGGTAACAATATACGAGAGGTTGGGTTAGATGTGCGATTTCTGAAAAATCTGCGAGAACTGAACATCTCGGACAATAAGATATCCGTTCTTCCGACCGACATGTTTCACCTACCTCATCTCGAGAGCCTAAAAGCGAGTCAGAATCAGATATCAAAAGTGCCGGTGTTCAATCTAAACCCACAACACTGCCACGTGATATCCGAAATTGATCTGTCCGGAAATATAATCAACAAATTTCCCGGGCACCTGCTGATTATGTCATCAAAATTAGACTTGTCGTCCAACAGAATGAAAGTTTTAGACTGGAACAAAATGAAGAAGATTGAGATGAACGCAAAACAAGAGTTGATTGTGGATGACAATCCACTGACTTTTCCTCCCTCTGACGTGTGTGAATACGGACTCAAATCTATGATGCAATATTTCCAAGAAACGCAGGCAAACATCAAAACGTATCAGGGTATAAAGGTATGTCAATGATTCTTTTGTATGGCTTCTTGCATCGCTCTCGGTCTGCATTTATGACCTGTCAAGCTAAGAGGGGCCATCTGGGAGATCTACAAAATCAGTATGTGAGGAACAAATCACTGTAGGCAGACGTCAATTGGATATCACATTTGGTAAAAAGAGCATAATTATTTTTATGGTAAGAAAGGGAGAAAAGTACATATATCGCTGCTTTTCCAGAAAAAAAAACATGATAACTGCAGCTTAAAAGAAGCTGTAGTTACGAGGTTTTTCTCGAAAAGCGACGATCGATTTAAAGAGTCATCCCAAGGTGACAGATATTCGATTTTAGTCTGCCTGCACAATCTGTACAGACTGACTAGGATCAATACTTTTCACACCTCCAACATGGTTCCTCCTTTAGAGACACGTGTCATATTTGTTTTGTCATATCAATACAAAGTTAATTCATTGTTGTTCAGTCCTTGGTATAACCATTACTGCATACATTAGCAAACTCAAACCATCAATGATACGTTGTCCAATGGCAACCCTAATATTGGCCAAATATGCCTGCAAAAAGCCAAGTTAAGCCTGCATATATAAGTCTATCGTCTAAATTGTTTCCCAAACATCATTTTTGACTCCTCCAATTTGAAACATGATGCAGACAACAAGGTAGGTGATAATGAACATGATATTTTTTCTAATTTGACTGGGATGGTTTTCAGAAAATCCTTTGTTATCAGTAAATTTCTATTGTGAATGATAGAAAAGACAAGAACAGGATTAATTATTCATCAAGATCGTTTACATTTTCATAATGGAATCTTAAAATTCAAATATTGGTTGTAATTGATCGACATGTACTTTTCGAATTAAACCATTATATCTGTATAGATATTTTTACATAATCTTATGTGATACTATTTTGTACTGTTAACTATACGGTATTAGTCTTTGTCATTCTTTTAATACATTTGTTTTGTACTACTTTTATGTAACGTGACGGCGGATTAACAAACAGTACATCGTCGCTTTTCAGGCTGCAGTACTTAACGAGATTTCCGTTGAAAAGCAGCGACATGTACTTTAAAAATAAGAACGATGTTAGCCCGTTTAATCTATTATTTGCATTCTTTACTTATACAATACTTCTCGAACGAGCATTGGTTGCATCATCGCTTTTCGTTAAGGACATCGTACCTGCAGCTTGTTCAGGCTTTAGTTACGTAGTTTTGCAGACAAGTAGCAAAATATAAACATGTAGTCTATCTTGTTACAGATTCTAGTTCTGGGTGCCCACAACAGCGGTAAGACCAGTTTTGTACAGACACTAGTTGACGGACAACCAAGACTATCACAGGACATGTATGAGAAGTCTGCTGGAATAGAACCGAGTGAGATGACCTTCGACAAGAGATTTGAGGACGATAACCATTCTACAAATCATTCAAATGTCCCTAACGGAGTGTCTAACCATACTAACCATTCCAACCAAACTACGCGTCGTAGATCTTCAACGCAAAGCGCTAACAGTGATACGCAAAACGGCAACACGGATAACCGACCTCTAAACCTAGCAATATGGGACTTCTGTGGTTATCCATTCTATCTCTTCCCTCATTATATGTTCTTTGAACAACCAGCTGTTGCTATTCTGACATTCAACATGTTCGCCTACAAATCAGAACTATTTGACGAGATGGTTAGTTCGTGGTTTGATTGGATGATCGCTAAAACTAACAAGTTAGTGGTGCTACTAGTTGGTACACACGCTGATAAAATGAAGAAAGATGCGATGAAGAGGGTTTGTAATGAAGTGAAGGCTAAACTGACGGCACATGCGGAGAAGCAAAGACAAATTGTACAGAAGAAGATAGATATCATAACGGAAAAGCCGCACATATCGCAGACTCTGTCAGCACAACTGAACGCTTACTCGGCGCTGCTGCAGGAAAAGTTTGTAGTACAAAGTGAAGTTATTGTGACTAGCGCTGCAAATAATACAGGTACGGCTAGCAGAACGTCACTTTTCAACATAAACATCGTAACTGCAGCTTGTTTTAAGCTGCAGTTACGAGGGTTTTGTTGAAAAGCAGCGATTTTCAAATCAGCTAACACTTTTCTCGTCGTAGTTTTAACTTTTAACCATGTTACGAACAAGACCCGGTTTTGTACCTAGTAATGTAGAATACTAGTAGATATAATAACAGAAAATTAAGCCGCATATATCGCAGACACGGTCGGCACAACTGAACGCTTACTCGGCGCTACTGCAGGAAAAGTTTGAGGTACAAAGTGAGGTTGTTGTAACTAGCGCTGCTAATAACACGGGTAAGATGAATATAGAAATTAGGTATTTGGTATTTTATCTAAGGAAATTGAGTAAATAAGTCGTAAGCAATCTTGGGACTGAATTTCAGAACTGTTTTGATTTCAGTATAGGCAGTTTTAAAACTGCTTTGTTCCAAAATTGCTCACAATAATTCTATTATCTTTTTCATTAATAGCCGAAAATTATTTTTCTTCAACTTTAAAGTTGATACTGACGATAAAATTTATGTTATTATGAATTGAACGTTCGTACATTACAACAAAGAATGTAGATCTATTGGGTGAGAAAGAGGAAAATACAGCCCAAGAACATTTTTCTTTCTTCTCTATATTCAACCAGATGTGGTTTTTGATTGGACGGACGTCCAATTCTTATAACCGCTTTTCGACAGGCGAAATGGGTTTTCATTACCAAAAAATCCTTCTCAGACTCAATTGCCGGTTGACCAAAATTCAAAATAGATTTTGAGACCATACAGGAAAACTGTCGTATCTTTTCCTGATTTCTATGTGTTCTCTAACAAACACTATAAGATTCATTGGCCGATTCAATTCATGCCATGTCTTGACCAACTTTACGATCTTTTTTCGATTTAACAATTTTCTTGTAGTGATTTGACTTTTGTAATATTGTGTAAAGGGTAAGATCTTTAGAAAGCGATACATGCATACACTTTATCAATAAAGTTAATAAACGCCATATTTCATCATCAGCAGCGATAGCTCAAACGGGAAAGGATTAGCCTCGCAACCTTTTATCAGTATGAAATTTGGAACGCCGTTGGTTAATACGGTCTCACTGAAGTTTTATTAGAGTATCTACAGAGCTCCAATTTTCCGGAGCCAAGTATATGGGAAAAAAGTGTTATTAATGCAATAAAAAGTTACACAGAAAGTATGACAATAGCAAAGATTAATGCTGACCAAAACTTGCAGAGCTTTAAGCAAATTCATAATGATTTCTTAAAGCCTTGTAATCTATGTTTTTTTAGCAAATTGTATCGTAACAATCTGAAATATTGCTTTACTACTATGCAGTTAATAGCAAAATTATTTTCTAAGAAATTCAACACGGTGTGCTTTAAATGTAGACAAACTGTTGATTGCTTGACTCTACATGTGATTCTCTTCTGTCACTCTAATGAAAGCGATAGAGAATGTATGTGGATGGACTTGATAAATACTGTAGGAGAAAGAAACTTCACGAAACTTACGAGTCTCTCGCCACATAACCAAATTTTGCAGTTAGTTTCTGGATGCTTAGTTATACCATTGACAGACGATGTGAGAGTGACCTGTTTCAAACTGTCCTTACGATATTTGCACAGGCTTGCGACAGGTCTAGTCTCTATTTAATTCAGTATACTTACCCCATGTTGACATTACATGCTTTACGCATAACTTGCTGCGCATAGATACTCTTATAGATTGATATGAATCATCTGGTCTAATGCAACCTTTTCGCCTTGATAAAAAGGAGCAATTCAAATAATTCATAGGCCATAAATTAACTAATTAACGCATACGTAACAGCAATTTGAGATCCTTTGCCTTGTTTTTCGTTTCGATAAGGTAAAACTCTACTCTTCTTGCTGATATGTCTTGGCATACTGTCATATGTTAATGCTTAGAAAATCGACATATAAGTACAAGGTGGTACTATATGAGACATGACACGTTTGCATATCGCTGCTTTTCTGCCAAGGCCACGTATCTGCAGCTTAAAACAAGCTGTGGATACGGGGTTTTCGCAGAACAGCGACGATATGAATGTAATTAAGTGGAATTTCACTGCCTGTGTAAATAATTATATTGTCCGTGTATATATACCTTTACTTCTATGTATGTTTTGTACATATTGTTTGATGTATTATGTAACACATTCTTCTCTTCTGTATTAGGAGGTAATACAGAATATCTATCTATCTATCTATCTATCTATCTATCTTGTTAAAACGTTTTTTATGTGTTTACTGCAAGAGACATTTTAGGATGATAACTCAATTTAATGCACGTATTGTGTATGATAAATTCTTTTTTTTGTAGTTGTTGATGTCTTTGACAGATTTAAAGAAACGGGGTTTCCACGAGACGTATTTTGGAAACAGGGTTTTAAAATTGATTATCGGGGAGTGAGTTCATTTCGCAACTCGGGTTCGACTCGATAACAAATCGGGGTTTCATCTGAACAGCCTCAGATGAGACGCTACTGATATCCACCTATTCAGAAAAATAGTTGCTCTTACGAGTTCTATTTTTTCTCCAGCTTTTGTATCACCGATATTCGACGGTATCATGACCTATTTACATACTGATCAATGATCATGACAACAATGATTGTTACTAGTTAAAGATCGAGTGACAACGATCTGTATCTATTATTACGTTTGTAGATGTAGGGATGCTTCGGTAGAACTGGTATGAGGAATCCATGGTTAGGTGCTCCAATTCATCTGGTATTTTGCTTCAGGAAAAATATGTATTGAATTTTATTGTTTTGTAACCACAACCAGGGAAAAGTGCTGCCGCGTTTTTTTTTAACTCTTATACTCTAAACACGAATAAAAATCAAAGTGCTTGGAGCACTATATTTAGACGTCTCTGATTGATTGAGCGGAATTGTATGTAAATGATCGGCGTTTCATTACTTTATTTCGTTGAATTTGTATTTAGATCGATTCTAAATCACTAACGATGGTGGAGATAAAAGTCGAAAGAAAGACGATAAAAAAGAACAATGTATTAGTAGAATTCGAACCCAGGGCCTTCCAGATATAGACATGTGTAAAGAGTACAAGGTGAGTGCTCTGCCAAGTGAGCTGTCGCGGCTTTCATTTATGTAGCGCGTTGGCTTACATTTTGAATAAAGTGCTTTGTATCGTCCTTTATAAAATAAACGAAAGGTATAACTGACGACAATACCCATAGTTAAACCGAAACAAGAAGACAAAATTGCTAATCACATTGCCTTAATTGAATTTGGTAATCAAATTAATAGTGATTATTCATAGAGACAAATCAGTTGTCTTGAAACGGCAATCAAATCAATTTGCAGCCTGAGAGGGGTTTTCTGGTAATAAAGCCGATTTCGTATGTCCGAAACCGATGTTATAGAATTAAACACAGAAGAATGAATAAAATATCTTTCGTTCATGTACAATGCCCCTCAACCAATCAGAGACGTCCAATTACAGTGCTCTCAGCACTTTGATTAAAAATGGTCTTAGAATATGGATGAATTTACACACTCCCAGTCACCGTATTTGAAAAGCCGACATAATCGTACCTGAAGTCAAACTCAATAAATGAAAGGTTTCCATATTGAAATAGATTGCGGAAAATTAAATTCATAATTCGTTTTTTGCTCGTTTGTTTGTTTGTTTTTTGTTGTTGTTGTTTTTTTCGTTAAAAAATTAAGGGACAATAGTCCTTACATTAATAATTATTCATATCATCAGTGTTGTAAATATCCCCGAAAATCCTTTCCTAAATCATTTCCAGGTTTTGAAACAGTTCGTGCTTCCATCGAACTCCTGGCTAACGACAAGCGTCAGTTTCCCAACGTCCTACGTGTCATCCCGACGTTTTGGGCTGACGTTGAGAACTACGCTGAGGAGAAGGGCAACTCCATGGTCGTACCTATGGTGGAATATAAGGAGTTTAAGGAGGAAATCTTTGAGAGATTTGGAATGAAACATCTGTTTGATAGTATACTGCAATACCTGAATGAAACGGGCAAGGTGGGCAGATCTATTTTCTTTTCTTTTTACCGCATTGTTTTCTTTGCAATATTAATATGGATGAAAGTCACACTCGCCTAAGACATTGTAAATGCAAACATTTTAATTTGGTTTGCATTTGATTTGTCTATATTTATAAATTTTAGATTGCAAAAATTGTCAAAAATAGCATTTGTGACATTCAAGGACTCATAACTCAGTACTTTCTCCAGTAATTTTGGTCCAAAATCAATCTTACACAAGGGCTTATGACAATACACATTTTGGTAAAGTTTGGTGAAGACCGGATAATATTTGTGGATTCTAGAGTGTAAACCTGATATTGTGGACAGACAGACAGACGGATGGATTAAATTACATCGAGTTGTTTCTACATTGTAGATATTACGTTTTGAATCTAACGCCACTAAAGAGAAGGACGGAGAACGTGAAACAGAGAAGTACATTATACTGAGACCAGCCTGGTTCTTTGACGAGTTCAGAGCCATCTTTAGACATGATCTGATTGACAGACAGACAGACAGACAGACAGACAGATGGATTAAATTACATCGAGTTGTTTCTACATTGTAGATATTACGTTTTGAATCTAACGCCACTAAAGAGAAGGACGGAGAACGTGAAACAGAGAAGTACATTATACTGAGACAAGCCTGGTTCTTTGACGAGTTCAGAGCCATCTTTAGACATGATCTGATTGACAGACAGACAGACGGATGGATTAAATTACATCGAGTTGTTTCTACATTGTAGATATTACGTTTTGAATCTAACGCCACTAAAGAGAAGGACGGTGAACGTGAAACCGAGAAGTACATCATACTGAGACCAACATGGTTCTTTGACGTATTTAGAGCCATCTTTAGACATGATCTGATTGACAGACAGACAGACAGACAGACAGACAGGCAGATGGATTAAATTACATCGAGTTGTTTCTACATTGTAGATATTACGTTTTGAATCTAACGCCACTAAAGAGAAAGACGGCGAACGTGAAACCGAGAAGTACATCATACTGAGACCAGCATGGTTCTTTGGCGTGTTTAGAGCCATCTTTAGACATGATCTGATGGACAGACAGACAGACAGACAGACAGACGGATGGATTAAATTACATCGAGCTGTTTCTTCATTGTAGATATTACGTTTTGAATCAAACGCCACTAAAGAGAAAGACGGCGAACGTGAAACTGAGAAGTACATCATACTGAGACCAGCATGGTTCTTTGACGTATTTAGAGCCATCTTTAGACATGATCTGATTGACAGACAGACAGACAGACAGACGGATGGATTAAATTACATCGAGCTGTTTCTTCATTGTAGATATTACGTTTTGAATCAAACGCCACTAAAGAGAAAGACGGTGAACGCGAAACTGAGAAATACATCATACTGAGACCAGCCTGGTTCTTTGACGTATTTAGAGCCATCTTTAGACATGATCTGATAGAGAAACTCGACATTGAGGTGGAAGATTCGTTCAAAACTATAGGTGGGTTACTTTTGACCCATTACCAGACGTAAAAATGTTAAGCTTGTCCAAATTTAAAGACGCTGCAGACGACATTTTCGATGTAATGAAATTTTGAAATTGTACGACATTTCCACATTGTTTTCCAAAGCGTATTTCTTGGGTGGCGTCAAAGGGCGTCAATGTCTAGTAATCGGTTGTTTCCGAAATGCCACTAGGGTTTTTATGTAAAAATATTAAATATTCCAAAGTAAGGTATTCAAACCCATCATTAGGTGCCAAAGACTTACTTCAGCTTCATCCGCAACGACAATTGGTGAAATTGTCCGAAGATGGAGGCGGAATTGCACGAATTTTTTTGCTCCTAATAATGGGTTGAATACGGTAACGTGTGAAATATTAAAAAGACACAAAAGAGAGAAAAGCTATTTAAGTTGAACCTCTACTTTTTTCAGCTTTACCTAAGGAAGGTTGTAAATTAATGTTCATGACGCGGTAAATGCGTTTGAAATACACGGATTTGTTTCAAGAACAATTATATTGTCTAATTATGAAAATTCTAGAAATATTTTGAGGAGTTTTGATTCTTCGGCTACCTTAAGTATACTGAACCCCAAAAGAAACTTTCGCAAAGTACTCGTATTTGCCAGTCGTTCAATGGCACAACTAAGATGTACGCACATAAATATTTGTTTGAAAAATCGGTCAGCTTATCCCAGTATAAAAGCCTGATCAGAATAGATATTTTTGAAGACTTGATATTTGTATCTTATAGCAGAGGAAAGATTGGTGCAAAGAATTTGCTGATTATTTGCTACTTGAATTCCAAACCTATATCTAAAAGGAACGTTCTGTAGAGCGGGATGTTTTAAAAGATTTCTTAAGATGTTTTAGATTAAGCAGTATTAAGACATAGATTATGATTAAGGTGTTCGAAATGATCCATACTTCATAAAAATGACGTCATCATTTGTATGAAGTATGGAGCAATACCATGATACGATGAAGCATTCGGACCAACTCGCTCAATTCTCTCTTATATTGTTTCTATTGAGTTTACCGAGGGGTTCTGCACGAACTATAGGGTAATGGCGCCTCCCATTAAGCGTCTTGAATATATTGCTCTAAAGAACGCTTTATCCTAAAACATCTTAAGAAATCTCGCTCTAAAGAACCCGCCTCATGTCTTGCTTGGGAAACGTTTAAGGCTAATTGATTGATCACATTTGGAATACCTTTGTAGTGATGGAAGATGGAGAAACAGGTAGGTGACGTACATGTCACGTGACGTCCACGTGCAGTGCATGACACTAGAGTTTTTTATTGCATCCAGCTTTTTTGGACAATTTTATTAAAAAAAAATGTGCAATTCTATTATAAAATTCACTCCAAATGAGATTCATGCGACATCGGAATTATTTGGGCAACGTCCTTTAGAACATTCGGCGGTGGAACGTGCGTTTCACCACAGAATGTTTGCAGCGTCATAGGTCCGGATGCGTAACAAATGTTAACGACGTCTAACGAAACATACCGATGTCGCGTGACTCTCATTAGGGGTGAACTACATTACAATTGAATTCAAATAATCTATTGGCCAATCAAATAACTTTAATTATTACTTTTTATCTCCGGCATTTTCAAATTTGTAAAATATTCTGTCATGGACTACCATTTACAACTGTAAAGCGGAATATTGGAAACTAAATAATTATTCTGTGAATAAATATAAGTCAGTATTGTCCAAGAAAACTGTTTATTTTCTGCATTTTTAATTTCTCATTTTAATCACGACGATTAATCCCAAATTTAAGATTTTACTATACTTTTGTTATAAACTATTTTGCTATTTTCGATTTGAAAAGAAATGGTCTATGAGTAGGCCTATGTGTTTCTTATATTAATTTTCATTATTAGAACGCTAATAAAATTATTCTAAATAAGAAAGCTACTAAATCGATTAGATTATTTTCGACAAGATACCTGTGTACTTTACAATATTTCACTAAAAATTAATTTTCGCAAAATTTCATATTAATTCCATAATTTCGTGGCTTTCATAGAAAACCTCGTAACTGCAGCTTGTTAAGTTGCAGGTACGGGGTTTCCAATGAAAGGCATCCATCTACAAAAAAAAAATAGTAGGAAATAGGGATGGGATATCACAAGGTTGCGACACAATAGCAATTGATCACTTTGCTTTTCTAACACTGTTCACAGATCGACCATTAGTACCAGGTAAAGTGGTAGTTAGTGTAAATGTGCACGAAATGTCCCCTACTGTGTCAATTTGATTGTAAAACATTCCCCTCATACATATGTGTAGTTTCCAGAATGTACAAATTGTGACATGTAACCCAGGAAACATTACGATGCTGCTTTTCAACGAAAACCTCGTAACTGCAGCTTGTTTAAAGCTGCAGTTACGAGGTTTTCGTTGAAAAGCGACGATTATGGTTGTTTGTTTAGAGCATGGTATAAGTTTGAATGTAAATCAGGTCTTTAAAAATGAATATGCAAATTTACTCATATATTTTATAAAAACATTAAATCTACCTAAATACTTTATGACAATTAACAGAAAGTTCAGAAAAAGCATATTTGACCAGGCGTAATACACCATTGTGCTCTATATAGTCTAATATATAAACTTTATCAAACAGCAACATATTTTATGATTGTCCAAATTAAAAGTTGGCCGGTCAATAAATTAGACAATCGATTTAGAAAATGCGAAAACGGCCCAGAGACTTTTAGTATTATCTGATCTGACGCTTACTTTATATGTATGACACTAATGGCGTGTTCCAATGTGCACTGTTTTGGACTTTCTGACCACCCTTGGAAGTTTTTTGTTATCATTTATATGCTGGAAGACGGGATTCACAATTAGTTCCCTAGAGCAAGAGCAGAGTAGTATTTTGGAAAAATAAGCAAAAAATAATCGTTCAAAGACATATGCTAACATTTCACTTAGATTTGACTCAAAAAGAGCTTTTAGTTTTATTGGTGGTAACGGATATTTGTTAATTTAGGCTAGTTAAGATTTAGATAAATACAAGGCAATATTACAGGTGCAAGAAACAAAAATTGGCTAATGGAGGAGGAAACATAACATTTTAGGGCTGGCACAAAGAGTATATAGTCAAGTACTTTTTTAATTCACGTGTCTATACAATCAGAACAGAATTAAAAAAAACCGCACATAACAAATTATGAGAGAAAAGGAAAATTCTGGTCATCAGCAGCATCTTTTTAAACTTAATATTGATCAAACATTTGTGTTTTAGACGTCAAAATTAAGAGAATTTAGGTTTGGTCGTAATCTGAGTCTTCTCTGATGAAAATTCGCTCTTTGATATTTGGATGTCGCTATTCAAATTGATGAAAATTCGCCTTTTGATAGTTGGATGTCACTGTATATTTAAATAGTGACATCCAAATATCAAAGAGCGAATTTTCATCAGAGAGGATTCAGATTAGTTTGGTCGGTACCTCCCATTAGTTTCATTAGTTATTGCTTTTTTGAATGGAATTGATGTCACCCAATGAATCTTGTAACTATTTCAAAGTTCATGATATTAAACCAAAATCTAAAGACAAAGTAGATAGATATTGAGAGAAACATTTCTGATACATTTGTACTCTTGTACCTTTTTTTTATTTTTTAGCAAGCCGGGACTTTAATTATGTCCGGGGAGCTAATGTCACAGCCCTAGTGTCGGCGTCCCGTCCCGTCACGTCGCGTCTTCAAAAACCTGGCCTATATCTCGTGCACTGTTAGAGATAAAGCCTTGAAACTTCACACATGGATATTTTCTGCCAAGACCTTTCATTTGGGACCATGATCTTTAACCTAGTGACATTGAACTTGGAGTTTGACCTACTTTTTAAAAACTTTAACCTGACCTATATCTCATGCAATATCATTGATAGAGTCTTTATATTTCACACATGGATACCTGCTCCTGTCAAGAGCTTTTTTTGGACTATGACCTTTGACCTTGTGACCTTGACGTTTAACCTACTTTTGAAAAAATAAGCTGTTGTAGTGACAGGCTCCCGTATAGGCGAGCTACGTTATCCGCGGACAACTCTTGTTATAAGTGTTTCCTTTTGTTTAAAATGATAAGTAGCCTACATTTTCATGTTTATATTATGACTACATGTATACACATGTTATAGCGGACGAGAATTGACCTGGCAGATCAGCCCATGCTTATCGAATGGAATGCTCTGCCAGGTCAATTCTCGTCCGGTATAAGTACCACTATGTATGAAACCTTCCTTATTTTACGTGGCCTTTCGGCAACAGCATGTATTATCAAATTGTCTCTGCATGATTTATATGTATTAATGTTGTTATCATTTATTGTTTTGTTCTAAAGTATAGACTGCGCCGAAAGGTGTACATGTAACAGTTTGTAAAATTGTGATTTGATGCATTGCACGAAAACGTTACTTTTTATATATAAAATATTGATGGTTTACTATCGTTTTAAGTATGTAATCAATTTTGCATTTCATATATTGTTTACGAAAACGACCAAACAACTTTTATATATTATTAGCTCACCTGAGCATAAAGTGCTCAAGGTGAGGTATTGTGATCGGTCGTTGTCCGTCGTCCGTCCGGTCGTCCGTCCGTCCACAATTTCTATAAAGATCTTCTCCTCCCAAACCAGTGGGCCAATCTTTTTGAAACTTGGCAGGAATGATCCTTGGGTGAAGGGCTTTCAAAGTTGTTAAAAGAATTTGATTCCATCAAAGACTGTGGCTGCCGCAGCATGAGAAAATGGGAAAATAGCCAAATCTTTTAAAAATCTTCTCCTGCCTAACCAGTTGGCCAATATTCTTGAAACTTCACCTGAATGATCCTTTGGTGAAGGGCTTTCAAATTTGTTAGAAGAATTTTGTTAATATTTAAACCATTGCCTATTAGTGCAGCAGTATCAGAAAGAGGAGCAAATACTTTTTTTAAAAAAAGGCTGAATTTTTGTTACATTCATTTGAAAAACATAGGAAAAGGGGCTTTATTGAAACATTTCTTATTTTGCTGCTAAGTGTCTAAGTGTTTAATTTCAACAAGGCAACAAATTTCAGGTGAGCGACCTAGGGCCATCATGGCCCTCTTGTTTAGAAAAAAATCTAAATCATTCTTTTTAATCATAAAGTAAAGATATTGTCGATTTTCTTCATGTAAATTATCGTAAGTGCAGCGTGTGTAAAGCAAATCAGTGGCATTCAGCTTTATCGCAACGAAGTAACAGTTGAAATAACAACCATTCTCATATCATGTTTTCAGGTATAACCCAGTCACGGTATAACCAACTGAAGGAAGAATTTCTGGCCGAAGGCATTCTGGACCGTGACCTACTTAAATGTATGTTTAGTCACCTACTGCCTCTAGAGACCAACAAACCATTCTACAAGGTTGTCAACTTCTTATTGGACACGCTCGACCTTGGTTACCTTGTCGCTAAAAAGTACGTTGCAAGCTTATTTCTAATTCTGTATTTTAGTTTTTCACCATCCATGTTAACAGGATAATTCAGTTTTATTTTCGCAATACGTAGCGCAACATATCTTACATGCCATCAAAACATCATTATAGCTGACTATAAAAGGATGCTCTGCCTGGTCATTTATCGTCAGCTACATTTAACCTCTAACTTGATGTGAACAAGTATACGTATGTAGGAACAATTTGACAACAATGAGTTGCTTTTCTATGGCATTTTCACCCTATTCGTAGATATAATTATTATCTATATGTTCAGGCCCCTGGACTCTGGTTACGACCTTGACCCCGAGAAAGAGAACATGAACTCACGTAAATACCTGATACCCTGGTTCAGAAAAGTGGAACAACCCGAGGACACGAAGACAAAGTGGGCAGCATTGGAGAGAAAACAGCGACTAGCTGGAGTATTAAGGTAAGGATTAAACACCTTTTTTGGTATTATGTAAAAGACAAAAAACAGTATTAATTTGTAAATGATACAAGAAAAAAGAAAAAAGTTCTAATTTATCATGAAAGCAGACTTTTTTATTTTTTTCTTTTCTTTGATACTGTTACATATGATATGAAATGATCAAATAAATTGTTCAATGACACTCATTTCCATGTTGTCTTTTCAATGTCTTCAACTAGTGTTTAAACTACATTCTTATCGAATGAGATTGTTTTTGGAAAAACCAAGATCCTGATCATCCAGCGTATGCCTACATACATACCGGCAGTTTGACCCATGTTGTTCTGATAGGTTCGGAAATGCTCGAAGAACCTCTCTTACAGAAGCATTGATCCAGACCAAATTGCATCCAGTCTCGGGTTTACTTCGTTCTATGGCTGCCTTAAAATGATTTAGAAGTCCTTTTTGAATATAGCCCTATCTGAAACCTAGCCATTCATCAATTATGTTAAGAAAAGTTTCCCTTTCTGTATGTATTCATTTTCCATCAATAAAACCATTATTTTCACCAGATTCCCAAAGTATTTACCCCCTGGTTTGTTTGAGATGTTGAGTGTACGAGCACATCGTAGTGAGAAAGGTAACCTTAGATTTCTGTCTCACTGGAAGGACGGATTCCACGCCAGACATAGGACAGAAACTCTACAAGTAAGTGTTGTTCGTTGGTTTTCAACGAAAACCTTGTAACTGCAGCTCATAGCAAGCTGCAGTTACGAGGTCTTTGTTGAAAAGCATCGAACTCTGTAACTCGTAACTTGTTCAGACCATTTCAATGAATATAATTATTTAATTGTATCGAAGATGAAAATATGTCAAATGAATAAATATAGGCTCGAAAAGAACCGACGTTTACAACATAATCGTTTTAGATCGTTTGAGCCGGTATCGGAGCAGTTGTCTTTTTAATTAAGAAAGAAATGCGTTTTAGTATGACCGATTTGACAATTGTTACCAACAGTTATCTGTTTGAATCAACTGAAACTGTTTTAGTATGTGGCGTGTATGTCTTATTCAATAGAAAAACTGGGCTCGACGTATATAAAGCTTAGAAAATTGAATGTCTTGTGATAACAGACTGATTGAATAGATGGAAAAATCAGGTGGTGCTTTTGAATAATGCACAAACACAATGTTTATGCCCCCATATCGAAATATCGGGGGCATATTGATTTACTCATGTTTGTCTGACCGTCCATCTGTATGTCCGTCTATCTGTCCGAAGACTTCCTGTACGAAAAATTACGCCCGTAACAGAGGCGTAAATGAGACGGAATTAAGAGACGGAATCCGTCTCATTTTCCGCTAGTAAGCTTGTTTAAAGAAATATAAGAATGAGACGGAAACCAAGCGTAAACCAAGCGTAATTTAGAGGCGTAAAATGTTAATTAACCGGAATTTTTAGAGACGGAATATGCAAATGAAGCGGATTTTTTTACAGGCGTAATTGCTAGGAGGCGTAACTAGATAGAATTATGAGGCGGATTCCGCTTGGAATTTTTAAGAAATTACAGGCGGAATCCGCCTCATAATTACGCCTCCTAGATATTTACTATATAATATGTGGGTGGGGAATGGTAAAAATGAACCATTTGAATTTGTTTAATTTAGTCAAAAGAAGACTCACCAATGTTGCCTCACTTGGTCCTACCATTTAGTCAGCCCCTTAATGTCCTGGATTCATCAATATCAATGTTTCAATTCATATCTCAAACATTAACTTTGCAAAAAGTCAGAGAAGCAAAATTCCCTCCAATTTTCTAAACAGGAAGTAGGAAATGGTCATAGACTGGGAGAAAATAGACTGGGAGGCCTTATTTTCACAAAGTTATTTCTGTATCTTGTGAACTATATATCTCAGGCACTATTTGAGATACAGCGATAATATTTCACACATTGATTCTTCCTGCCAATACCTTTTATTTGGGACCATGACCTTTGGCCTAGTGACCTTGACCTTGGAGTTTGACCTACTTTTAAAAAACTTTAACCTGGCCTAAATCTCATGCACTATTATTGATAGAGCCTTGATATTTCACACATGGATACCTCCTGCCAAGACCTTTAATTTGGAATCATGACCTTGGACTTTGTGACCTTGACCTTGAAATTTGACCTACTTTTATTTTTTTAACCTGGCCGATATATCATGCTCTTTCACACATACATCCTTAATATTTCTCACATAGACACCTCCCACCAACACCTTTCACATTTGACCATGACCTTGTGACCTTGACCTTGGCATTTGACCTACTTTTTTAAAACTTTGACCCAGCCTCTATCTCATGTCCTTTTACACATACATTCTTGATATTGCACACATGGACACCTCCTACCAAGACTGTTCACATTTGACCATGACCTTGTGACCTTAACCTTGGACTTTGACCTACTTTTTAAAAACTTTAATCTGGAATCTATCACATGTCCTTTTACATGTACAGCCTTGATATCTCACACATGGACACCTACCAAGACCTTTTGCATTTGACCACGACCTTAGTGTTTGACCTACTTTAAAGAACTTTAACCTGGCCTATATTTCATGTGCTTTTACACATACAGACTTGATATTTCACACATGGAAACCTCCTACCAAGACCTTTTACATTTGATCATGACCTTGAACCTTGTGACCTTGACCTAAACTTTGACCTACATTTAAGTTAGGCCCTTGAGGGGGCATATCATGTTTTACAAACACTTCTTGTTTAGATAGAGCCTTGATATTTCACACAAAGATACTATCTGACATTTACTTTCATTCAGGAATTAAGACCTTGTGACCTTGACCTTGAAGTTTGACCTACTGTTTAGCCTGGCCTACATCTCATACACTGTAAGATATAGAGCTTTGATATTTCACATAAGGATAGACCTTGTTAAGACCTTTCATTTGGGATCATGACCTTTGGTATTAGGACCTTTACCTTAAGGCATATACTTTACAAGAACTTTAACTTGGCCTATATTCTAATCACTATTACAGATGGAGTCTTGATATTTTACTCTTGCATACCTCCTACCAAGACCATCAATCTTGGAACTTGACCTTGTGACCTTGAATTTGGAGTTTGTGACCTTCTTAACAAAAGCCTTTTCTTTGCCTTTATCTTATGCAGTGCAAAAATGAAAATGGCTAGTATATTGGAATCGCGTCATTTTAAAATTGCTAAGTCCAAAAAATCCGCCTCCCTGCAAAGTTTAAGTTATTTTCCGCTTTAAGAAACAGCTATTCCGCCTTGTTAAAATGGCTAAGTCCAAAAATTACGCCTGCTCAAAAATTAAAGTTTTAAATTACGCCTGTTGTGATAAAATTTCGCCTCCATTTCATTTTACGCCTTTAATTTCCGTCACTACTATACACAGTGACTAAGGCGTAAAGTATAAATCCGCCACTGTTACAAGCGTAAATTGCCATTTACGCCTCATTTACGCCTCATTTACGCCTGTTTTCCAAGCGGAATCCGCCTCTTTTTTTCGTACAGGTTTATATTGTCTTTTACGTGGTCATTAGTGTTTCACAAAAAATATCTTGTTATAGGTAATGTTTAGCCACAGTAAGACTAATGACGACATCAGACCAACATAAAGACAGTGTCCCAGCTAGTACTATGTTACATATATTGATATGTTGTTATGTTGTTGGTTATGTTTAGCCACAGTAAGGCTAATGACAACATCAGTGTTGTTAGATTTGAGTTACTTGATGATAATACTGACCAACATAAAGACAGTGTACCCGCTAGTACTATGTTACATATATTGATATGTTGTTGTGTTGTAGGTAATGTTTAGCCACAATAAGACTAATGACGACATCAATGTTGTTAGATTTGAGTTACGTGATGATAATACAGACCAACATAAAGACAGTGTACCCGCTAGTACTATGTTACATATATTGATATGCTGTAATGTTGTAGGTAATGTTTAGTAACAGTAAGTCTAATGACGACATCAGTGTTGTCAGATTTGAGTTACGTGATGATAATACAGACCAACATAAACACAGTGTACATTGCTAGTACTATGTTACATATATTGATATGTTGCAATGTTGTAGGTGATGTTTAGCCACAGTAAGGCTAATGACGACATCAGTGTTGTTAGATTTGAGTTACGTGATGATAATACAGACCAAAATAAATATAGTGTACCCGCTAGTACTATGTTACATATATTGATATGTTGTTATGTTGTATGTGATGTTTAGCCACAGTAAGACTAATGACGACATTAGCGTGGTTAGATTTGAGTTACGTGATGATAATACAGACCAACATAAAGACAGTGTACCAGCTTGTACTATGTTACATATATTGATATGTTGTTATGTGCTAGGTTATGTTTAGCCACAGTAAGACTCATGACAACATCAGTGTTGTTAGATTTGAGTTACGTGATGACAATACAGAACAACATAAAGACAGTGTACCAGCTTGTACTATGTTACATATATTGATATGTTGTTGTGTTGTAGGTGATGTTTAGCCACAGTAAGACTAATGACGACATCAGTGTTGTTAGATTTGAGTTACGTGATGATAATACAGACCAACATAAAGACAGTGTACCCGCTAGTACTATGTTACATATATTGATATGTTGATATGTTGTAGGTGATGTTTAGCCACAGTAAGACTAATGACGATATCAGTGTTGTTAGATTTGAGTTACGTGATGATAATACAGACCAACAAAAAGACAGTGTACCAGCTAGTACTATGTTACATATATTGATATGTTGATATGTTGTAGGTGATGTTTAGCCACAGTAAGACTAATGACGACATCAGTGTTGTTAGATTTGAGTTACGTGATGATAATACAGACCAACAAAAAGACAGTGTACCCGCTAGTACTATGTTACATATATTGATATGTTGTTATGTGCTAGGTTATGTTTAGTCACAGTAAGACCCATGACGACATCAGTGTTGTTAGATTTGAGTTACGTGATGATAATACAAACCAACATAAAGACAGTGTACCGGCTAGTACTATGTTACATATATTGATATGTTGTAATGTTGTAGGTTATGTTTAGCCACAGTAAGACTCATGACGATATCAGTGTTGTTAGATTTGAGTTACGTGATGATAATACAGACCAACATAAACACAGTGTACATTGCTAGTACTATGTTACATATATTGATATGTTGCAATGTTGTAGGTGATGTTTAGCCACAGTAAGGCTAATGACGACATCAGTGTTGTTAGATTTGAGTTACGTGATGATAATACAAACCAAAATAAATATAGTGTACCCGCTAGTACTATGTTACATATATTGATATGTTGTTATGTTGTATGTGATGTTTAGCCACAGTAAGACTAATGACGACATTAGCGTGGTTAGATTTGAGTTACGTGATGATAATACAGACCAACATAAAGACAGTGTACCAGCTTGTACTATGTTACATATATTGATATGTTGTTATGTGCTAGGTTATGTTTAGCCACAGTAAGACTCATGACAACATCAGTGTTGTTAGATTTGAGTTACGTGATGACAATACAGAACAACATAAAGACAGTGTACCAGCTTGTACTATGTTACATATATTGATATGTTGTTGTGTTGTAGGTGATGTTTAGCCACAGTAAGACTAATGACGACATCAGTGTTGTTAGATTTGAGTTACGTGATGATAATACAGACCAACATAAAGACAGTGTACCCGCTAGTACTATGTTACATATATTGATATGTTGATATGTTGTAGGTGATGTTTAGCCACAGTAAGACTAATGACGATATTAGTGTTGTTAGATTTGAGTTACGTGATGATAATACAGACCAACAAAAAGACAGTGTACCAGCTAGTACTATGTTACATATATTGATATGTTGATATGTTGTAGGTGATGTTTAGCCACAGTAAGACTAATGACGACATCAGTGTTGTTAGATTTGAGTTACGTGATGATAATACAGACCAACAAAAAGACAGTGTACCCGCTAGTACTATGTTACATATATTGATATGTTGTTATGTGCTAGGTTATGTTTAGTCACAGTAAGACCCATGACGACATCAGTGTTGTTAGATTTGAGTTACGTGATGATAATACAAACCAACATAAAGACAGTGTACCGGCTAGTACTATGTTACATATATTGATATGTTGTAATGTTGTAGGTTATGTTTAGCCACAGTAAGACTCATGACGATATCAGTGTTGTTAGATTTGAGTTACGTGATGATAATACAGACCAACATAAAGACTGTGTCCCAGCTAGTACTATGTTACATATATTGATATGTTGTAATGTTGTAGGGGATGTTTAGCCACAGTAAGACTAATGACGACATCAGTGTTGTCAAATTTGAGTTACGTGATGATAATACAGACCAACATAAAGACTGTGTCCCAGCTAGTACTATGTTACATATATTGATATGTTGTTATGTTGTAAGTGATGTTTAGCCACAGTAAGTCTAATGACGACATAAGCGTGGTTAGATTTGAGTTACGTGATGATAATACAGATCAACATAAAGATAGTGTTCCCGCTAGTACTATGTTACATATATTGATATGTTGTTATGTTATAGGTTATGTTTAGCCACAGTTAGACCCATGACGACATCAGTGTTGTTATATTTGAGTTACGTGATGATAATACAGACCAACATAAAGACAGTGTACCCGCTAGTACTATGTTACATATATTGATATGTTGTTATGTTGTAGGTTATGTTTAGCCACAGTAAGACTCATGACGACATCAGTGTTGTCAGATTTGAGTTACGTGATGATAATACAGACCAACATAAAGACAGTGTACCCGCTAGTACTATGTTACATATATTGATATGTTGTTATGCTGTAGGTTATGTTTAGCCACAGTAAGACTCATGACGACATCAGTGTTGTCAGATTTGAGTTACGTGATGATAATACAGACCAACATAAAGACAGTGTCCCCGCTAGTACTATGTTACATATATTGATATGTTGTTATAATGTAGGTCATGTTTAGTCACAATAAGACTAATGACGACATCAATGTTGTTTGATTTGAGTTACGTGATGATAATACAGACCAACATAAAGACAGTGTCCCCGCTAGTACTATGTTACATATATTGATATGTTGTTATGTTGTAGGTTATGTTTAGCCACAGTAAGACTCATGACGACATTAGTGTGGTTAGATTTGAGTTACGTGATGATAATACAGACCAACATAAAGATAGTGTACCGGCTAGTACTATGTGGTCCATACTGAAGCCCATTTTGGACGATTTTGAGGATCTGCTAAAGTCGTATACAGGTAAATATTCAATGGACAGTAGTTTTAAGATAAGACTATAAATCGTACGTTCAATCTTAAGCATCTGTTACAACCCGTCGTGCGTCCTTACTATATACGTCTTCAGACATTCACGCGATTTATAAGGACGCAGAAATCTCCGAAGACTCACCATTTTATGAGGACGCACGACAGGTTGTAAGATAGTCTTTACCAACCAATTCAAATTAGTTTAATATAAACAAGATTTAAACATTTGTAAAAGTCCGCCATGGAAGGACTGATATTTTTTAAAGTTGATCCAATATCAAATTTGTTGAACGGCATGTGTAATTTTAGCAAAAATGTTTCCAAATCATCTCTGGAATTCAACAAAAACCTCGTTACTGCAATTATAAGAAGATGTTGTTATTAGGTTTTAGCTGAAAAGCATCGATATTGTTAATTTCCTTTACCAAAGGAAATGCAAATGCGGTCAGTTTTTATCAATTCCAATTTCAGGCGTATTGGTAGAGCGTCTAATGGAATGCCCTAAATGTAAGGAGCTCTCCTTCCTTGGAGAATGGCTGACCCCTAAAGAGACCCAGGGGCTCCAGACGAAACCTTGTGAAGAATGCATGGAGGAAATTGATACGGCGTTCCTCGTGCAGCCGAAGGAAAAGAAAAGAGGTGGGTTAATTTGCATATATGTAAATTAGTGATCACGTATTATAAATCTGATTGCTATGTTTAAAATCTACTAGGAGGACAGGTTATATTTGATAATATTATGCTGATATTTCGACATAGTAAATACGCCTCCCTTATGTTGTCACCAAGTTAATCCGTTACCATATGGCAAAATTTTGGACTTGTCAAATTCAAAAGATGTTGCAGGCGACAATTTCAAGTGAATGAACTGCTACTTTTTTGTGTTTATGGGTAGAAAACATTGCGGAAAATGACGAAATTGCTTGTGACGTGTGGAAAACAGTGTGGAATATGAAGAAATTGCTCGTCACAAGCAATTTCTTCATCTTCCAAAATGTTTTCTGAAGCCTATATCTTGTAGGGTGTCAAAAAACGTCAATGTGTGGTAATGTGTTACGGCATTCTAAATTCATTATTTCAAATCCAAACCCTATATTGACGTTACTCATAGAAATCCTGTTTGTAAAGAATATTAAAGCCTGATAAATGATACATGTAATAATTTTCTGGGGTCTGCATGGCATGGGGTAATATTGTAACCACGGCTATATATGGCAGGGAATAACGTGAAGAATTTTCAAACAATTTTCAATAAATAACAGAAATAATGAAAAGTACCGAAAATGTTAGGTCGCGTGATTCCCCGCTGTGTACTGTAACCTTGACTTTGATCCATTTCTGTCAATTCTCTTGATTGTTTGTTCTTGATAGATCTTACATAGATTTCCTTTTCATTTGTTTATTAATATTCTGTCGCACATTTGATTTTTTTTGTCGAACGTTTATTTCAAGAGTTTAGCCGCATCGACTAATAAACACATTTTCCTTTGACATCAAATAATATCTACCTCTTTAACAAAGCAAACTTTCTTAAATAACTAGTATTTTCATTCAAATCCTTTATGCTCTGTCATTGCAATTCTTTGGTGAGGGTAATTTGATTGTTGTCTTTTTCTTATTTTTTTAGGCTACTAATTGTTTTCTCTTTTTTTGCATTTTTTGTTTCACATTAATTTGTGAAATTGTGCACACTCTTCTTTCACTCGAGGTAAAAATACCAGAAATAAAATGCATCTACTTTGGTTTCGTATGTTCCTTACTTCAATTAATTCCACAGAATGACAATAAATTACGAATATAAATATCAGCACATGCAATCATGGTGTTGGTCACGTTTAAAGACTGTGTTATTTCACTTGTATTTCATTAATTAGAATGTTGCCTTTCAGTTGATATTAGCACTATAAAACAAAGGATCCACTCAGCACGTGAAAATAAAAATACACTGGTCACATGACATGACCACGTGACAATGGTGGTGGATGTAAGTAGCACATGATGCTCACGTGACAGGTTTGTTTATGGTCACGTGACGCATCACTCACAGGTTTTGTTCACACCCCTGTTTAGAAAGAGTTTTACTATTGTTTTAATATTTATTTAACGTTGTTGTAGTTGCTTTTTAACTTTATAATAACTTCATTTTAAATCTAACACCCATACATAATATTACAGGGTTTTCGTGTTATTAGTATTTTAATATTAATGTCTGTCGACATTAACCCGGGACATCTGCATGTGCAATGACCCTACTTCGGCACTATGTTATTTAGACCTAACGGACTACGCCGACGACAATAAAGTTATCCTGGGATAATTTAGGTCGACTATACCATTGTAGAACATTTTGAATAGACACCTTGTTCGGGGAGATCCCTACTTTTTGAGCCACGATCTGGAAAAAGGTCCCTTATAGCATTTTAGACAGCCGTAATTTATGATCAGACTGTGCATAAGTAAACTCTGACCGGGATCCATGCTGCTCCCTTACAGACTCCATAGATCATAATGTCACTTTTAGAGAACAACATGGTTCCTGGTCAGACTGCGTGTATAGGCTCCTACCATGTTGTGCTCAAAAGCCTTAAATGATCTTTACCAGATCCTGGCTCATTTGTTTTTCCTACAGTTGTTTTAGGATTTAGCCAATGAAACATTTGCTTAGACCGCAGATTGACTGACATCATGCACCGTTCATATTGTATTCATTTATCCATTTGAACACACCCCCCCCCCCGAACGATCGAAAAGACAAGTTTTACTTGGGCACCAAAGATACATTTCACGTTGTTATATCCTTTTCGTAAGGTTCACTTTTAATCCCCTGACTTGTGATTATATCATCACAGTTGTAAACACGTAGATCCTTATCGTTGCTTAATGTTTTGGCGACGTTTATTAAGATACTAAAAGTCCACCCATAGTGAGATTCATACGACGTCGGAATTATTCGGGCATTGTCGTAAACATTCGGCGATGGAACGGGCGATCACCGAATGTTTACGACAGTACCCGAATTTTTTCGGATAGCCTTCGTAACGAATATGTAACGACATAGCACGAAAAATTCCGACGTCACCTGAATTTCACTAGGGGTGGACTATCCTAGATTAATTGTGGTAGTTTTAAAGGGACACAGGCTATATAAGATATGCCTCGGAATAATGCAATCTCTATGGACGGTCTGGACATGCGCAGTTGCGTGCTGCACCGCACTATCTCGGTCAAAAAGGAATTGGAAATTAGAAAAAAAACGAATAGGTTAAAAATGATATTGACATGTATTTGAAAGACTGGATCAACCTGATTCTAATTTTAAGCTGAGCAGAATGATTAACCAAAACATGTTAACCAATCAATTCGGTATTTCTTGATGATATTTTCACCTACATGATTTTTGACTAATAAGCAAGTGTCCCTTTAATTCATTTAATTATAACAGTGTGCACCTATGTATATGTTGTATATGTTGTCACAAACGAATTAGACATGAAAATGAGCCAGGATCTGGGAAAAACGTCCTTTAAAGCTTTTGAACCCAACATGGGTCCAGATCAGCCTGCGCATACAATTCTGATCAGAAACCATGTTGTTCTCCAATAGCTTCGTCATGGTCTGTAGCAAACATACGAGATTAGCAAGGATCCCGGTCAGAATCAACCTAGTCACATACTCATCTTGAAAGATGAACATCTCAAATGCTAAAAGGGACACTTTTCCAGATTCTGGCTCAAATTCAACATTTCAGGTTCACCCGTATTATATATCTATAATCTTTTGGTTGTATTGTATAAACGTTTTCTTAACATTACTTCGAGGAAACTAGTTTTAATAAGCTGAACACTGAATATAGAATGGAAAGACAATCGTGAAAAAGGACGCCCATTAGTTTTACAGGATCTAAATTAAGAAGCCAGACAAGTTCTTGCATGCAGACAATTGAATACATAAAGCTTGATTATTATAGTGTGGCCACTTTTTAAATGACCAGCCAGTGTTGACTTATGAGACGCTCTCTTCTGAATGCACAGTACCTCCCGATTCCGCACTCATGGTGCCGGGCGTCTGGTAGAGTTGGGTCTACGGTAACCATTGGTTTAACTAGCTGGCGGCTCACCAGTCGGTCGCTTCAGTTCTAACCCGACTATAAATGTTTAACTAGTAAATTCTTTCTTGTAATCTTTCATGGTTGAGTATTTAAAGATATCGTCCCTTTTGAACAAAACATTCATCCTGCAGCTTAAAACAAGCTGCAATTACGATGTTTTTGTTGAAAAGCATCGATATACAAGTATGGTGGTGCTTACTTTATCATGTATGAAACTATTGAGAGGAAACTTGTACAATACATTTCGCCAAAGGATTATAGAGTAGAAAAGTTTGACACTATTTAGTTTGCACATTTTGTATGTTAGACAGGCACTGTTACAAATAACCGAAATCCCGAAAATAGATTCGTGTTTATTTGTATATTAACAAACTCTTTCAGAGATAGAATTTATACATGTTCAGGAAAAAGAATATGCTGATATTATCATTTCCTCTTTCCGCCAAAGGCCATATGTAATGGCGTAAAATGTACCTAATAATAAGCTTCGCTTTTTTGTCGTCTTTAACCAATAACAAGATAGTTTCCCACATACATGTACATGTGTGTAGAATATAAAATCATGTGAACAGCTGAACATATTGGGGTATATTCATTGAGCTTTTTTTCTTTATTGGCTTATACCATAGAAATATTTTGCATGTTTAAATTATAGATCCCGTTTCTTTATTTTGCTTTAATTATAGTTGCTGTATTTTCATAACAAAATAAGGAACATGTTTAACAGGATCCTCAAAGACCATGTACCTTTTTTTGCAAAACCCGTATCGAATAATTGCTTGAATTTTCAATGCAAGTGTGCAATAAGCATAGAAACGGAGAATAGCAGATTTGAAAATATATATCATTACATTGTACTTGTCTTCTAGAATGCTGTTCAAAAATAAAATGAGTTCAAAAAAGTTATATTGATGAAGTTGTCGTTACCATATCATATTCCATTGGACAGTTTCAAAGTACATTGAAATATTTAACGTAGGGGAATAATATTCAGTAGCAAGACTGAAACTGTTTCATTAGCATTAATTGCCTTTGCTCACTAGAATATAATTATACCGATGACCATACTATGTCAAATCGTTAATTTCAAACAATTTAGTCCATTTACGTTTAAATTTCGAATACCTGGACCGAAAATTAATGTAAGAAAAACTGCTATTTAAAATTCACCTTCAAACAGATTATGACAATTTATCAAAGCATCATAACGCTGCTTTTCAACGAAAACCTCGTAACTGCAGCTTGTTTTGAGCTGCTGTTACGAGGTTTTCCTTGAAAAGCGACGATAACTTGTTGCCTAGCATCAGTTGCATAGCTGTAATGCAACATAAGTATTTCAGTTAGAAGCTCGTTCTATTAATTCAGTCTTTCAGAGTCCCGTTTTACTTTTAGCCTTACGAATTTTATTTTTTGTAAATTTTGATGTAGACCTAAGTTAAGCAATGGAAAAATGAAGTTTTATACGTACGTTTCACCAATATTAGTAAGGTCTTTATTTGAGATGTGTCTATGTTATTTTCAGAACTAATCTTGAAAGCTCTTTTTGGCCATTGTAAAAATTTTCTTTGAATCATACATCTAAACCCATCTTAAGTACTTTAATTCATTTTATAACCTTCATTCACAGATGATGTCCGTTTAAAACTAGCACAGATGCGCTCCACGAGAAGGAGGGCCGTCGAGCTTGAGGGTCAGCCGGTCACTAAAGCTCCTGTCCGACAGGGTCGACGTCAGGCCGTCATGCCCATGGACCAACTCATGTTTTCTAGAAACGCCACAATCTCCGAGCAAGACGGTGATAATGAGGACGGCTCTGCTCCCAGCTCGCCCGTCGGTCTCCCTGGTTTGAAACCCGGCATGTTCGCATCGGCTCTTCCACCTTTCTTGACGGGAATCGAACCAGGAGATGACGACGATGACGAAAACGACGATGACTCTCCCCCGTCCTCGCCGGTCGGTCTGCCGGGTTTGAGACCAGGGATGTTTGCATCGCTTCTGTCGGGGATCGAACCTGCAGGCGACGATGATGACGAAGGAAGCGAGGCTGGCGATAGTGACAGAATGCAGAACGGTTTTCGGACATCTGGTCCGGTTACAAGTTCTCCCAAACCCAGGGATCATCAAAGTACCCGCGATACTCCACCTGATCATCAAAGTACTCGCGATACCCCACCTGATCATCAAAGTACTCGCGATACTCCAAGATTTAATGATCAAAGTACTGTCGATACTCCACGACTTAATGGAGATGGTCAGGAAATAAGAGAGGATATTAGCTCGCCTAGCCCAGAACATTACCTCTGAACGACACCAGTGGCGTTCTGTCAATTAATCTTTTTCCACAAACCTGGTTTCGACGTCCCTTATAGAAAAGGGTTAGGAAAATATTGAGACAAAAGAAGAAAATGCTGGTTACTTTTGCCTCAATATTTCTGTGTTATAGTGCACGCAATTCTTTTTATGCCCCCGATAGGGAGGCATCATAAATTTGACTTGTCCGTCCGTCCGTCTGTCCGTCCGTCTGTCCGTCCGTCCGTCTGTCCGTCCGTCTGTCTGTCCGTCCGTCATTCCGTCCAAAAACTTTAACATTGGCCATAACTTCCTTATTACTTAACATATTCGCTTCATACTTTACCACAACATTCCTTGGTACATTACCTTTCTGTAGGCACATACTTTGGTGACCTTGACCCCTGGATGACCTTTACCTTGAACATAGATTGGCCATAATTTAAAATCAAAGCGGTGTCGGGGGCATTGTCATCTTACAGTGACAGCTCTTGTCTTTATCAAAATGCATTTTGTCTGTAGCAGCTTTCAAATGGGACATTTTAAAGCAAACTTTTGCTGTTTGGGAGAGGGTTAATCTTTTCCCAAACGGCCAAATCATATAAAGTGATCCAAATTGATAGCTCATGCAGGCGACAAAAAGGAAGTTCATGAAGATATGATTTGTAAATGATATGGTTTAGAGGTAATGGAAGAAAATGCTGGTTTTGAGCATCTTCCTCTTCTGTCTCAATGTTTTCCCAAGTATTCTCCATTAAGGACGTCAAAATCAGGTCTTGTTTTGGAAAGAGTAATTGTGTCAACAAAATTTTGCATGCAGTAATGTACATGCAGAATTACTATAAATTTATTTAACTCCAAATATGTGGTCTCTTGAAAAGCTTTGTCTGTGATATGTTTATAATTAGAGCTCTTAATCTTTTCCCAAATGGCTATAACAAAAACAATTTAATTTCGAAAGTTGTCGCAGACAACGAAATGGTTGTTAATAAAGACATTATGGTGTCAAAAAAATAACACAGAAGGAGACGCTGGTTATCAGCATTTTCTTCCATTGCACATATGTTTTCCAATGTGTTTTCTAATAGAGAAGTCACAGCAAGTTCCTGTTTGGGAAAGGGTTAAGCATTGGTCTATGTTTCTTTAGACGTAGATATGGTAGGTATTTGGCCCTACTTCGAATTATCATTCTTATTTCTTTATTTTACACACGTCCTTGTCGAATTAATGTAAAAGACTGTTTTAAGGGGGAATGCTCCAGTTTTTCGGAACACTCGGTCTTTACTGTAGTAAATTAAATGTTTCGTACCAATATGTTTCGCTACCATATTTTCAATAATAAAACACATCATTACAATTTACCATTTTCGAAGGTAAAATTGTATATATTATGCGAAACTGATTTCCTCAAGTTGGAAATCGATTATTTGGAGCAAGACAGTCGTAAGTGTGCATGCAGTTACCACTGTTTTGCGTCATTTTGTTCATGTGTAGCTGATAAAAATTGCTGTAATTCACTAATAAGTGCGCTGACCTATACATTTTCTTTTTGAATTATTACCAGGACATGTTGCTTAATACAATAGGAGAGTTTTATCAAATTCTATTATGTAGAACTTGAAATATTTCCAAAAATATGCAAATTTTGACATAAATCACTCCAGCTTCGTTGATCTAACCGAACACGTGAGCATGCTGTTTTATACATTTACGCGTTTAAAGTAGCACATATTTTGGGTTTTCTGTTTTTATTAAATGTAAGACGTTACTTTAAATCCGTTTTCGGGACTAAACGATGAATATACAGCATTTTATTAGCATTTTAGTGACATTGGACAGGTGCAAGAAATTGTGCATTTTTTCGATGTAGGGGTATGTGATATGAATGTCCATAAAATTCAAACAAGATCGCTGACCATCCATTTTTATTTTATTTTTCAATTGGTAATAACATGTAATTTCAAAATACAAAATATAAATAAATTCTATTATTGGGAAAAAATTAAGGAAACTGGAGCATTCCCCCTTAAGATATCACTTTCAAATGTAAGATAATTTTTATTGATTTATAAATGATGTATAAAAGCAAGCTTTAAATCTACAATGATGATCATGTGATTATTCATTTTATTCTATATTTTATCATGTTTTAGTATTAATAATATTTTACAATTGTTACTGATTACAAATATAACTTAAATATAATTAAGTTAAAACATGTGATAAAAATCTGCTTTTGTTAATGTTTATATATCACTACTTTTCATTGAAAACCTCGTAACTGCAGCTTAAGACAAGCTACAGTTACGAGGTGTTCGGGGAAAATCGACGATATCATGTTTATACGCAACTTTTGTACATATGATAGGCTTTATTTATGATATGCCTTAAATTGTTAAAATTACAAATTATTAAAATTGTAGTCGTTCATATTCAGGTATTGTGTTCTTTGTGGCAATATCCAAATCGTTATCTAGAGTAGGGAGTAAAAACCTCGTAACAACAGCTTGACAAAGCTGGAGTTACGAGACTTTGATCCTCCTCTAGCGAGATAGTTCCTAGATAAAAAAATTAAAGTGGTAATCAGCATTTTCTGTTTTTGTCTCTATACTTTCTTAGCTATATTTGACAAAAATTCTAAATGTATCTTTATCCACATCCATTTTGTTGTCCCCGTTAGCTTTCGAATTCGGAGAAAACGTGATTTTTTTTTTGGGGGGGGGGGGGATGTGTGTCTTTCTATAAGTACAAGATTAACTGTCTCAATTTACAGTACTTTGCAGCCCTCTCCCAAAAAGACCAAATTTTAGACTGCTTCGGCTTTAAAGATGCTGCAGACGGCAAAATGGGTGTAGATAAAGATAGAATGTGTGCACAGTAAATATTGAAACGAAAGAAGAAAATAGTGGTTTTCGGCAATTTCTTCTTTAGCAAAGTTTTCCCATTATGTTTTAGAGACGTCAAAAACAAGTCTTTTTGAGAAGTGATTTACATTATGATTAATAAATGATCGAGACATGTCTCAAAATAAAGACTTTCCTAACAAAATAAACTTAAACAAGTTTTGGGTTTGAAAGATCACCCGACCAAATTCAGTCCGCGCTGATATGCCGAAACCCAGGAGTCAATACCGCGGCCTTAGCGCAGTTGGTAGCACATAGATCTGTCTCTCACTCAACAAGAAAGAAAGTTAAGATAAACCACCGCAGCGAAAAGGACTTTTCAAGAGTCAGCTATTAAAATTAAGGTAGTCAGCCCGTCATGAAATTGGCGTGACGTCGGAATTATTCGGGCAAAATAGAAAACATTCGGCGCTGAAAATATTTACCACCGAATGTTTACGACCGCGCCCGAATAGGTTCGGACACGTAACGACGCCGCTCGAAAAATTCCGATGTGTTTTGAATATCAAAATGACCATAAATATTACGGCTATTCTACCTTAATCATTTCTTAAACAGTAAAATATTCGACCGCTTCTATTTGAAATCTGATGCAGGTAACACAATAGGTGTTAATATAGGTTGAATTTTCAAAGCGCATAATAGCACAAAAAGTGTAAAGCCAAAAAAATTAATGCTTTGTTATCAACATTTTCCTCTTTTGACTCAATGTGTTTCCCAGCCCTTTTCTATCGGAGACGTCAAAGCAGGGCTTAATTGGGAAATGGTTAAGTCTGATCCTGGGTGTGCAGGTAGATACTTTCTTATATTTGACATTTAGACATGCTATTTCTTATGTGCCTTCTTGTAAGCTTTTGATTAATTACGAAAACAAAATGTAAATGTCAAACTGCCCATGTAAAAAGCAAACGACAACGTTTCATGATAACACGAAATATAATTTATGTACAAACCTCAGAAATGAGAATTTAATTTATTGATAGATGGCTTAGGTAATAAATTATTTTAAAGTCGTGATGGGGCAATGGGACATTTTAATCCAATTCATTCCCTCACAATGACGATTTTTACGCCCCGAAAGACAAATGCGCTGGAAAATTCCTTCATTTCCCATAGTGTTTTCTACAATAAAAGACCAAAAATTCAAAATGTATACACTTGAAATGTTCGTCTGCAACATCTTTGAATTTTGACTTGTCTAAAATTTTGTCGTCTAGTAGTGGGTTTGGGATAAATTATAAACAGCGAATGAAAAAAAAACGAATGAATATTTCATTATGTGAAGAAAGGTCACTAGCCACAATATTACAAATTGACAATATTACACGAAAGAGTTATGTTTTCCCTTTATACAAATTCTGTATCAATGTGTAAGAATAAGAATAATTATGTTGGTGCAATACTATTGTACGTGTTTAAGAGCTTCGTATGCATTTACAATAATGCGCTTTTCAACAAAAACCTTGTATCTATCAGGCCTGTAGGAAGCTATTTCATATTGGGTGGGCTCAAGCCCCTTTGTCTGTGAGCCAATATTTTTTTTTCGTGGAAATCGCTGTCCTGGCTCATTTTCTCAGAAATGGCTTTTCATAAACATGTCATTTTAGGTACACCGTGTAACGACCATCACTACCAACAATAGAGACAGTTTATTTGGCCTGGCAGATGGAATGTTTCTGAAAATATTGCGCTTTTGTACCGAAAAATGACCATTTTCTCTTGTCCCTGGAAAAAATTATCAATTTCAAACATGATTTTCGAAATAAAATAATCGGTAAAGATCGGATTTTTCTTCATTTCATTAATGTTTTATATCTCACATTATTAATAGTGTCAGCCCTTTTTGAGAAAATATAAATACGACGAAGATTTTTGGCCATATATGTCTGTCCCTGGATTTTTGATACGAAATGTCCTCGCAATAACTTACATGTGCGTAATCAAAGTCTTTTTGGTTAGATTTCCTTTAAATACAACCCAAACGGAGGCGGAAACCCTCATAAAAACAGCGATGTTTAAATGAAGACAAAGCAATACTTGGTTTCGAAGTTGCGAGGCAAATTAGGTTGGCCGTTGGCTGCGTAGACTTATTTTTTCGTTTTCTATGCGACGCGATCAACCACACTATATTGCTCAGATCTTAAAATCGTATAGCTTTACTTATTCAGATATAGAATCATGTTGTTTACAGCATGCAACATATTTTCTCCATAGTTATTCTTGTGTGTAATTTGGAGCGAATGTTCGCGGAATTCCTCGCAATAACTGTCCTCGCAATAACGACAGTTTTGTTACTGGGAGTACGAAAATCGTTACCGCAAAGACATAATAACTTTTCTTATGTAATATGGACTTTTTTCCAAAGAGAAAAAGGTCTTGATACATAATTGTCTCAAACTATCATAGGAAAGCGAATTATTTCAGTTGGAAAAATATAATTACTGTTGCCAAACATGTGTACCGATCAGTTGTTACGGAGCGGACTTGGAATCGTTATTGCAAGGACTCCTTACACATTTATGGATTCTTGGTACCACAAATGAATGAATTTTATTACTAGTCTAATGGAGATATTTTGCCAATCACCTTGGAATGTTGTATGAAGGATATAATTCTAGATTAATTGACAAGATTAATTCTAAATGATCGTTCTGAAATGACCTTTCCTCAATATCGGAGAGACATTATACACTATTTCTTTTTAAGGTATGAATCTGTATATCTTTGTTCCATGGTTTTTGAAGAAATTACTAAGTCATTTTTTGAAAGTGGTCATGGCAAAGTAGTTCCTGATGCTATAGGGGTGCCGTGGAAAGACAAGTAGATTTTTTTTTAATTTTCAAGGCAATTTACATGTATTAATCCGAATCGTACATGTAATCTTGCAATCACAAAATTTCATCCCGAAAAAAAGATGATTTTTTGGTCAAATATTATCTTATCTAGGTAAACAAGAAGTTAAGAAGAAAACATTTTCAAATTACTTTATTTCTTTTTGTTTTGTTTTGTTTTTTGGACAATCATTTTTAGGACACTCAAAGTCTTACAACCGTGTATCTATATTTTTATGTGAGCTATCTTCCAAAAAGAAATAACAACAACAAATCATCTGCGTATATTGCTAAAAGGATCGAACTCAATTGGTATGCCAAGACTGTACAATCAGACTATGGTCGAGATTTTTCCCTCCTAAACGATTTACTATACCTTGAATGTGTTTTACTTGAATTTTCATGTTATTATTTTCCCAATGTAATATTTTATGGTTTGACGAGAAGGTTCAAGACATTCTATTTTTTTCTTTTTTTCGTCATATTTGTAATTGCTTGACTTTCTTCGGGTCTTCTTATTTGTTTTACAAAGAAGACTTGATTTTACTTCCTAATTTACGAACACTAAGGTAGGAAAAGTAAATGCTGATTACCAGCGCTGAAACCGTTTCCCTTGATATCCATTCATCTATATTGTACACACAAGTAAGATTTTCATAAACTTCATTTTTGTAGTCTTCAACAGCTTTCAAGTTGTATAATTTTCATGTTATAATTTTTATGCAAGGTATCCACTGCCGACCAAATCAACTGGACCAAGCCGAATCAATCGATCGAGCACAGATCGAACTAGATCGCCATTTGTGATCGGGAATGGTCGTGGTAATCGAGCTTTTTCCGCACCACCTTTTCATCTTTCTCTATTTGTTTAAATGTAAAAGAAATATTTGTGTAAGATTGGGTAGAGAGTTGATCGAAAAGCAATCGTGTATTGATCGAATAGGCGATCGACCAGATCAGGAATCAATCAATTCTGGAGATCGAGTGTGATCGGATTAACATCTTTATACCGATCACATGGCCTTTTACTCAAGTGGCTCCCAACCACATCTTGATCAACTCGGTTTGTGCTTTATCTGTTCATTCGATCAAATAGACGGTGGATGTCGGGTTGATCGAGTAGAGATCGAGAAAAGTCGTTAAGTCGGGAATAATGGGCGAATTTGAGCAGTCAGTGCGATCGATTTGACTTGATCAGCAGTTGTAACATAACATAAATTTTAACGTTTTTGAAAGGGTTTTAACAAAGTGACTTTTACATTTAAATGTATATATTTTTACGATTGCATTGATTTTAATATTTAATGACCATATATAGGTCAATACAATGTAGGAAATGGAAAAATATTTAAATATCAGTCCTCACAGTAATGGTAAATGTCATTCCAATAACAAAGACTTTTTTTATTACAAACTGCAGCATGGTTCAATAAAAATTATGTGTTTTGATGGTAAAATTGGTATGTTTTTTAATCTAATTATTTGAAGTGTGAATAAAATAGTGAAATTTATTTCTTTATATTTATTTCATAAAATAGCGAATAGTGTCCTTGCAATAACTAATATGTCCTCGATGTAACGATGCACTTTTAGCAAATTATTTCACAAAAAAGGTGTTACGCTAACTTTATTGTGCCTGAAATACAAAGAGAATAACATTTTCTAGAGTCTAAAGTACATGTACATACATTTTTTCTTAGATAGAAGCTTTATTACATTTGATACAGACAAAATTCTCTATTTAATTATGAAAATACAATACTTCATTTAAAAAAAACCAAGCGAATCATTTTTGGAAATCGACTTGAACATAAGTCCTTCAGTCTGGCGTCTTATTCTCAAAACACATACTTTGACATAATCTTGAACCTTGAAAATCGAATTTCTGGAAGAAAATGTGGTTGTTACAGCGAGGACATTTTATTGAGACCATAGATTTATGAAAGACGATCTCGAGTATTTCCATGCGCATCGGAATGTTCCTGTTAACGTTATTCATTATTTTAAATGTAGTACTTTCATCCTGAACCAAAATTCACAGAATAAATTGGAAATAAAAATTGAACATTTTTTCGTCAGATTTCCACGAAAATAAATATTGGCTCCTGTATATTGGGGGAAGGCTGAATTAGATTTTCCCTAAATTTTCAGTGTAAAATACGGAAAACTTGTCATTTTTGGGCAACTTTGGGTGGAGGGGCCTAGCGCCCATAGCCTCCTGTTCGTATGAGCATGTCTACAGTTATTAAACAAGCTATAGATACGAGATTTTTGTTAAAAAGCATCGATAAGCTCTTTCTTCAGCAGTTTTCACACTAGTCAACGTGTAGCGCCTAACTCATGTCGAGAAAATATTTCAACTGGGATTAGGGAAAGCGTCTCTGAAAGCTTTTTTAAAACCTTTTTTACCCAAACAAGACGGGCCTGTAGACGAGCAATTTATCTCCTTTTCTTACCATACTTCAATGAATACAAAATATTTTCACTTCGACTTTAGAAAAAAAAATCTACTCGTCCGATGTCGAGATAACTAGTGTTAATTGTGGCCTACCAGTGTGTATAGATCTAGGACTTGTAAGAGAACAGAATAGTTTCTGAAAATTTCGCGGTATGATCTTGAACCAACTCGAGAAAGTCTACTTTCATAAGGGGTCCCTTTTCCACTTTTCCTCTCACCATGGTGGATAACTCGCGTGACTATTGGGAAACGTTCACACAGAAAAATAGTCCGTTTCGATGTATGTTTTATTTAATTTGCCAGCTGATCTTTTTTGCTTGAATTTTTTAAGAAACCATTGGATTCGGTGAATGCAGAAAGAGTAAGAATCGGGAAAGGCCCGCTCATCAAAATTAATCAAGCATAAGCTGGGAAATTAAACAGAACATAGGCCTACATAGAAGCGGACGATGTTTCGGTGTGAACGTTTTCCAAAAGTTACTCGGATTAGCCATAGTGCTCTTACAGTCTTTATTTACTTCTCGTTGAATTCTTTCATTGTTTTCTTCAACTTCAATCTTCTTTTTTTGAAATTTTGAAAAGGGAATGTAATAAAACATGACAAATGCATCAATCAATTCATATCGTGTGTTAACTCGTACCATCTCTAATCATAATTAATGCATGATACAAGTTTAAATATCAAAGTTCAAAAGTATTTATTGTCATTTATCTTGGAAATACCCATAAACCACAAGAAAGTCGGGTTCACACATTTATGTTGTAGTTGTTATGCTGTCACGTAATAAAGCATGTACGAACAGATGTAGAACCAGTCTGTGACGTGACGACAGGGTATAAAACGAGGCGAAAACGCAATGTTGGTTGCATAGAGCTGATCGTCATTACAAACTATTGTTGTCGTCGATTAATTAAGAAGAAATTACCAAAATGGCTGCAGCTCTTGTGATTTTCCTCGCCGCCTGCATGCTTGGTACCATAGTGCCCACTGAAGGTAAGAGCTTTCTTTATTTTATTTATATGTCCCGATAAATGACTTGGCAGAGCATCTCTAGCTGTGAGCTAGAGATGCTCTAGCAGGTCATTTATCGGGATCTATACTTGGTAGGCCTATAAAAGATGATTAAATGATACAATATAGGCCTACATATAATCGACAAAGAATACATTGTGTTCATTTATCTATTTTCATTCCTATTTATTTATTTCTCTTTATCGGTATTGCATAGCATCGTTTGGGACAAACTAGTCTTAATTAACAAACATGAACATTTGAGACCAGTGCAATTTGAAATCTTCTGCAGACAACAAAAACAATTTTAATGAAGATTGTAGACTTTACTTTCTCGGAAATTTTGAGGAAATTAAAGTGTTGGTTATCGATATATTCTTCTTTGGCCACACTCTTGTTAAAGACAGGCTTACCCAAGTCATATGGTAAATGTTATCAAGCAAGTCTCTTCGAGAATCTTTTCTCTTTTTTGTCATGCTGAAAATTAGCTTTGCACACATATCTTTAAAGGGGGCCATGCTAGGTATTTATGCTTCCGAACTGTTCGGGAACTCATATTTGTGCATGGAAACACAATTTGCAAATGCATAAAAACCTCAATCACGGCGAATAACCATCTTTCCTTTGCTATAGAACAATCCTTTACAAGCGTGTTTACAGATTTTATTTTTACTTCAAAAGGAGACAAGGTCAAGGTCAACGAGACCCCCCCCCCCCCGCGGTATTAACACACCGTACAACCCGGCTGCGTCGATGACTGTGACCTTATTTTCGAGGGATACGTGGAAAGGTTTATTTTGTACAAGCACTGAACATTTGTACGCGTATTTATCAACTATAGAATACCAAAGATCCTTTCGTTTATTTATAGGGCCTAAAAGTAAATTCATTTGACCTACCATGCACATGAAACCAGATGCCGAATCTGTCTTCGCTGACTTTCGACGCAGCCGGTTGTACGGTGTGTTGAATCTCACTGAACACAGATGACGTACCTCTGACGTAATTGCTTTTTGAAGGTTGGCCATATGTAACCGTTACAAAACAAAAACAAGGACAATATGAAACGGACCCGCACGTTATTCATTGACTTGGATTTTAATATTTAATAAAGCCCGATGAGTGCTAACAATGGACATGAATGATCTACCCCTTCAGGTTGGTAATTTCATGCGTTATTTCTGGTTTGTAATTATTGTGCCATTTGCATTTTCGACAGCCTAGCTGGTCCCCTTTAATGTCACGAAAAGGAAGACTGCATTAAACTTCATCGACTATTGCCCTTTCTGTACAAAACTTGTTTTACTATGATAATACATGTTTGTAGCCACTCGTAGTAATTATCCCAAGAAATTTTAGATATTCATTTATCCGGTGGTTTTAAATTCAAACTACTTTACCAAACAATTGACAAAATAATTGAATATTATAGTATTAAATCATTGAATATTCTCATTAATAGAAACATGGTTATGCTGCATGGTGACATGGTACAGTTGGGAGAATTTATCATGACGACGCTCTATAGAATTACGATTATTTGTACTAACTGAAACAGATAACATTAATAATGCTATTGATAAATGGGAAAACTTGGTCACTTCTGGTAATATATTGCTTTAAAATAAATTATAATGTACAATTCTAAGCGTTGAGCATGCTAAGAGGTTCTATTACCGATTACATTAGATTATCTTAATGTAGAATACCCATAATTAGCACCAAAGAGCCAGTGGCGAAATTTGAAAAATGCTAGTAATTCCTAAACTGTGATACATTACTTTTCCAACTATAACATAAATATTTTGTACGGTTTAGAATTTTGAATACATCCATACTTATGTAAATATTCGACAAAATGTTCAAAATGTTACCTCCATTGCATATAAATACATGTATAGAGTTAAATGATATTTGTAAATTATTTTCTTCTTGATGCATAATCTTTAAATCCGGCACGGTGAATCAACTTCTGTGAAGTGTATGTACAAGTGTGTGTAATTTGATGCATTTCGTATGGCTAGAAATTGTTTTTTTTTTTCATTATGGGTAGGCCTGTTCTACCTTAAAATCTACTGCAAAAAATGGAAACACGTTGTTGTTTTATACATTTCATTTTCACGTCCATTTATTTTTTGTAAAGAAAGTCGAAGGATGCACAAACATGTATTAAATCATCAATGCACGTTCAAATTTTGCTTCTTAGTCATCATACAGTTCTGATTGTAGTCGGAAGCCGGAAGGATATGTTTTTAAAATGTGAATGAAACGTAACTGGAAACATTAACAAGAGTTTGCCTTGTCGTACTCCTGTTCACAAACCAATGATTATATTATTTTAAGAATATTTCCTTGTTTACAAGGAACGACTCTTCTCCGTGATAGAAATAAACATCAACCAAATCTTTCTTTTATCTCACAGGTCGCTGCAAGAAAGGATTCTGTGGTCATTGGGGCGGCTTTGGTGGCGGAGGCTATGGTGGCGGCTACGGAGGCGGCTATGGTGGCGGAGTAGGAGGCTATGGCGGAATAGGAGGAGGCTATGGCGGAGGTTACGGGGGCGGCTATGGCGGCGGATTAGGCGGCGGCTATGGTGGTGGCTACGGAGGCGGTTATGGTGCAGGTTATGGCGGCGGCTATGGTGGTGGAATAGGCGGAGGCTATGGCGGTGGGTTAGGCGGAGGTTACGGTGGCGGCTATGGAGGTGGGTACGGAGGTGGTTATGGGAGCGGCTATGGAGGTGGAATAGGAGGCGGCTATGGCGGCGGCTACGGAGGCGGCTATGGTGGCGGGTATGGAGGAGGTTACGGCGGAGGTTATCGCACTTGGAAATTTCCTTTTCCCAAATACCCACAACACAAAAAATATCCACAACACAAAAAATTCCGGGGTTGAAACTTCTGCAATGATTACAGACTGAATCTTGTATCCGACACGACATTAGTTTATAATATTTGTGTATAGTTTGTGCAATATATAATAAAATGTAACATGTGCATCGCAAAAAAGCCTTTTTATCTTTTGAAATGGTACAAATCGAAGCAACATACAAGTTGCTTATTTCTAGACCACGTGACCAGAGCCGGAAATCACGTGACACAACATTTTTTCCTATAATTCTGTCAATACATGACCGATTTGAGAAAAACTTGATTGAAGCAGAGAATGCGAAAAACACAAGGGATTTGTTGAATGTTGTACAGTTTTTTTTAAACAGCGCCTGGTAAAAAAATTGAAGACCAAATAAATCGAAGACATTTTACACCTTCTCTGCTTCAAACTAAATTCTAATCAGTCTCGTATTTACCCTTTCCCAAACAACAAAAATTTAAGGTGACCCACTTCAAAACCTGCCACAAATGACAAAACGGATGTTATGAAAGATAGGATTTGTGTAAAATATGGTACAGAAAATTTTGAGACAAAAGGAGAAACTGCTTGTTATCAACAGTTTCTTCTTTTGTTTCAATGTTTTCCAAAGCCTTTTCTATCAGGGACGTCAAACCAGGTCTTGTTTGGGAAAGAGTTAACAGAATAATTGAAAATTTTCTGCAATCGTTGCTCTTGTTGTGTCACGTGACTCCCCGTCATGGAGACACGAGACAGGTAGTTATAAAAATAAAGTTGAAACTTGTTATTTCGACATCGGAAAAATCGAATTTCTGCTTAAGTCAAAGTGAAAATCTGACCGCCATTCTCAAAATGGAAATAGAAAATGTTTTAAAAACAACAACAAAAAAATGAAGTTAACCGCCATTATCGTTGAAATTTTCGTTTCTTTCTTTATTCTCTTATATTTCAATTATGACTGCACTTGTTTAACAGCAAACACTGTTATTTATATTTATTAAATATCATTTTTGTACAAACTGAAGATTAATAGGATGAGTCGAACTTTTGATATTTCAAGGTAAAATCACTTTTCCTATGACATCGACCGACACAACGAGTTGCATTATCCGCAGAGTGATCGTTCATTGCTCTCATATTCTCTCACTCTCTTTCAAGAGGCTCTTTCATTTCGCCTCTGTACAGGGCTGCAGAAGATTATGAAAAATAACGACAGGGTACATGTACAAGGAGGTTTGAAAAAAGAAATTCCATTTTTACTAAGACCAATACTTAGATTTGAGAGCACTTCTGGTGCAAACAGAATTTATTTTCTCTAATGTGTTATACAAGAAATGAAACAGTTAAACTGTTACAAAAGACATTATCCTTCGGTAGACCACGATTCGTGGTCTCCAGTCGCGTTAGCGCGTGGCAGAGATGATATGTGAGCGCAACGAACGATCACTCTGTGTGGAGAATGTTATCGTCTCTGCAACAGGCTTACTCGGCTGGAGACCACGAATCGTGGTCTGCCGAAGGCTACCGTCTCAATTTTTGCTGTTTCGGGACAAAATAAAAATTTCGACATATGCCTATGCAGAACGGATTAGGGATATGTCAAGGAGATTTTTTTTCTATATTTTCTCATTTGTGTTTTCAAATAAAAAAGTTATTTCAGAACAAAACGGTTCAATTGTTTAAATTCTCAATTCTTTCAGTTTGACATGAGTTTGTTATCATTTGGGAAAGAACTGTCAATGTATTCACGCCAGGTATTGCAAGATTAAAGTAAACCAATGGAAAATATAAGATTAGGCTGCCTGCTGCTGCTGCAATTGCAAACAAGAACTCGATCCCTGGATTTGATGCTAAAGGTGCAATGATTAGAAACAAGCATATCAAAACGGCCATTACAGGCACTACCATTGGTGTCCTAAATACGTCGTCGTTGATCTCTCTTCTTCGCCATTTAAGGATAATCAAAGCTATCGATGTTAACAAATAAATAATGAAATTTAGGCAACTTAGGAAGTTTATAAGTTGACTAATATCAGCGGGTATCAATAAAGCTATGGCGACCACACACTCCGTTAAAACTGCCGGAACTGGTATCAATGAGTTGACATTCAGGTATGACATCACTTCCGGCAGGTGCCCCGCACGCGCTGCAGCAAATAAAACACGACTTCCCCCGAAAATGCCACCATTGATGGCACCGAAGACTGAGCACACGACGCTGATGGGTATTATGATTGCAGCTGGATTGATTGCTTTCAGTGCCCAACTATATGCGACCGCCTTAGTGCTGAGGAATTCAGCTTTGTCAAGTACAATAAAGTAGGAAATGTTGGTAACGATGTAAATCCCAGTTACGGTACACAGTGTTAATATTATAGAACGTGGAATGTTCCTTTTTGGTTCAACTAACTCTTCGGCTATCATATTGATTGCTTGTACCCCAGAATAGGCAAACATACAACTGTATATGGCAAGAACGTACGATTTTACGTCGGTTGCAGATCCTTCAAAAGCATCTTCCGGTAATGCAGATTCGCCTTGGCCTAGACGAACGAAACCAGTCACGGTAATCAAACATAAAGCAGAAAATTTAGCAATTGTGAACACAATTTGAGTCGATTCTGCGAACTTTACACTAATACAATTAGTAATACCTAAGGTAATTATAACAGTAACAGCGATCAGTTTACGTATTTCTTCCGGTGGGCCACATTCGTCAAAGAAAGGCGATGTCAGGTAGTTTGCTAGAACGAGCGCGAGAGTTGCCATGGAAGCGGTGCTTGAGACCAGTGGCTGTAGTGTTGCAGCGATAAATGCGGGTAGCGATCCTATAGCTGTGTCTATATATGTAAATTCTCCGCCTGACCGTGGTAAAATGCTTCCTAGCTCGCCGATCACCAAGCCAATGATGATGGATAAAATACCGGACACGGACCAGGCCAACAGGCTGCCACCTGGAACATATACAGATAATAATATGTCATTGTAATGTGAGCTGAAACATTTGCTAAAGACCGGGGGCCGTATTCGCCAACTTTTCTAAAACTGCTGCCTAACCCCGAATTACATCATGCTCAAGCCATCTGACTGGACGAGACGTACTTCTCGGCAAATCTGATGGATTGTTGTGTAATTTCAAAATGAAACTTGAAATAAAACTGGTTGACGAAAATCACTGATGTTTATTTTTTCTATAGCCCGTATCAATATTGTTTTCATTTCCATCGCCCCGTCTATATATGTAAATTCTCCGCCTGACCGTTGTATAATGCTTCCAAGCTAACCGATCACCAGGCCAATGATGATGGATAAAATACCAGACACGGACCAGGCTAAAAGGCTACCACCTGGAACATATAGACAACAATAGTTTATTGTACAGACAACAATACGACTGTATAGTTAGCTGAAACATTTGCAAAATACTATGAGGTTATTTAACATGTCTTTGTACAATACTGAATTCTATTGGATGAATACTTTGCAGAACGAGGCTATATTTGGACGAGCCGATAGGCGAGTCTAAATATAGACTTGTTCTGCAAAGTATGAATCCAATAGAATTCGGTATTGTACAAAGACATGTTAAATGACCTCTTTATTTCACATCATTTTTTCACACAAAACATGACAAAGATTAATTTTGTATAAAATAAAGATCTAGATCTAATTACTTTTAAATAGAATTCCAACGTGAAAAAAGGAAGAAAACAACATAGGCCTGTGTCATGAAAAAAATGTAGGCCTCATGTACATTTCTAACGCTGTGAAATATACATGGCATCTGACATTAAATCTATAATTATCGATTTATGTTTGTCTCAAAAGATTGAATAGACCGTCATAAATTATGATAGTGTGAAATGTACATGAAATTTGTCATATAAACTATCTGATCATGTCATGCGTAAATCAACAATGTAAACATTGACAGAAAATGAGAAATTGCTGATAAACGGCAAATCTCCTTTTCTCTTAGAACTTTTTTGTCAAGCCTTTTAATGGACATCAAATCCAGGTCTTGTTTGGGAAAGGGTTAAGTGTGATTTTTATCATTGCTGCAAATTAAATGCGCTACAATTCAGAAATGTTTTGAAATGAAAATAATCTCTTTCGTGATGTTTAAAATCATTTTCTCCTTTTGTCTTAATGTATTGCCAATTTGTTTTTTTCAATCACAGAATCAAAGCTATGTCTTGTTTAGGACAGTGAATTCAAAATATCATGTTGAAACAAACATTCAACTCTAATGCACAATTTTGCTTTTGCAAACGAGAACTCTACTAAAGGGAGATTACTCTTCGATGCGAATATGGATATTTGTACTGCAGCCTCGATTTGGGAAAAAATCCATATTTGTACGGTTCAATCGATATTTGTAGGGTTCAAATGAGTGCAATGCATATTTGGACGGTTCAACCGGTGCATCGTACAATATCGATCTAGCCGCTTTGGAATATCGAGAATCCCGTGCGTCCACGCAATTATCTCGTGCGTGCAATACGGCTCTAGGTATTGTATACTCACGTGGTACGAATGGGGTGATTTGATTGGTTTACTACTTTCGGGTGTGAAATAAAAGATACCTATTTTACTCTAATTATAGCCCTTGTGAACTTTGTTTTCGAATTTAAAATGAACTAATTTTATCCATTGTTTTGATACAAATTGCTTTGAAAATGTTGAACATAATTATACATAAATGGTAAAATCATATTTAAACAAAGTGTGTATGACTATGGTAAAATTGGTTCTTGACGAATTAAAGCACGAGAAGAATCATGATAACACAGAACATATCAAACGGTCACTCACTATATAATGTCTTCCTGCTAATAATTAGGCACTGCACGAAAATCAGACATTGCATAATCGTCAGGAGTAATTTGAAGCTCTTCCCTTCATCGAATTACGTTAATATGCATATTATGTTCTAGATGTGGCATGCATAAGAAAAACGTCGGAGGTTTGTTAATGTTGCTGTTGCTATTGCTGTTGCTATTGGGTTTTCAAAGAGAAGTTACAAATAAGCATTTACCCATAGACCCCGTGTATTTCAGGGCTCCAGTCGGTGATATAAATATCCCCGATCCGATGACGGTACCCATTCCAAATGACACAGCACCGAGTAGTCTAATCTGTTGTTTTGGTCGAACTTTTGTCTTATCTTCCATTGGTTCTATGGTGATATCAGGCGGATCCATATCAGGCGCATCCATTTTTGATTATATTCTGTTTGAATTATCGATATGCCTACACTTGGTTATTCCAATTACACTTTCTTCTTTGTCGCAAATAAGTGATTACATACTTATACGGTTTAAGGAAACATCGTCCTAAATTAAAATTGTGTTTCAGTCAATATCCTTAGATAACCGCTTCTTTAACCCAATTAATGCATTTTAGTAACCTTTCTATACCTTTCCGAAGCGTCATGACTTCAGACTTGTTCGAAATGAAAGTTGTTATTGATAATTCAAAGATGGTCCCAAAAAGCATTGACAATAAGATTTTTTCCCATTTCCCCGTAAAAATATGCATTCTATAAGATGATTCATTTTGAAATACCCTGCATTTTTCTAAACAGATTTTTGGATAGGCTCAAGTTTCACATTTTGGAACGGGGTTTAACCCAACTTGCCCAGCAGCATTTAGATGAATTGTTAACATGAATATGAACATAGCAATGTACATGCATTGGGTCCAAATTCCTTCCAATACGATTTTGGCGATAACAAACGAGTTCAATAAATTGATGGGGAAATGTAATAGAAACAAAATTTCCCAAACAAGATTTGCGAAACGAGATGCAAAAGTCTGAAATTAAAAGGATTCAATAAAGTAAGGTGGGAAGTTATATGAAACATAGTTACATTAGTATCAAGATACCATTATATCTTAGTAATAATGGAATTAGTACGTCATTTTTAAACCACGAATATAATAACTTCATATAATGTCACTTTTAATTTCTTATCTAACCCTTTCCAGGCACGTAGGAAGCAATTTCATAGGGGGGGGGCTAAAGCCTCAGTGTCTGAATATTGGGGGGGGGGGGGGGGCTAAATTGAATTTTCCCAAAATGTTCAGTGTGAAATAAGGAAAATTCGGCATTTTTGGCCAACTTTGGGGGGGGGGGGGCCCCCTGTTCCTACGGGCCTGCTTTCCCAAAACAAAACATGGAATTGGCACACATCTTATCAAAAAAGGTTTGAAGTGCATTCGAAGAAGAAAATTTCCGATTATCAGCATTTCGTCGTTGTAAATGCAAAACCTCGTATCTCGATTTTGGAAAATTTTAAAGGGGAGGGAAAGGAGTGTAATAACTTTTCCAAAACTGATTTTTTTTACTTGAAATTTGGACATACAATTAATTGTTCACAAGTAATGTGTCATTAATATTGATCAGTAAAAATATCTCAAAACCTGCAAGAATTGTCGTAACTGGACAAACAAGTTTGTACTTTGAAAATCGCAAAAATCGACATACGAGGTTTTGCATTTTCTTCGACGATTTGATGTTTTTATCCCAATTCTTTATACTTTCACTATACATGTACCTATTTTGAAAAAAAAAATGATATAGATCTACAAGGATTTTTTACGTCAACATTTCTCTCATTTGGAACAATTAAAAATGTTCGTCATGAAAAGGGTTAAATAACAGAATATTAATTTTGTATCGAAAGAAAATTTAGTTGTCCTCGTTTTCTGTTTTTTATTGAATCTTTTGAAAGTCTCCTTGTTTGAGTGTACACATTGTCCAGACAGTTTGTTGAATTGAAACTTGGAAAATTGGAAAAACAAGAGCTGTCACTGTAAGATGACAATGCCCCCGACACCGCTTTGATTTTAAATTATGGCCAATCTATGTTCAAGGTCAAGGTCATCCAGGGGTCAATGTCACCAAAGTATGTGCCTACAGAAAGGTAATGTACCAAGGAATGTTGTGGTAAAGTATGAAGCGAATATGTTAAGGACAGATCCTCCAGTTGTTACTGCGCAACTTACTGCGCATATCCCAAATAACGAAATAAATCTGTTTCAGTAATTCGCCTTTTCAGCAAATGTATTTTTTACATTTAGTTAATGTTTGGTTGATAAATGACAAGACCCTTTTCGGTTATTTCAATTTTCTCCGTTTTGGTCAATTAAAGTGTAATAGTACTCGGATGGTACATTTCGCTTTCTGTTACGCGTTCAACATGTGGCGTTAGCGATAGGAAACGGAGCAACAAAAGCAAAGTGGTGTCTTTATGAGTTAGTCCGCTTCAGATGAACAAAAACACGACACTTTTTATTATCTAAAGCTGGTAATAATGAAGAAAATGGATAAAAGAGGCGAAACAATTTCGGACAGAGCTGCAAAAAGTAAACCAAATTTTACTTATAACTAAGAAAAAACGCTTGGTTTGATATATTTTTCTTTTTTTGTTTTTGTAGGTATGACGAAGTACTATGTCTATACCAAAAAAGAAAAAAATTCTTACCGCTGGAATATTTTTTATTATCGGAAACGTTGCGAAAAAAGGGGAATTTCAGCTACTTTTGAAAGAATATTTTACTAAAAATTTCAAAATCATCACTAAATTTTCTCACATTGATACCCATTTAGACAGAATAAAACATATTGAACCCAGTAAAGACTTATTTATGTAATCCTAGTCATTTCGAACACCTTTTTTGTGGGTATTTATGTGACACCTCATTTTTGCAATTTTAGACAAGAGTAGTCTCCCTTGAAATCCAATAACTTTTTAATTCGCTTGGTGACCTATAGTTTTTAAGTCATTTTTTACTTCTCATATATTCAAATATCAGTACAGAAAAAATAAAAACAATCTTACCGTAGGAAATAAATGGAGGATCTGTCCTTAAGTAATAAGGAAGTTATGGCCAATGTTAAAGTTTTTGGACGGAATGACGGACGGACAGACAGACGGACAGACGGACGGACGGACGGACGGACAAGTCAAATTTATGATGCCTCCCTATCGGGGGCATAAAAAGTATTGAAACAATTTGTCCAACTGCGAGAGTTAAAGGACATGGAATGAAGATTTTGAAAATCAATAAATATAGCCTAATATAGCGCACGGAATATCGTAGGAAAATAAAAGATGCTGACCCAAACAAGCCTGCCAAGGTATTAATAATAATAATAGGCCTTTTTATATGAAACAGCAACTTTAAAACAATAAAAAGGTTTTAGTCTAATCTCGAAGAATCCTCCAAAATTAGAACATTTTATTTGTTTATTCTTTGTGTGTGTGTGTGTGGGGGGGGGGGGGGTTAACCCATTACCACACAGTGACACCTTTTGACATCAACCAAGATAAAGGCTATGGAAAACATGATGGAAAATGAAGAAATTGCTTGTGACAAGCAACTTCTTCATTTCCCACTATGTTTTCTACACAAAAACATCAAAAAATAGATTTCAATCACTACAAATTGTCGTCTGCAACAGCTTTGAATTTGGATCACCCTAAAATTTTGTTGTTTGGTAATGGGTTAATCGATCCCGCCTCTGGATCTGCGCACGCATATACAAGGCCTATTTATAAAAGATAACTAGCAGGATTGACAAAGGATCACTTGCCCCCCACCTCTGCGGGTTCGAATCCCGCCAGGGACATTTGAACTTTCATGTGAGGAAGCTATCCAGCAGGCTAGTCTGGTTCCCTGTCGTACTATGTGTTTTAGTACGTCAGGCACACAGTAATCATGGCGCCGTCCACTGGACTGATATTTTAACAAAGATAAAGAGCAAAGTTCTTTAATTTTGTGAGCAGGGTAGGGTCATTAGAAGAGTAGATAGGTTTCGGTATATTTTTAATACTAGCAATAAAAGTTTTACATGACCTCAACGCTAACCCGAAATAAAACGGTTTTAATTTATGTACATGAAAACTATATGAAGTCAATTTGGATGCCTACCTAACAGAAGTCCGGTTAGCTCAGTGGTCAGAGCGTCTGACTTTGACTTCAGAGGTCCAGGGATCGAATCCCACGTTGGGCAAATGTTTGTCGTCTTCTTTTTGTTTTAATACATTTTCTCAAACCAAACTATTCTAGAAATCACTAAGATGCAATTAAAACAAAATTGGTAATTGTGTTTTTATTACGACTTTGCAATCTCTAGAACCATTTGGTATGAAAAATGTAAAAAGAAAGGGTGTGTGGCTAAAATACGTTTCACTGATGGGATTCGAACTACGGACCTCTCGTACACTAGTCAGACGCTCTAACCACTGAGCTAACCGGACTTCTGTTAGGTAAGCATCCAAATTGCCTTGATATAGTTTTTATGTACATCTTTTAAAACCGTTTTATTTCGGGTTAGCGTTGTGGTCATGTAAATCTTTTATTGCTAGTATTAAAAATATACCGAAACCTATCTACTCTTCTAATGACCCTTCCCTGCTCACAAAATTAAAGAACTTTGTTCTTTACCTTTGTTAAAATATCAGTCCAGTGGACGGCGCCATGATTACTGTGTGCCTGACCCAATAACGCAGTATTAGGGGCAGGTAAGCCAGACTATCAAGCAGGCTTGCGGAACGTCGGTGGTTCTACCCAGGTGTTCACTTGGGGTCTTCCTCCACCATTCAAAGCTGGAAACAGGTCAAAAGAAGGGTGTTCCTTCCTGGACACGCCCAGTCTACTACTCGGGCATATGGAAATGTCCGACAACCGAGGATAAATAACCTAAAAACACACACATTGACATGGCAGAAGCACTTTTTAGTCGACTGTTTATGCTTTCAATTTCTCTTTTTCTTTCAAACAAAGCCTGGCTTTGGTGACATGCTGCGATATTTTTGTTAATTCCTTGTACAAAAGGAGAGAGGAAAAGGATGACAAATGCGGCGGATCCATGTGTGCACCTCGCTTATTGTAATTTTAAGGCTTTTAACCCATTCCCAAACAACACAATTTTAGGGTGATCCACTTCAAAAACTACCGCAAATGACAAAATAGATTAGATCTATAAAGATAGGATTTGTGTTAAATATAGGCCCTACCACAGAAAATATTGAGACAAAAGGAGAAACTGCTGGCTATCAGCAATTTCTTCTTTTGTTTCAATGTTTTCCCAAGCCGTAAAGCCTATCAAAGACAAAGTGATAGTCCTGAGAACACCTTTCGTGGGAAAATATTTGAATCCGCGCATTCACAATGGCATCCAAAGTTTCTTCCTTTTTTTTCAATGGTTTTATTATTCAAAATCTTCAGAAACCTGTAATTATGATAAAAGGTCAAGGGTTCCGACATCAAAGGGTAGCCGTTAAAGGTAATCAATTAACTAGACCGAGTGAGCCTACCTGGGTCACTGAAGTGTGAAATGTCATGATAGTTGAGTCTATTTTTAGAACATGAATAACCGGCCTGTGCGTAATATTTCTAGCAGGCGTGAATTTTATACCGTACATGGAAATTATACAGTTTTCGCCTGCGATTCGGATCGTCTGCCACCGAAAGTTGTGATCAGCTGTCTGATATGGATCTACGATGTGAGTGAACATTGGAATTAGATCAGGAATCACTGAGACGATAGCAGCACCTATATTTTAAGGTGAGCATTTTCATCAGTGTCCATTCATTCTTTGAATAGGAAAATTTGTGTTTTATTTACATAAAAATTTAACTATACATGTGATACAAAATGAATAGAATAGACCTAGATCTATTTACGTATTTCACACATTACAAGAGTGAGGCGGTAAAATTTTAGATTGGTCCAAATTCAAAGAAGATGCAGACGACAATTTAAGTGAATGAATTTGAAATAGGGACCGATTTTGTGAGTAAATTATGCTTGATTTGGTTTATATCTAGTATATAGGTATAGTATCATTGAATCTGTGTTTGTCCAGCCCTACGTCGATGTTTACTTGATAAAATCAATCCCTATTTAGATCTACATTTTTTGTTATTTCTGGATAGAAAACATTTTTGGAAATGAAGAAAATTAATGCTTGTCACAAGCAACTCTTTGTTTTCCACATTGCTTTGAGTTTTCATTAAAGCTTTATCTTTAGAGGTGTCAAAAAGCATCATCATATGGGAAAGGTTAGGAAATCCTGATTTTCGAGGGTGGATCCAGGATTTTTTTCCAGGGGGGTCCAAGCCCAAAGATTTTTCCAGGGGGGGGGGGGTCCCCCACCCCGACCCCCCTCTAAATCCACCCTTGAATTTTTATGGTCATTTTTGTTCTTCTTATTCAATTCTGTTTTTCTCTAGATCTATTGGATTTGCATTTGTTATCCACTAAAAATCTTACAGAGGCTTGATATTTAAGCGCGTTTGAACGTAGATCTACACCTGTATGATAAAAGCGCTATATAAATATAGTATTTCTAATAATAATAATAATAATAACTCATTCCCACACTGCACAGACACCTTTTGATGCTCCCCAAGAAAAGGGCTTGGGAAAACAATGTGGTAAATGAAGAAATTGCTTGTGACAAGTTATTTCTTCATTTTCTACAATGTATTCTAACTCTAAAATTAAATGGAAAGATTTTTAAGATATCATCAACTTGAATTGTCGTCTGCAACACTTTTCAAATTGGAACAGTCCAAAATTTTGTCCTCTGGTATTGAAAAAATCAGCTTCTGATGGGAAACTCCTCCCCAAACAGTGCAATTTTAGACAGCTCCAGTCTCCAATTTGGAAGGAGTTTCAGATGGCAAAATAATTCATGTAAAAAAAGATAATCTGTGTATATTATAAGCTGTAGTGTACATGTAGATCGAATGGAAAATATTGAAAGAAAATGAGAAATTGCTAATAATCAGCAATTTCTTCTTTTCTCTGAATATGTTTCCCAAACCCTTTCAACATTCATAGATGTTGATCAGATTTTGTGCGCATGCTGCTCTTGATAGATGTATATTAACCCCTTATATTAGGGCCCTTTTTTCCATATTACCACTTATATTTAAATATTTAAATAGATAAGGGTTGTGGAATGATGTGGAAATCTGAAGAGACTCGGTAAAGAAAAGACATCTCCCATTTTGATGTGTAATTTAGCTATATTCTATTGTTGTGAATGTTGTCAGTGAATAAAAGATGATATCTCCTATGACAACTTTTTTAACAACTGAAAATTTATATTTGTATAAATCTAACCGTTTTCCAATCTCAACAATATTTTCTAAAGGCCAGTCCTTTCTTAAAAGATTTACTGAAGACAATAAATGATGTATTGAAAGTAGCAAATGTTAAAATATTGAGGGAAAAGGAAAATTTGCTGAGAGACTTATCCATGATGACCAAGAAAAAAGTTTTTTGTCCATCTTCATCTCCTGTCATTTCAATATACCCAGCTTTAGTATGAGATCTGTTTAAGAATGGGCTTAATTAAACCCTGTCTCAAAACTGACTACTTAATAATAATAATAACTAGAACTGTCGCAAAGCGGACGAATACCCCCCACTAGGGCCTTGTCACTGAAAAAAGGCTATAGGTCAAAAGGTTCTTGACTTAGAGCACGGAAACAGATTTTGAACAAAGTCCTATTGTGACCTTGACCTTTGACCTTGGTGACCCAAAAACAACAGGGCACCTCCTTGGGTCATGGGCAACAACTGTGTAAAGTTTCATGATCCTAGGTCAACCGGTTCTTGACTTAGAGCACGGAAACAGATTTTAAACAAAGTCCAATTGTGACCTTGACCTTTGACCTTGGTGACCAAAAAACAATGGGGCACCTCCTTGGGTCATGGGCAACAACTGTGTAAAGTTTCATGATCCTAGGTCAAATGGTTCTCGAGTTAGAGCACGGAAACAAAATTTTAAATTTTGACTACTCCCTCCCCCCCCCCCCCCCCCCCCCACTTAAAAATTTCAAAGTGGCATAACTCTGAAACTAATGACTGGATCAAGATGAAAATTGCAGGTGCACAACTTCATATGATAGGGAACAACCTGATAAAATTTCAGCAAAATTGGTCAAAAGTTGTGGGAGGAGAAGAGGACACAAAATTATGTCCACGGATGGATGACGGACGGACGGACGGACAACCTGATTCCAGTATACCCCCCCATAACTTAGTTGTGGGGGGTATGATTATATAGTTGCAGAACTTAAAATTTTGAAAATCTCCTTCTTATAGGTTAACTGGAGGAATCCTTGGAGAAAATGATATTTCTTTTTTCAGGCCTTGTGCAATTATGAGTAAAATCAAAGCATTTGAAGTACAATATTACGTATGAAATAACCCCAATGTCCCACCTTGTCACACAAGGGACTTCTAAACCCATAATCCAGAACTTTAGGAGCATCAAAAAGTGTCACTATTGGGAAAGTGTAAAACTGTTTTCTCGTCTGTCAGGTAATTAAATGTGCCCATCAATTATTCATAGACTTAATTTTCTGATCCCTGTAAACAACCAATTGGTTACATAAACAATATAAAACGTAAATATCTGCCTTGATTAGCATCTGAAACATCAGTGGCGGATCCAGAGGGGGTTCGTGGGGTTCAAACAAACCCCCCTCTGAAGCCTAATTCTTTCATTTTCATGCAGAAATTGAGTCAAAATTGTATATTGATAGGAAAACGAACCCCCCTTATTGTAAATTCGAACCCCCCTTTCAGAAATCCTGGATCCGCCACTGAACATGGTTGGTTTTCAACAAAAATCTTGTAACTGCAGCTTAAAACAAGCTGCAGTTGCATTTTTGGTTTTTGTTGAAAAGAATCAATATTCTCTTTTGACAACCAATTGGTTACATAAACAATATAAAACACAAATATCTGCCTTAATTATCATCTAAAACATGGTTGCTTTTCAACAAAAACCTTGTAAATGCAGCTTAAAACAAGCTGCAGTTGCAAGGTTTCGGTTAAAAAGCAGCAATATTCTCTGTAAACAACCAATTGATTACATAAACAATATAATAATAAAACACAAATATCGGACTTGATTAGAATCTAAAAGATTTCCCTGTAAACAACCAATTGGCTATATACATAAAACACAAATATCAGACTTGATTGGAATCTAGAGATAACCTGGTTGTCTTTGTCTTTTTTGTGGGTTAGTATAATGATTTAAGTCACTTTCAACCAATCAGTTATACCCTGAAAAAGTTCATTAATTGTTTGCTGTCTTGGGTATTTTATTAATATACCAGACATGCCATAGCTAAATTTCATTTGCCTTTATCCTACCCAATCACGAGTGGTGTAAGGTAAATTAAAGATCTAGAACCTATGACTTCTCTTCGGGTCAAGATTTGTTAAATTTGATTTGTTGAACAAGGTTTCCAGCCTGGGAAAGGGTAAACTCCATCTATTTAATTATTTTTGTTCCCTTTAATTTTTAGAGCCATGGGTTGTCCACAATCAAAGCAGAAGAATAAAGATATCACCAACATTGGTTCTGGCATCAATGAGAATGCTAATTCCAAACGTAAAGATGCTGTCAGTCCCCCTGACAAGAATAGAGTACGAGAACCAACCAAGCACCCTCATGATTACAACGATGACCCGATGGTTAGAGGAAGAGCTGATTTAGATATACCAGATTTTGACAGCTTAGATGAAAAAGAAAATGGAAATGAAGTTGTAGGGGATAAAACAAATGTAAATGGAGAAATCAAAGAACCTGCTGAAAGATCTGATTTACAAAATGAAGTGAAAGAAGTGATTCATCCTGAAACTAATGACAAAGTTGAAACAATGCCAGTGGAGACTGAACAAGAACCTCCTGTAGATTATAATGATTCAGATATTGGTGGTACTGAAGATGAGAGACATAATCAAGCACATAATGGCAAAGTATCTGAGGAAGTTATGGAAAAAGTCAAAGCTAAGATATCAAAGAATATGGTTGATGTTTTTGTTCCAGATGATACTGAATCAGTAGAAAGTAATGAGATAAAGACTTCAAACAATGAGCCAGACAAACCTACTGACATTAATCAAATAGACATTGGAAATGTGGTCAATGAAATTGAACTAAAACAGCAGATAACAAATGGTGAGAGTGTGTTCATTGCTGACTCGGACAAAACATCAAATCCAGATGAAATTAATCATGATTCATCTACATCAGAGGTTAATACAGACAGAAGGCCTAGTGATGCAGATACTGTTAAGACACCATCTAAAGCTGGTGTTGAAACAAAAGAAGATTCGGGTGAAGGAATAGAGACTATAGATAACTATAGATATACTGATGTAACATTGTCTGAGTTTGGTATGCACAATGTCAGGTGAGTGAGAAATTTATCTTATGCTTAATGGAAATTGATAAAAAGCCTCAAGTGTTTTAAGTCAACTCTTTATTAGACTTACTATCATGATGTCTGTTTCATTTTTGATTTATTCCCTTGATTAGTAGATGTAGGTTATTCCCTATTTAAAAGAATGTCAAAAATAGAAGTTTTAGCAAGACTGAAATTTAAATAGCTCTTGTGGATTCCAATCTTACATGCATTGATGTTTTGAAAATTCTTTAACATACTGCTAATTACTATCATACAGATGCATTTATAACTTTTCAAACAAGACCTTCTTTTGATGCCCTAAGAATACAGCTCATGAATATAGCACAGAAAACATTGAGAGAAACTGAATATAAGTAAAAAGACTTTGACTTTTTCTAGAGGGGATCATTATGTCCCCTTGGTCTTTGAATTAGGGGGGTCATAACATTGCTTCCTCATGTCTCAGCTGATAATTTTTAAAGGGGCATTTGATTTAAAACTGCGCCAAAATACACAATTTTGTGCGCAAGGGAAAAAAACCGGAGTAAATGTTGATTAGCTCATTACCAGACAGCACAACTTTAGTCAAATGTATTTTCAGACACATCAAACTAGACAAGTTAGAGTATGGTTTACCAGAGGGAGTCCCTAAACCAGCACCACCAAAGACAAAGAAGGCTGATTTGATAAAGGAAGGAACATTTACTATTGCTGATAAAGTCGCAGAACAGGTAGGCTGTCTATTTATCCTTTCCGAACAAAAAAACAAGCTGCAGTTGTGAGGTTTTCGTTGAAAAGCAGCGATATGTAGAGTTCATTTAAAAAGGCATCCCATTTCTATTTTACTCTTGTAAAGACAAAGAAGGCTGATTTGATAAAGGAAGGAACATTTACTATTGCTGATAAAGTGGCAGAACAGGTTTACACGATGTACTGTCTTTTCATCCTTTCCCGAACTGCAAAAACTTCGGCCATTCCCATTTGAAAGCTGTTACTGTGGACAGACGACGATGTATGTTGATCAAGAAAGGATATGTGTTCACTATTTAAAAAAAATGAGCCAAAAGGAGAAACTGCTGTTCATCAGCAGTTTCTTCTTTAGCATTTATTTTTTCTCAAGCCCTTTGTATTATGGACATCAAAACTAAGGTCTAAATTCAAAATTTTAGACTGATCCAGTTTGAGCTGCAATTGGAAACAAAATGGATGTTGCAAAAGATAGAATTTTGTTTGTGACAATCAACATTTTTAGTGCCACTATTCTTAGAATAGGGGAGAGGGCATTCTAGTCACCAGTGGTAGTGTAATGCTTTGGTTAAGTTCTCTCATGCAAGTTTCTCAAATCTCTTTCTACTAATGCTATTGCTCTAAAATTTTGCACATGCCTCTATGACCATAATATCAGCCTTCATTCGTTAATTTGACATGTAATTTAGTGGAATTTTTACCCTTTTGGACTTACAAATTCTTGGTTAAGTTTTTAATATGTGCAACTTCCATATCTGTGATAACTTTTTTCTGTAACACTGCTATTGGTCTCAAACTTTGCAGTTTGCACATGCTTCTGTGATCATTATAAATATCAGCCTCTCTAGAGCAAATGTTCTTTACTATTACAGGCTTTTCGGACTTAATTTTTTTACTATCCAGCACTTTATAGTCGCGCTTTGCTGTCCTGAGACAGCTTTTGTCTCATTTAGTCTCAACACTTTCTACGCAATATTGTAGTGAGTAGTATTCAACAAAATCTATTTCAATACCAATGTCATCTGCAGCAGCTTTTAAATCTGAACAGGTCAAAACCTTTTTTTTCAGAAAAGTAGACTTTTTCGTTTTCGTGCTCTAACTCGAGAACCGTTTGCCCTATGATCATAAATCTTTACACAGATGTTGCTCATGACAAAAGGAGTAGTCCTTTTGTTTTAGGTCACAAAGGTCGCAATTGGACTTTGTTTAAAATCTGTATACATGCTGTAAGTCAAGAACCGGTAGACGTAGGATCATGAAACTTCACACAGTTGTTGCCTATGACCCAAGGAGGTGCCCTATTGTTTTTTCCTCACTAAGGTCAAAGGTCATGATCACAATAGGACTTTGTTTAAGAATCCTTTTCAATGCTCTAAGAACCAGTTCACCTAGGATGATCAAACTTTACTCAGTTGTTGCCCATGATCCAAGGAGGTGCCCTATTGTTTTTGGGTTACAAAGGTCAAGGTACCACAAATGGACTTTGTTTAAAATACTTTTTTGTGCTGTAAGTCAAGAACTGGTTGACTAGGATCATGAAACTTTACACAAAAACTTTGTTGCCCTTGACCCCATGAGGTGCCATATTGTTTTTGGGTCATGAAGGTCAAGGTAACAATTGGACTCTGTTTAAAATCCCTTTCCATGCTCTAAATCAAGAACCGATTGACCTAGGATCATGAAGCCTTACGTAGTTGCTGCCCATGACTCAAGGAGGTGTCTGATTGTTTTGGGGTCACAAAGGTCTAAGGTCAAGGTCACAATTAGACTTTGTTAAGAATTTGTTTCCATGCTCTAAGTCAAGAACTGGTTAACCTAGGATCATGAAACTTTACACAGTTGTTGCCCTTGACCCAAGGAGGTGCCGTATTGTTTCGGGGTCAAAGGTCAAGGTCACCATTGGACTTTGTTTAAAATATTTTTCTGTGTTCCAACTAAAGAACTTTTAAACCTATAGCACTTTTTCAGTGACAAGGCGCTAGTGGGGTGTATTTAGCTGTAAATGCTCTGTATCAAGATTAAATTATTAAATTTATATTTAACTGTCCATATGCTTTTCAATTAGCTCAATGGTCTTTTGGAAAGGGTTATTGCTGATTTCATTTGCAATTTTCTGTTTTTATGTTGTTTCGGGAAGTAATAAAGATGCTAATATATAACAAAGTTAATAGCCTGTGACAAAATATCTCAAATTATTCAAGCATACCAACATCTTGATAGGGTATAAATATTTCTTTTTACCCTTACAGGCAAAACTAGTTAACCCTTTCCCAAACAAGACCTGGTTTTGACGTCCCTAATAGAAAATACTAGGGAAAACATTTAAACAAAAGAAGAAACTGCTGAAAACCAGCAGTTTCTCCTTTTGTCTCAATATTTTCTGTGTCATATTTTACACAAATCTTAGCTTTAATAACATCCACTTTGTCATTTATGGAAGTTTTTGAAGTGGATCACCCTAAAATTTTATCGTTTGGGAAAGGGTTGATTTATACCAAAACAGCAAAAATTCAGACTCTAAGGTCATTTTAAAAGATGCTGCAGATGACAAAATGGTTGTTGATAAAGATGTTTTCTATGCATATAATTACACAGAGAGTATAAAAACAAAATGAGATAATGCTGATAATGGTACTTACACAATGTACAATATATTATAAGGTTTGGCACTAAAGTAACGTTAGTAATTATGTTAAAAAGTTAAAATACCAGGCCAATGATGGATTATAAGAAAATAGAAAAAAGAATGCTTTTGAAAGGAATTCCATTGTTTTTCCTTCAGTATTTATCCCTTTCCCAAATAAGTCCTAATTTTGACATCCCTTATGGAAAAGGGTTGGGAAAACATTGAGATGAATGAAGAGAATGTTGTTAGGCCTAATCAGCATTTTCCTATTTTGTCTCAATATTTTTCTGCGCAATATTCTAAACAAATATTTTCCTTATTCAATTTTTTATTATGCCCCCTTTCGAAGAAAAAGGGGGTATATTGATTTGCAAGTGTCGGTCGGTCGGTCGGTCGGTCGGTCGGTCGGTCGGTCGGTCGGTCGGTCGGTCGGAAGGTCGGTCGGTCGGTCGGTCGGTCGGTCTGTCCGTAGACCAAACCTTGTCCGGAGCATAACTCGAAAAGTATTAAAGGTAGAATCATGAAACTTCACAGGTGGATAGATCTCATCATGGAGAGGTGCAGTGCACAAGAACCGTAACTCTGCCGATCAAATTTTTGGAGTTATTGCCCTTTGTTGATTTTCAAACTTGATTCTTGTCCGGAGCATAACTCAAAAAGTATGTTAGGTAGAATCATGAAACTTTACAGGTGGATAGATCTCATTATGGAGAGGTGCAGTGCACAAGAACCGTAACTCTGCCGATCAAAATTTTTGAGTTATTGCCCTTTGTTGATTTTATAACTTGATTCTTGTCCAGAGCACAACTCAAAAGGTATGTAAGGTAGAATCATGAAACTTTACAGGTGGATAGATCTCATTATGGAGAGGTGCAGTGCACAAGAACCGTAACTCTGCCGATCAATTTTTTGGAGTTATTGCCCTTTGTTGATTTTCAAACTTGATTCTTGCCCGGAGCATAACTCAAAAAGTATGTAAGGTAGAATCATGACACTTTACAGGTGGATAGATCTCATTATGGAGAGGTGCAGTGCACAAGAACCGTAACTCTGCCGATCAAAAATTTTGAGTTATTGCCCTTTGTTGATTTTATAACTTGATTCTTGTCCAGAGCACAACTCAAAAGTATGTAACGTAGAATCATGAAACTTTACAGGTGGATAGATCTCATTATGGAGAGGTGCAGTGCACAAGAACCGTAACTCTGCCGATCAATTTTTTGGAGTTTTTGCCCTTTGTTGATTTTCAAACTTGATTCTTGTCCAGAGCATAACTCAAAAAGTATGTTAGGAAGAATCATGAAACTTTACAGGTGGATAGATCTCATTATGGAGAGGTGCATTGCACAAGAACTGTAACTCTGCTGATCATATTTTTGGAGTTATTGCCCTTTGTTGATTTTCAAACTTGATTCTTGTCCGGAGCATAACTCAAAAAGTATATAAGGTAGAATCATGACACTTTACAGGGGGATAGATCTTATTATGGAGAGGTGCAGTGCACAAGAACCATAACTCTACCGATCAAAATTTTTGAGTTATTGCCCTTTGTTGATTTTATAACTTGATTCTTGTCCAGAGCACAACTCAAAAAGTATGTAAGGTAGAATCATGAAACTTTACAGGTGGATAGATCTCATCATGGAGAGGTGCAGTGCACAAGAACCATAACCTTGCCGATCAACTTCTTGGAGTTATTGCCCTTTGTTGATTTTTACACTTAATTTTTAACCTTGCCTATATCTCATGTATTTTTACACATACAGACTTGATATCTCACACATAGATACCTCCTATCAACATCATTCACATTTGACCATGACCTTGGACCTTGTGACCTTGACCTTGGAGTTTGACCTACTTTAAAAAAAAATAAAATGGGCATATATCTCATGACCTATTACACATACAGCCTTGATATTTCACACATGGACACCTCCTACCAAGACCTTTCACAATTGACCATGACCTTGGACCTTGTGATCTTGACATTGGAGTTTGACCTACATTTTAAAAACTTTAACCTGGCCGGTATATCATGTCCTTTTACACATACAGCCTTGATATTTGACACATGGAAACCTCCGACTAAGACCTATCACATATGACTATGACCTTGGACCTTGTGACCCTGACCTTGGAGTTTGACCTACTTTAAAAAATAAATAAATTGGGCCTATATCTCATATGCTATTACACATACAGCCTTGATATTTCACACATGGACACATCCTACCAAGACCTTTCACATTTGACAATGACCCTGGACCTTGTGACCTTGAACTTGGACTTTTACCTACTTTTATAAAATTTTAATCTAGCTGATGTCCTTTTACACATACAGCCTTGATATTTGACACATGAACACCTACGACCGAGACCTTTCACATTTGACCATGACCTTGGACCTTGTGACCTTGACCTTAGTGTTTGACCTACTTTTATAATACATTAACTTGGCCTATATTTTATGTCATTTTACACATACAGCATTGATATTTCACACATGGTCACTTCCAACCAAGACATTTCACATTTGACCATGACCTTGGACCTTGACCTTGAAGTTTGACCTACTTTTAAAAAACTTAAACTAGGCCTATATCTCATGTCCTGTTACCTATACAGTCTCGATATCTTACACATGGACACCTTCTACCAAGACCTTTCACATTTGACCATGACCTTGGACCTTGTGACCTTGACCTTGGTGTTTGACCTACTTTTATAATACATTAACCTGGCCTATATTTCATGTCATTTTACACATATAGCCTTGATATTTCACACATGGTCACTTCCAACCAAGACATTTCACATTTGACCATGACCTTGGACCTTGACCTTGGAGTTGGACCTACTTATAAAAATCTTAAACTATGCATATATCTCATGTCCTGTAACCTATACAGCCTCAATATTTTACACATGGACACCTCCTACCAAGATCTTTCACATTTGACCATGACCTTGGCCTGTGTGACCTTGACCTTTGATTTTTACATACTTTTAGAAATCTTTAACCTAGCCTTTATCTTATGTCCTATTACACCTACAGCCTTGACATTTCACACATAGACACCCCCTACCAAGACCTTTAACATTTGACCATGACCTTGAATATTGCAACCTTGACCTTGGAGTTTGACCTACTTTTAAAAAAAACTTAAACCAGGCATATATATCATGTCCTTTTACACCTACAGCCTTGATATTTCACACATGGACACCTCCAACCAAGACCTTTCACATTTGACCATGACCTTGACCTTGGCTTTTGGCCTACTTTTAAAAACTTTAATCTGGCCTATATTTCATTTTACTTTTACATATACAGCCTTCATAATTCACACATAGACACCTCCTACCAAGACCTTTCATATTTGACCATGACCTTGGACCTTGTTAACTTGACCTTGGACTTTGACCTACATCAAATGTAGGCACTTGAAGGGGGCATATATGTTTTACAAACATCTCTTGTTAGCTCCACTGGCCGAAGGCCAGCGAGCTATTGTCATGGCGTTGTGTCCGTCGTGCGTGCGTGCGTCCGTCCGTCCGTGCGTCCGTCCGTCCGTCCGTTAACTTTTTCTTTAAAAATCTTCTCCTCAGAAACTACTGGATGTATTTCAACCAAACTTCACAGGAATGATCCTTGGGTGACCCTTTCTCAGATTCCTTCAAAGAATTTTGATCGAACCAGAATAACCTGAGTTATCTGCCCTTGAATGTCAAAAATAGCTGGTTTTGACTTTATTTTTACTCTAAAATCTACAAATATCAACTAATCAAGACAAAACTTGGACAGAATATATATAAGCATAATATCCTGCCTGGGTATAATTTTTAGCTTGATCGGAATTATATATCATGAGTTATGTGCCCTTGAATTTGACAAAATTGCCATTTTCAACTCTATTTTGACTTTGATTTCACTCTAGCAACTACAAATATTGACAAATCTAAACAAAACTTTCACAAAATGTTGGTGACTATAAGATCTTGCCTTGGTGTAATTTTCAGCTTGTTTACATTTGTCAAAAAATGTGGCCATGGCAGGGAGGAAGGGGCTTATCAGACTTAAAGAAATCATAAGAAAATTCTTAAAAAATCAACCAGTGTGCCCAATTGAACCAAACTTTGCAGGAATGAGCCTTTAGTCGTTCTTTTTAAAATTTGTTCACAAATTTTTATATTTGTCAAAAAAATGTGGCTGTGGCAGGGAGAAAGGGGCTTATCAGACTTACAGAAATCATAAGAAAATTCTTTAAAAATCAACCATAAGGCCAATTGTAACCAGACTTTGCAAGAATGTTCTTTGAGTCTCTTTTCAAAATTTATTCACAAATATCAAGATTTGGCTGCCCCTGTGTAAGGCTTACAAGAAATCGTGGGATAATTCTTCCACTTTAACCAGTGGAGCGATTCAGGCCCTCCTGGGCCTCTTGTTTACAATAGCTTTTGCATTGGAACAGTTTTTTCTCTATTTGGGAAAGGATTAAACTTGGTCACATTTATTTGGGTGAACTTTCTGTACAGGTTTTAAGTTTTCTATGCATCTTCAAAGTTCTACCTACCTGGTTTGTAAAGTGTTATCAAATCTTGTTAAAAGCTTTTAAAAGTTTAATTTCAAATTAAATCAAACTTGTTCACAGAAACTGCATTCATAGCAATATAGCAATTAATTATATGAGCCAGGGTATGACAAAAGCATCATTGGAAGCCCTTGGGTAATTCTCATATGATATTTTGACCTCTGGGACAATTAGTTAATAAATATTAACTGGCAGAAAATCAGTAGGCAACCATAAAAGGTCCAATTAAATAGCTGCTCTCTTAGCCCATTATGAAACAGCAAAATTTTAGACTGGTCCAAGTTCAAAGGTGTGACTGATGACTATTTCAAGTGGATAAAACTTTGCAGTTTATGTTCTTTCTTAGTAGAAAACTTTGTGGAAAATGAAGAAATTGCTTGTCACAAGACAGCTTTGGTCTTTAAATTTCTCTTGGGCACTTGGTGGTCGGATTGTAGTAGTAAAAATGCCATAACATCCCTTTTTGCATATCACAGCTCTTTAATACAATTTTATTGTTTAATGAATTTTGCGATTACAAAAAATGTATAACTTACATTTATTAAAACATATCTGCTGTAATAACCTGCGTTGGATTCCTGTGGATGCAAAGGTAGTGGTTTTAATGTCAACAAGATTGTGCTTTGAAAAATAAGTTTTGCAATTTGAAAAAAATGCAGGCTACTTTTGATGAAAATGTCTTAAGGTAGATTATGTCTATATAAATGCAAATCTTTCTGTAAGAAAAAGTAAGAAATAGCAATAGCTCTATTAACTGCTGGATGAATGTGCTTAATTTCTTAAAACATAGATTCTGATACATGTATCATGCTTCTTAATTTCTTTAAATAATACAGTTGATGAATTGCTGTGTCGACATCAGATAAGTCGAATTTCTGCTTAACTCTTTCCCTGCCATAGGCGAGTCCACTCGACATTTTTTTTAATTTTTCGATAAAATCAGGAAAAACAATTTTTTGTCAATTTTAGGTTACTTGATATATATCTTCCAAATTTACAGTGCGTATAATCATGCCTTATTCCTCTGTATGTACTGAAAATTTGAAAGGAATCCATCAACTGAGTCAAAGGTTATGCCTTTTTTTTCTTGTACAGGGCATCAATTCTTGGAAATTTCTTTGAATTAATTCAGCGGTGAGAGACGCTTCCGAAATCAAAATTTGGCAGGGAAAGTGTTAAGTAATTGAAGGGAAATCATCATCAATGGGTATCATTTTTTGGTAGTAAATTAAAGACCAAGGAATGATCTATGAGACAAACTAAGTAAAAGGTACCACCGAAACTTCTGAGAGAAGCTAGATGCTGCCAAATGGACACATTTTAAGTTAGTATATTGTTGCTCTTCAACAAAGACCTCATAACTGCAGCTTAAAACAGACTGCAGCTACGAGGTTTTCTTTTAAAAGCAGAGATATATTTAATAGGCAAGTTCCATTGAGGACTGACCATTTTACTCCATTTGAATATTCTCGGATCTTATCGTTACTCAAGATTGGCTCGAACGTATTACAGTTGCCGGCATGGGCGGATCCTGCCCATATCACTCCGCAAGCATAACAACGGAAGCAGAGGGAACAACAGTTACTATTTAAAACTACTACAAAAAATTATTTGAAACAAACAGCGTTCAAAAGTCGATTGCACCCTCATAAATGTTATAAAATTTTATCAGATAAAAATTGATGTGATTTACCTATAATTGACAATGTCTTTCACTTGAATTATATCTTTAGCAAAAGGATTGATTTGTTTTGATGATGTCATTTACGCGTGTCTACTTTCATGTTCAATATGGCGGTCACTGTATTATGCTCGAGATCATGTTGCAAACTCGTTCCAAACGGCAAAAGGTTGCATTTAACAGTCTCGAGGGTCGCGATTGCGTTTACTCATTTATTTTTCCAGACACCAGACAGTGCCTTTGGATCAGTCCAGAAGCTCTCCAGTTATCTGACAGGGGAGGTGAAAAAGGATGACATAGAAATGGACGACGATTCACTGACGGACGGCAAAAATCTCCCTCCCATACGACCTACAGATACTAGAAAGAAAGATATCATCAGAGAGGGTGATATGTTTAGAAAGATTGATGAACATGCTAAAAAGGTGAGAAATCAAATGCATGTATAAGGAATGCATTAAATCAAATAAAGCTAATTCAAATTAAAGAAAATAGTAGGAACTTTATTCATCTTCCAAGCAATTATGTAACAGGTAATGAATTAGGCATAGGTCCAATATACTTACAATGTATTCATAAGCATTCATGATCTATTATGTTCCCCGAAAAAAATTCGGGGGAGCATACAGTCGCCACGCTGTCGGTCCGTCCATCCTTTTGTTTGTCTGTGTATCTGTCCGTCCGTCCGTTCAAAGCCAGATCTCAGCAACCCTTGGGCCAAATTCAATTAAACTTCATGTGTGAAGTCCCTAGGATAATCCCTAGGAATCTGTTCTCCGTTTCTTAATTTGAGGCTGCATCATGGAAAAAGGGGCCTTAATGTAAAAATCAGTTTTTCTCTAATTTCTCTTCATCTAACGGGCAGAATTTAATGAAATTTTGTAGTACAGGGTGTCCAAAAAGAAAGTTTACAGTTTTGATGCATATCTGTAATAACTTCACGTTCTTCTATAACAATGAAAACTTGCATATCCACTGACGATACCTTTAAGTTTTATCCAGTTTCAGTTTTTAGATTAAAATTCCTAAACCATTTAAAAAATTGTCAAATTGCTGGAATTACCATATTTTGTCTGTGACGTCATTTTAGTAGTTTATGACGTTTTTAATATGCCAGCCTTTATGACGCCTCTCTTCTCGCACTCGCTCTTTAGAGTTATTTATAACATTGGCGCATGGATCTATGCTGGTCTTCCTAACTTCTCTCCTAATGCTTCGGAGGAGCATAGAGGTGTCTGTTAGCTTTGGTCTGTACACCAATGACTTCAAGTATCCGCAGAGAAAGCGTCGACATAATTTTCTGCAACGTCTTTAGCCCAGTTACAAATCCTGAATCTTTCCACTTGATCCGTTATAGATAGGCAGGCTTTACATAATTTGAATTTTGTATATGAAGAGTTCTAAATCCTGTCTTATTACGTTATGTACAGGTTATTTAGAAATACCTGTCTCTGATGATGTGCGCCTTATTTATTTCTCCGGGCTTCTTTCTAACATGTCTTAGAGATTGCCAACATATTCCTCACTTCTACTGCTCTAAGGGCGACCCTATTTTGGAGCATCTTTCACTGTCCCAAGTTCTTCAAACTTTTTTACAATCTTGTAGATAATACTCTACTCATATTCGTACCTTTATATTCATTTATAAACTTCCTTTGTACATCCGTAACAATTTTTGTTTGGTAAAACATTTTAACGATGGAAATACGCTGATCAGACGTCAGACGCGCCATTTTGAAAATAACAACTTTCTGCGTGAGGTCAATCATGTCATGATGTTACGCCTTCTAGCGTGTTAATTTTATGCACACTGGAAAGTTTAGCATTTGTGCTTTAAAATGGTACCTGTTTCGTTAAAATAGCACAATATCTGACAAAGTTATGACTGAGATGTTCTAGACCATATTCTATAAATAATGTGTGTACAAAAATATGTCATGGGAAAAGGGGGCTTAATGTATGATGGATTTTGTTTTGTGACAAACACTTATTCGGGGAGCATAATCCATCTATGACGGCTCTTGTTTCGTTAGCAATCATCTTCATTGCAATCAAGATACATTATATGAAGGGCAAAATTGATTACAAGTGATAATTCTGTACAACAAATGCATCACTTTATTCATAATTATTCCCTCTAATGATACATATTTTATTTCTTAGAATTATTTATGACAAAAACAACTTCCAAACCCCATTCAAAATTTGAAAGTGTAAATTTTATAATCAGGCAATGTTCAAGCAAAGCTGATAAGAGACGAAAAACAGGCTAAACCAATCAATTGTGTTTTGAAGTTCATCCATGTAGGTCAAGGTCGAAAAGCAAGGTCATAATTTTAGAAAAATAGCCATATATTTAGGGCACTTGAGTTTCAAAAACAAATCTTGTTCATTTTTTTACTTTTATAAAAACTACTCCTTCTTTTTACTCCCAGACACCAGAGAGCGTAAAGAATTCAGTAGAAAAGTTGGCCACATATTTATGTAGTGTTGCCTCCAAAGATCGGGAGAAGGTGCGAGCCATTTACTTCTGGATCTGGATGAATCCAAAATAGCCTTATACTAAATAACATTATCATAATTTACCCTGTGTTTACATTTAGACCCCAGAAAGCGTAAAGATGTCTGTAGAAAAGTTGGCCACATATTTATGCAGTGTGGCCTCCACAGATCTGGAGAAGGTGTGAGCCATCTGTGTGAATTCAAATGGCCTTATTATGGTTAAGCATGTACTATAATTATTAACACATTTTATTGTAGACTCCAGAAAGTGTTAAGATGTCTGTAGAAAAGTTGGCCACATATTTATGTAGTGTGGCCTCCACGGATCTGGAGAAGGTGCGAGCCATTTACTTCTGGATATGTAACAATATTGGGTAAGTAGCCTGTGTCAGTATTTTCTCTTAACCCATTACCAAATGACAACATTTCAACTTGTCCAAATTCAAAGATGTTGCAGACGACAACTAAAAATGAATGAAAAAGTACATTTTTTAATCATTTTGTATGAAAAATATTGTGGGAAATGAAGAAATTGCTTGCCACAAGCAATTTCTTCATTTTCCACGATGTTTTCCAAAGCCATTATCTTGTGGGGAGTCAAAAGGAGTCCCTGTATGGTAATGTGTTAAGCAACACAACTTAAGATGATTCATCAATTATTAGCCACCAAACACTTTGTGCAATTTCGGATGATGCCCAGAAATTGATTAGGGTATACCATCATCAATTTCCATAGCCACATATGATGCCCAAAAGTTGCATGAACAGTTTGGTATCTAATGATTGACATAAAGCTTCAAGGCCTCAAGCCTCAATGCTTCTTTAAGTTCAGAGGTATTGCATGGCTAGTAATAAGCAATATCTACCAGGGCTATTGCCAAGATTATTCCTGCCAAGAAAATTTTAATTAAAAAGGTCATAACTAACAAAGACAAACCTCCATTTGCAATCATGATGAGTACCCAGCAGAGCATAAAGAATTGTTGAAATTGTAAAGTCCTTTTTGATTGAGGTTGTAGCTGACTTACAAAGATCGTCTTTATTTGTCTAAGACAAACTTCAAATTGCAATCGTAACTCTTGCTTCAAATGTATGTACGAAATGTATAGGAAATTGATTTAAAAACTCATCAGCCTATTTTAGAGGCACAAAGGCATGACTATGATTTTAAACTTGCACTTAATGTACTTAGATAATGAATAACAATAAAAAAAAAGCCTTAATATAGACTGGTAGTGAAAATCTGAAAAATCAAATCAGGGAGGACAATTTGTTACAAGCAGGAGACATATAAAGAATGATTCAATTATATATCACGGTCAATTCTAGCCCTGTCTCTTTGTCCGAATCAATGGCGCAAAGGGATTTTATTCAGGTCAAAGGTCATTCGGTGCATTTGTCACACATGCCTCCTAAAATGCCCCATAACTTACTCATTTATAAAGCTAAAACAATTATTTTGGTATCAAAATAAAGCTGATGATTTGCACTTTTACTTACAACAATGATATGCAACTTTTTTACAGTGTATTTTTGTTAATATACATAAATATAGCGAAAAATGGCCAAAATTTACAAAAATAAGTTTTGTCTAAAAATAGAAAAAAAGTTCAGAAAATACCAAATGCATGTGTGTGTTTGTGAAATTATGCTTAAACATTGCCTAGAAACCTGTTCTTGACTTATATATATTTGTTCACAGAATTAGTCTTTAGCTTACGCCTGTAGCTATAGCTAAAAGTGGGTGGGGTAAATGTTTCAAAAAAATACAAAAAGTGCAAATTTTGATGTAACAATACGTCTCACACATAAATGTTATTCTATGATAAATTTAAAGATATGTTATAGGAAATTATTGTTTTGACATCATATTTGCATGGATTTGTAGTAAATATTCCTGAAAATTAATCAGATTTTTATGAGCGAAAATGACAATTTATTAAAACAACATGTGAGCCTGATACCGCTCAAATATCAACATCACAATGTCAAAATCATGACTCTTTAACATTTATCTAGTATACACAAAAGTGCAATTTGATAAAGCAAAAGTCAAAATAAAAAAAATAGCACAAAAGACAGCTGAGAACACTCCTCTCAATATCTAACAGTCATTATAAGACATTAACGGGATCCATGCTAGACTTTTCAGGAATCAGATCAACATGAGGAATTGCAGTTTGCATTTCTGTGTGTTGCATTGTATTATCTAGATCCAAAAGAAAGGGAATTTAGTGCTGGAACCAAGTGTTTAACTATCTATCAAGGTTCAGGTTCACATAAAATGTTACTATAAATATAAGGAGCCGGTAAATTGATTAAATATACATACATGATTTAGAAGGAATAAACGAACTTCATTTGAAATTTTCTTGAACAGAAATTATCTAGCTACATGTGCATCTAGGTTGACCATTCCATACGATATTTCTTTAATATATTTACATGTTTGTACGTCTGACAACCCTGCATGAGTGCCTTTAAATATGTATTCATGTTTCAGTACGTTTCGTACATAAATGACATACATGTAATATATTTCTGTAAACAGAAGGTTAACTGCCATCATTACAATTCTGATAATAACACCTGTCAAAGAAATCGAACTCTTCGGTTCTGCGTGTATCTCTTATTATGCAAATCACTCAGTACATTTGACATTATGTGTGTTTTATCCACCCTTCACAGGCCAGTAGGAAGCAATTTTATATTGGGGTAACTGAAGCCCGTGTGTCTGAAAACTGGGTGGGGGGACTGTGGGGCTAAATTGTTTTTTTTTTTCCTAAAGTTTAGTCATGCATACGGCCTTCTTCACAATCCCATCATGATTACTCAATAAATGTGTTCAATCAAATAGTCCATGAGCCAGGACCCGAATTTTGGCCGATTATTACCACTCGGAGGGAGTAAATCTTTTTGCACTTTTTGATTAGTCTGATATATATACTTTATGTTTCAGTATGATAGCAATGCCAGAATGGTAGCTTATGCCTCGAAAAACCCTTGTTTTCAGAGGTACCCTTTACTCACATATTTTTCTTATGATTTCTGACGAAATAAAATATGCATTGGTTCAGCCCCGAACATTATTCTTTTTGCAAAATTCCTGGTTTATAATTGAGATAAAGGATAGGGCAGCATATTGAGAAGGTTCACGGTGGTCTAAACTGTCATTTATTGCATTCTTTTAGTGTACGCAGAGAACCTCGTACTTGGCCTCGAATTCTAAGGGAAAATGGGCAAATAATAGTGTTTTTTGGACAAATAAATCAATTTTTAAACCTGTTTGCACTCTTTTATTTGTCTAATATCTAAGGACAGTGTTTCGTTATGATATCAATGTCAGTATGGTAGCTTATGCCCCAGAAAACACTTGTTTTAAAGGGTACTCTTTACTCACAAAATTTTCTTCTGTCCTCTGGTGAAACATAACATGCATTGGTTTAGCCCTGAACATTACTACTTTTGCAAAGCTCTTGATTACTAATCGTGATAAAGGATGGGGCAATACAATTAGAAGTTTAGCAGTAGTCTAAAATGATATTTGTTTAATGCATTTAGTGTACGCAGAGAATTAGTTACTTGGGACTCGAATTCCCAGGCAAAAGGAAAGAAATAGTGCACATTGAACAAATTAAGCCAGTTTTGTATCTTTTTGCAATTTCTGAATTGTCCGTTAGCTTAGGACATTGTTTCCTCGTTATATCAAAGTCAGAATGGTAGCTAATACCCCACTTATATTTAGGGATACACTTTACTCACACGTTTTTCCTTTGATCTCTAATGAAACAAAACAAGCTTATGATCGACCCTTTATATTAAATCTCTCGCAAAAATCTTGATTTTTAATGAACATAAGGACTTGAGAAGCATATTGAGAAGTTTTACATTTGTCTTAAATGTTATTTGTTGTGTATTCTAGTGTACACAGAGAACTATTACTTACACTCGAATTTTCAGAAAAAGAAACAACAAAGAATATTGCCTTTTGGACAAATAAAGCAAGATTTGTTATCCAGATGAATTTTAAATTAGCATAGTTATCGGATTATATTATATGAGCATGAATATCGTGTCTAGCTATTTTTGGTAACACCATAAACCATTTGGTATCCAATAAATAATGCTTTTATACGTTTTGTTGATCACAGAATTTTCATTTATTGTAAATACATTATTTATTAGATACATTGGGCCCGGTTGTTTAAACATTGGTTAGCGCTAACTAAAAGGTTAAATATCTTTTTGGTTAAAATTACCTGTGTTGTCAAGTAAATTCTTCATCTAATGTTATATTACTTCAAATCACGAAAGCATGCACAGTACAAGTAACTATACCGTTTCATGCTAAATACTAGTACGTAGAAACCCATATACTATTTGAAAGAGTACACAGAAAAACTAATTCCTCATAAAATTGAATAAGAAAAAGGGAGGGAGAAATAAGTTAATTGTGAAACTAAATTAGTTGGAGCGAATGGCATTGTGAGATTTATTAATGAAATCTTCCTGACAGATGTGCCAAAACAAATTTTTATCCATATAGATTAGGTGTTTAACGTAACTCGGTGGGTCATCTATTAGTGTATCAAACAAAGAGTCACCACGGCTATATCGTGTACATGATTCCTATGGCGAAATACGATTGTGATGTTTCTATAAAATATATTTCAATGGAAAAACATAACCTATGCAAACAATGAGTTCCCCTAAACCCCCCTCCCTCTTTTTGTCTTAAATCTCAATATTTGCAGTGGAAGGATAGACAAAGTGCTCTCATGGTATATTTGTACAATGCATACAAAAACTATATCATAACACGTTATGAAAAAATACCTTAGTTAATGTGATTACAAGCAGTTCACTTGCTTTTCCCGTTTTATCTATTTTGGAAGAAAAAACCGTTCTATCTGAATCTTGAAATTAAGGCGCGAGTGATTACACCAATTGTTTCGCAAGGTATCCTTTGAACTATACAGCACATGCAATGTATGGAAAATTGGAAATTGTGTTTGTCATTTTGTCAGGTATTAACATGCTAAATATATATAACTATTGGGACTTTGTAATTCTGATGTTAACACGGATAAACATATTGGCTATGTGTTATTTAATTCAATTTCATATTCGTGTGTACATATGCTCTAATTATACACTATACTTGACTTCAACATACGAATTGGTTTGAGGAAAAGGAAACAACACGGCTACAGTACTGCCAAGCATCTTTGCCGAAAGATAAAATTTAATGTTACAAAATAGCTTTTTGAAGCCAAACTGTCCCGGAACTGATCAATGATAAAGAAATAAAATCTTATAACAGTTACGTACATAATTAAATGAAGCCGGTTGCTATTTGATTTAATATACTAATCAGTGATTAATCTACCTTTCTGGGTCAGTGAGTCAATCTGACTCACTGATCTTGAAACTCTGAGTCAAATTTGAAAATCGTGAGTCAAAAATATCGTAATTATAAAAATATGGTTTAAGTTCATGATAATTTCATTTGGTGAATGAAAATAATAAAGGAGAATGTATTTTAAATAAAATTTGCCAAAAAAAAAAAAAGAATTTGAATTGTGAAGGAAAGAAAACATTGTGATTATCTTAAAAGCAGAAATATAACCTTTTCTATTTTCCAAATATAGCTTTCTCTATGATTTCAAGAGTATGGCTTATGTTTTAAATGGTGCGGAATGATACCAAGTCAATCATTGGACAGTACACAAATATAACCAAAATTGGATTAAGTTTTGTATCAGAATACCCTTAATATCCTTAATTAAGACAAATAAGAATAGTTATGATGCACTTCACTCGTAATTCAAACTACTGAAAAATTATATAAATGCTGGAAATGAGATTACGGAAAAAGGTACGTTGAATTTTGAGGACGAATACACAAAAATACGTAATTTCAGATCATGATTCATACATCCAACCACAATCGCCCTAAAAATATTCTATGATGTATTTTTAATCGGATCGGTCTGTTAAACGAACATCTGGATGGACATTATTTGTAAACTTGGTCGTAGAACCTAGCATAAATTGTCAATTTGTTGTCATTCGTTTCACTTCCGGTTTCGATTCATCTGCTCTGCCGGGTCAGAAAAATGAAAAATTAAGGCATTTTGCATAAAGAAACAAATGCAATTTCAATCTTATTTACTAGAAAAATGAATTTATAACTTCCATACAATAACTAAATTCGCGATCGCTTCTTTGAAAAGTTGGATTTCGAATTTTTCTCTTCCGATTATTTTGCCCGAAAACGCTTAGTTGATAACAAGTCCCGCCCATTTATGCAAATTTCTCATTTGGTTATCCTGCAATATGTTCCTTGTATGAAAAAAGACGAACCTTTCGGGTTTTTTTTACCAGACACCAATTGTGCAATAATTAGGACCTAGTATGCGTGGTGGTTGATACAGATGAACATGCGTCAGATATACGCTCAGCTTTTTTTTCTTTGCGTCATCTTGAATTTTTTTGCGTAAATTACGCATGACGCAGAGGTAGATAAATCACTGACTAATCCAGCAATGTATGACATAGTTAAATGGAATTACTAAAAAATAAAAACAAAAATATGACGTTAAAATAAATGATAAAGCTAAACTTGAATATGATATACCAATTAAACAGATGCTAGAAAACAAAATGATTTTTACAATACAACATAACAATGTCAAATTGCATCATGCAGAGTAAAACGGACAGTTAAGAAAGCAAGAGTCGCTTCACTGGTTTCTCTACAGTGAATATCTACTGCAGAAATTGATATGAAGTGAAAGAAATGATACAAAGAAAGCAATGCTGACCCAGCAAACATTCTATGTCGGCCCGATATCGGCCCGATATCGTTTTCCATATCGGCCCGATGTCGGCTGTGACATCGGCCCGATGTCGGTTTTGCAACAATTGTCAATATCGGTCCGATATCGGCCTTCAATATCGGCCCGATATGGAAGGCCGATATCGGACCGACATCAAAGGCGATATCGAACCGATATTGAAATTTGATGTCGGTCCGATATCGGCCAGATATCGAAGGCATGTACCGTTACGGTGATGCTGTTCTTGATGTTTCCCTGTAAGAAATTACTGAAAAAGGTTTTAAATTAAGCTGGTTTATTGTCCTTTAGAAATGTGCACGAATGAACATGCTGATCTGGGTTGAAATGTTTCACTTTCGGTTGAAAACTGATGGTTCGTTTTGGTTTAATTTCTATGTTTGTAAACAAATCGACATACAGACAAATGCCTCAAACCAAGGCGCACATTGAATAAAACTATAGTATACTGAGCATCTCGAAACTTATACAGATGGCAGCAGGGATGATAATCAAGCTGTCTCTGCAGCAATGGTTTTATCGGAGGCATATTAAAAGGAAATAGTCTAAACAGTTGCAATCTCTGGCTTGTCATGATGAAGTTAGTTTTAGACCACTGTGTTCTTATTCATCTGATTAAGATTTGACAAAGGCATAATCGTCTAGGACTGGAATTGTTTGCTGGGAGTGTCGAGCAATACATACTTCGTACTTCTGCAAATTGTCAGAGCTGAGATGTGTTGTAGTACCTATCTCGTCCAAGCATTTTTGTGGCACTGTGGCTGTGGCAGTCATCCATCTGCTAGGACAAAACCTCAAATCCAAGTTCTAGACTCCTGATGTTCTTATGAATGATATTCTTTTCCCTTCTAAATGAAATCAAAATCCCTGGCAATCTATAATATTTTCTAGCCACCACTGATAAAATTCAATCTCTTCAGGTAAAATTCAGCCAAATTGTCAAAGGATACCAATAAGTGATGTAGGATCTGACTAACAAAGAGGTTGACAACCGATACAGACAGTATGTTATAAAATCTGCATGCACCGGCTGTTAACCATTTCGCGTCAGTTCGTGGCGGGTCTATACTGTAGTTGATCCGTCGCCGGCTGGAGCAAAATTTTGCCATCTTTTGTCTTGTAGGTCCATTTCTTTTGTCATTGCAATCCTCTTCTTTGTTCTTCCAATATGTTTGTTTGATTTGTTGGTTTTCTACTGAAAATCATACATCTAACTATTCTACCTTATAACCTGTTAAAGTAAATAAACCAACAACAATACTGCAAAATCTAAATTTTCAACAAAAGTACAGTTCTTCTCCTTTTCCTATGAATTAATATATTGCTGTTTCAACAGATCTAAATAAAACATGTAACAAAACATGCAAAAGTTTAACTTAATTCCTTCATTCTAGCTAAACATAAAACAGAAAAACAAATGGTTATGGAACGAAAAAAAAATTATACTGAAAGTTTTGGGAAACCCTCGTCTGCGTCGGATCACCCCCCCCCCCCTCCCTCGAACTCCCTCTGGATCCGCCACTGGAGTGTTGTAAAGGACAAATAGGGGGTCATTTCCTAGAATTACAAAGACATTCTGCATGAAAATGAAATAATCAGGCTTCAGAGGGGGGTTCATTTGAAGATCTGTTTGTGGTACAATGTAAAAGATGGTGGGTGGGGTAGTGTTCAGAAACACATGACCGAAAGGTAAATATTGCTCCTTATTTCAGAAAATGCAAAAGCCATGCATTATATCTAGAACAAAAATGCTATTAACGGTTGTGTTATGTCAAAAATAGGCCGAAATAGAACAAGGATGAGGCAGAAACGGACTCTTTCGATGGGAAAAATACCTGTCTGCTTGCAGCAAAATGTCCACGCTTCAAATTTACTACCCACAATGCAACACGTTTTTTACGGTTCGTCCAGTGATTTTTCGCTACAGCTCAATGCCGTTACAAATGCACCGTAAAAGTTATAAAAAATTACGGTATTTTTTTACAGTGTAGTAAAACGGAGTGGCTCAATCAAGTCCACCCCAGAAATCGAGAAGTAGGTCAAAACAAATACGAAAATGTGTAGGATATTATTTTTTATGACAGAACAGGCCCGTAGGAACAGGGGGGCTAACCACAAAGTTGGCCAAAAATGCCTAATTTTCCTTTTTTCACATTGAAAATTTTGGAAAATCCAAATTAGCCCCCCCCCCCCAATATTCAGACACTGAGGCTTTAGCCCCCCCCCCCCCCCCTCTATGAAATTGCTTCCTACGGGCCTGCAGAAGATGAAAGGAATAGTTGTGAGATCGAGAGAATAATACACATTCCTTCAAAAACCTTCAAAACTGTGCGAATCTGCTGGCTGTCAAAGTAGGTCAAACTAACGTCTGTCTGCGAAGAAGCATTTGAGGACCCACAGATACATAAGTTCTACCCGTGTTGGACATTTTTGGGGATCTGCACAATAGATATATATAACAACAAAACATTCTCGTGAATAATTCAACACAATATGATAATAAAAAGAGAAAAAATTACCCAAACGTCGATGTATTGCAGCTGTGTATTGCGCCAAAAAGTTCGAATATTCTGGTTACCCGCTATTCGCCGCGATTGATAGATTTAAAATTTCGACTCGAGAACCAGCCGTATGGTTCGTCCGTTTCCTGTTTTTACGGAGTAAAATAAATACGGAGCAAATGATTAAATATCATTCCGAAAATATACGAATAAATACAAATTTCATTCTTTGTATGTATGAATATAAAATTAAAAAGAAGAAAACAATTAATTGTCTTTTTCAAAATTTTTAGACACGTTTTTTTTATATTACACTCAGGTAAGCAATGCACAATATCGGACCGACGTCGGACCGACGTCGGGCCGACGTTAATATCATTTCTTTAAATTCTGTATCAATTCGATAAAAAACAACACGCCAATTGATAAGATAAGATCACCAAAAATTAAATTATCAATATGTTTCTTGAATGTAGAGACAACTTGGAAATATCGAATCTATCAAGTGCCCAAATGAAATGAAACAGAGAAATAAAATAAAATATCTGTTGAAAGGTCACCTATAGAAGCTGTAGGTTTTGTAGATAGCTATTTCTAATAATCTAACAGTTTAAAATGAGAAAAAAATGATTATATTGAATAAATAATAACTCACTCCAACATATCGGCCCGACGTCGGCCCGATATCAGAGATATTCGGATTTCAAACTGATATCGGCCCGACGTCGGCCCGATATCGACAAAATATGGCCGATATTCCGACGTGCAGCCGATATCGGCCCGATATCGGAATGTTTGCTGGGGATTGTTGCATTCGAAGCAAACTATTGAAATGCAGTATCATGACATTTGGCAGCAATTACAACCTTTGGTTTTACTATCACTTATGATCAACCCTTCCAAAAAGACTTAAGGCTACCCATGCATTAATCAATATAATAAGACAATATAAAATCACCTATGTAAAGCATTGGAACGATTGGTATTCTTGAAAAAAAAAAACCCTTCGTGTTGTTGATCATTTAGACGAGTACAATTAAAGTCATGTTGATATAACGAGGAGCGGATATGTTGTCTGAAATACATGGCAATGAAATACTTTTGTCATTCTTCAGCACTTGATAGTAATTGCAATCAGGAATGTTAAGTGCTTGCGGGAATTCTGCTATCCCGCCATTCATTTCTTAGTAAAGTTTCTTACTTGTAGAAGGATAAAATCAAATTACTAGTGGTCTTAGTTTCATTTATGATAGCATATGTTCATTCATACATAGTTCTAAGCGTTCAAAGAATACAATCAGTAAATCTGTCTATAATGCCGTTTACCGAAGCTATACAGATATTTACTAGAAATAGCACATCACTCTGAATAAGTTAAATCGTTTGAAAAAGAATAGCAGATTTAGACAGGTTGTACCTAGGAAAGACCTTTTCAAGCATTCAAAAAGTTCTTTTTTAAATTATATGTGGTTATATTCACTGTATGAATGAACTTTTATTTGGAGTTGGAACCAAATCAGAATTGTTTCCCCACGATTTTCAGGGTTCATGTAAGTATATGCACAAGTCCGAACACTAACGTGATTTTATCGACATGTCAACGTTATCAAATGGTCCAGAAACATAGAACGCTGTCGATTTTTTTCATTTCATTTTCTTGTTATCGTGCAAAAATTACTTTCTTTGCAAATCGAAATGCTTTTTGAATAAAAAAAATAGATTATGTTGAAGTTTATTTCAGTACTATTTTAAATAATGCATCTCAATTTAGAATTTGTATACATGCCTTTAGGTTAACTCACTCGTATTGGAATATGTAGTTATACATGGAACTAAGGGACAACGAAAGGACTTTCATTCTTTCTCTGTCCCCGTCCCCTAATGAAAATCACACAAATAGCGATAACATAATCACGAGGGCAACTCTATAAATAATTCTTAAGGAGATTTTTTCAATAATACGTGCGTAGATATGATAAATGTACTCGTAGACTTTTGTATGTATGCTTTATCATGCAGAAGGCTCATTGCCTGAGCAGTCCTACCATTAGTATAAAACTATTTTGCAATTTCTTTGCTGTGAATATTTTTGAGGTGATGGTAAAAATGAATATTAATATGAAACAGGGGATAGGTTGGAGCGATATTTGGTGTCTAAGATTTCAGACTGCAGACAGTTTAAAGGCTGTATTGATGAAGAGATTTTATCTGAGCTATTTTTTTTAAAATCCGTGCCAAATCAATACAATAGACAAAAAGATAACATATTGTATCTGTTCAAGTCAAACACGTACTATACATACTATAGGGCTTGTCAGTGATAGTAAATGCATTAAATTCATTAACAGGTACCTCAGAAACCAACGACAGAGAGACATGTAGATGGGTGGCGATTTGATACAATGTAATATACCATTGAGCTTAAAAACTATCCTTCTTTTCACATGTCCAGACTCGGACTCAATATAAAATGTACAATAAATAATACATCAACGAACAATCTTTTTAAAATATACAAGACGTTTTTTGTTTTGTTGTGTTTTTGTGGTTTTTGCATCAAATCATAAACAATGTCATATATTCAAGAACAATGGAAAAAATATCCATTTTACAGTATTCTAATCTTTTAAGAAATAGATGTAATATCTGCGTAAGAATACGCTCATACTTAGTGTGTCCAGATGATATAAATGTGAAAAAAGTAATACAAATCATCAATTAATTATATCAACCGCATGCTATAATTCAAAGCAAATGACACTTGCTTTGAATGCCCATTTATTAAAAGAATGATGTTTAGGGCTTAAAGTTAGAAATATATCAACGAGGTTTTTAGTATATATAATGCACAGTTATGAGGTTAAATATAGGTTGGTGTATTGACATAAGAATGTGTCGCCTTGTTACACTAAAATTATCCCCATTAAAATCTATTAATTTGGTTGCGAACGACATAGTTCATATAATTGTATGATATCTATTTCATTACAAATATATGATTGTCTAGTGTAGAACTGCTAATTTATATTAAATCAGTTGTTCATTGTTAAATTAAGTTAAAATAAATGTGCATGTGATTTCAGTTTTGTTTAGTAATGTAAAATCCCATTTTGACTGAATTCTTAATATTTGTACACAAAACGACCATCTAATGTTTTATACAAAGTTTTGGAATAAATTGGGAACACTGACAATACATAAGGACCAGCTTAAACAGCTTGAAACAATGAAAATCCGTTTTCGGATGTAGGTACGAACATTTCAGGGTACGAATCGGCCATATTTTCTTCGGTCTCTCGGCACTTTTTCCAAGGGTTTTGTGTCATGAATCGGGCTTGAATCAATTACTAGACATCACAAATTATATTTATGAGTCCTAATATGTAGCAAGATGCCTTTTGGCTTCCGAAAAGTGAAAAATTGTCAAACAAAATTGTGTGTATTACGTTCGACGAAGGGGCCGGTATATTGTTTTCTGAATTATAGTCTAGAAAGACCATATAACTGAGTTTTAATGAAATGAGACTGAAACTAAGTTCCCAAAGATTGTTTTGACATAGAACAAATTCACGAACAACTTTTCATCTATCATACAGGCCCGAAAGAAATCGCATCAACTTTTTCATTTGTGACAGGGTAGAAATGGTGTGGGTTCAGAAAGTGGCGATTTTCTCGGCATAAGCTACCAATTTCGGACTGCTATCATACCAATTAGTTAACTACACATATCAAACTACTCAGAAAGTGCAAAAAGAATTACTCCCTCCAAGTGGTAATAAAAAGTTGTCTGGCTCATGGACTAAAATGGTCTTTTTCAAATACTAAGTCTAAAATTACCTCGTTGATCCACAGCTGATGTGTTTTGGAGTAGACACAGATAAACTGTTGGTTTTTAATAGCGAAAATCGTTTGACCTGTGATTGTTTTAGCTAACCCCATAACAATATACCTGACAAATCTATGGACAATATTTAACTTATTACTATGAATATTCATTTAGTAATAATCATCGTTGTAATCAATCCTGTATCTGTCACTTGTATGTACCTATATATATTGAAATATAGCAAAAAATTGTTAAGAAAATAGAAATAAAATAGATTCTTGGTTTTCATAAAGGGTCACATTTATGTAAATAAAGACCTTTTAGCGTAAAATATGAAAAACATAAGAGTGAATAGTGGCAATTTTCGTAGAAAATATACAGTCAAAGTCATTTTACGCACTTGTTTCGTAAGGGGGTATACGGGATCTTACCGACAAAATTTTAAAAATTTGTGTATGATTTGGTGGCATCTGGTGATATTTTCATTGTTAAACTACGCATAAAGAAGGATAATGCAGAACAAACGCCATCGCTTGTTTTAAGCTTGCAAGACAACCAGCCAGAGCAAATATAGAGGTTTTGGGTGAAAACAACAGGCTTTTTTGCGGTTGAAAATGTTTTCTGGCAAAAAAGTAAAGGTTTTAAAGTTTTCCTCTCAAATTGAAGTTTTTCAAAGGTGTTATAGGTTTCAGTAGGGGGTTAGCTGTAAGATATCCAAACCATGGCCTGTATAGTACTTAAGGTAATATAAGGAGTATGTAGGAAAAGTATAAGTTCAAAATATATCGACCCAAATATATTTTGTGTATTGCAAATGGTAGTAGGCGGGGGGGGGGAGATGATATGACCTTATTGTTGTTTGAAATATATTTGCAGATCTTTTTATTCTGCTACCAGCAAGCCAATTCTGTTTAATGAATAGCATGAATTGCACAAGTTCTCAGTAAAATGTATGACACGTACAATGGTTGCAAGATAAACTGATGTTTATAAACAAATTCTAAACTTATAAAGACATGTTATTTGCTTGTGCAAATCATCTCGTCACAATTACTTAACAATCATGATTATGATCGCTATGATTTCCTTTTTATTCTTTGGTGGAAATCAGTAGATTACGCAATTACTATTCGTTTAGTTCTTCCAACTCCACAGTGTTAAATTTCCATCTAGTTTTGCAAATTATTGATACCCGATCTATAGAAGTCAACTCCTTGGTAACCCTAACCAGCTCTCCGCAGTAGCGTTCTTTTAACCTCTTTCGTCTTCTTTATCCTATCTGCAATCTTGGAATTCCTTCATCTAAAATTTGATAAGAAGGAGAGGACACCCATAAACTGCATGCAATTGCTCTTCAACCTATTAAGCAGAATTAGACTAGAAATCGTATTACACCCTGGTTCACAACAATGACCATTTCGTCAACATTTTTCGTTGAAAACATATATGTTAATCATTCTTTCCCAAATACAGGTAACCTAATGCAATTTGCAGATCTTATTTCTAAGGTAAGATAAAATGGCCTGGGACCCTTGATTTAGGAAAAATACAGCTCTATGGGAAATTTATAATTGGATATTTTGATAAAAGGTTTCTAAACTTCAATATAGGGATTCATAAACGTATACATATCCGAAAATAATCTTTTTACGGTAAGAATACAACTTTCAAGCAAAATTAAGACCGTTTTACAAGGACCGTAACATTGTTTAATTGGGAAAAATGATTTTATGAGGAAAAACAACTGCGCGGGAAAAATTCTCTCGGGGGGAAGGGGTCAATAAACGGCCCAGTTTCCTAGTAAAAATCTATGATTTAGATAACTTGAAAAAAAATATTCCCAAATAATTAAGATATGAGTCTTTGCTTCATGTTGATACAGTAGTTGTAGTCAGTTGATCTTGTAAACTTTGGGTGCCCTTAGCCCAGATTTCCGCAAATAAAGCGGAATTCCGCATTTTCTCCGCAAAATATTTCCGCATTAAATGTGGAGGAAATGCGGAGTATTCGGACGCGGAAGTTCGCATTTAAAATGCGGAATTTTAATGGAAGCGGAATTTTTGCGGAAATCGGAGTATTCGGACAATTCCGCATGCAATACGGAATTTTTTTCCGCATTTACTCCGCATAGATGCGGAGATTTTCTCCGCATAGATGCGGATATATTCTCCGCATAGATGCGAAGATATTCTCCGCATAGATGCGGAGATGTTCTTCGCACAGATGCGGAGATGTTCTCCGCATCCATGCGGAGAAATTTTCCGCATCCATGCGGAAATATTGTAGACATTATGATTCAGGCATCAGATATGAAACCGGTCCTCTTGTCAAGAATAAGTGTGTCCCTGTGACTTATAAATCAGGCTCAGACCAGAAAGTCTGAACAAGAACAATGCTGGGCGTGGCATAAATACGCCTGAAGCCGCACACATTTTTTCTAAGTAAAGGGGAGATAATTTTAGAACCATCAAAGATATCCAGATTTTAAAGGCCACAGTCGCTTAACTACACATCATAGTGGTTCATTGTGGTAAGTTTGAAGTGAATCTGTGTAAAACTGTAGGAGTTAGCATAAGCCGCACAAGAAATTCCAGACAGACAGACGGACGACCGTGGCGATAACATAATACGTCCCTTGGGGCATTTCAGATTCGGTTGGCACAATCTCTTCAGCCAATCAAAAACGTCATCAGTCTGTGATAAAGTGCGGTCCTGCACTCATTCGGTGGAGGTGAAAGCTTAATAGGTCTTTACCAACTCAAAACAAGAGCTGTCCGAAGACAGCGCGCTCGACTTTCTAAGTGCTAAGTATAAAGGGGGCATAACTCCAAATAGAGTGGTCCCAGGGTCATGGGCCCTAATAGTATGGTAGAGGGTGTGATGGTGAATAAGCATTCCAAGTTTGGGTTGAATCCCTTCGATAGTATGGAAGTTATTGATGTTGGAAAAAACTTTAACCTTTGTTGCAACGCCAACACCAACTCCGACGCCAACGCCGATGCCCGGGTGACAGTATAAGCTCTCATTTTCTTCGAAAAGTCGAGCTAAAAAGCAAAATCACAAAAATACTGCTAAAAGCTTCTATATATTTGGAAAGTTATTGCAGGGTACCAGGGAGTAAACATCCATTTTAACTCCTGTCAGAAAAAAACATCGAAAATCAGTATTTATTCGAGAATTAGAGTACAGAGAAAGCCAGAAGAGGTTGCAGATATTATCGGACCCTCGTCGGAAGCAGGTTAGGGTATTCGTAGAGTAGAAAAGCTTTGGGTTTGGATGTAGTTTGGAGGGAAAAGACGTGTCAGCACGAATTCTAGTGACTTTCTGCCATTGTTGTTTACTTCACCCTTTCCTCAACCAGCTATTCAACCCTTATATCTAGTGCATACATTGTGTAAAGGGTAAATCCACCGATAGTAGACAACCCACGCTCGAATGAACTCTAAACAAGGGAGGCTAATCTGTCAATACCCAGCCATCAGTTCAGGACGAGTTACCTCGCTTACTCCATACTTCATATAACGATGGGAGTTTCTATCACAGCTTGGCGATGTCGTATTGGAACTTTTACCATGCCAGGTCCAAAAGATAAGTTCCATTGTAAAACTTTGACAATTTCTGGCAGACTATTAATCAGAATTACACTATGCCTCAGTGTATTACTAGTTATAGGTGGTGTAGAGCAAAACCCGGGACCTACCAACAATAAACCACCTGCCGCCACAAAGGCATCTACACGGTCACAGGCTCGTGTTGACAACAGTCAGTCTGTGCTTGGTGCTGACGACGCTGGTGATATACGACTAGCCAGAGCTTCTGATCGGACGAATGATGAGACTAGCAACATTTTAGAGGCACTTACGGCACTTAGAAAGGACATGAACGGAAATATGGATGAAATCAAAAACGGCCTTAAAACACTCAGTGGTAAAGTGGACACGATCTCAGAGACTTGCGATTCATTGAAATTGGAAAACCAGGAACTCAAAGAACAGAATATAAAACTCTGTAAAAAGGTGGACGATCTTGAATCCCACATTGATAGCATGGAAGGTCAGTCTAGGAGAAATAATCTGATAATCCACGGCATCAAGGGCTTGGCCAGCGAGAACTGGGACGTCACCGAACAGAAACTACGTGACTTTATGATTGACGAACTCGATATAGATACAGCTGAGACAATGGACCTGGAGCGAGTACATAGATTGCGCACACCGAACAAGAAACGCGATGGCCCGATAATTGCCAAGTTTACAAAGTATAAGGATCGCGATCGTGTAATGAAAGCTGCTAGAGACACACTGACTAGTGATTCTCCTTATCGGGTTGCAGAGGACTTCACACCCAGGGTTAGACATGCACGTAAGGTTCTTGGGGAACACATGATCCGTGCCCGCAACAACCACCAGACAGCTCGTATCAAATTTGACAAGCTTATCATAGAAAATAGGATGTATAGATATGATGCTGTCTCCGATAAACCGAAGTTTATCGGATACACATCAACGACTCGGACTCGGACAAACTTAAACCAGTCCCAAGCTTTGTCTCAAATGTCTACCCAGCCAGCATTAGCGAGTGGTAATGAGTCTGAATCGGATAATGAGTCCTCACTGTCTCAGGGTATATTGACCTAGGGAAATGGTCGAGGCCCATCAGATCAATATGTTGATAACAATGTATATGTAAATAGTGGGAATGAAAATGAATCTCAACCACAATCTTTTATTACAAACTATTCCTTTCTAAATGTTCTTACATTGAATATTGAAGGTCTTAGAAAATACACAAATGATCTTAATACAATAGAATATTTTCAGAAATATGATTTAATCGGTTTGAATGAAACTTGGTCAGATCATAGTTCTGAATTTAACACATTCCTTTCAGGATATATATGTTATGATTCCGTTAGAGTAAAAAGGGGTAAAGGGCGCAATAGTGGTGGTATTGCAGTATTTGTCAAGGAAAAAATTGTGAATATGTTAGAAATTTCTCGTATTTACATTGATTGTCAGAATATCGTTTTTCTTCATTGTAACATGTCATGTTTTGTTAATGTCAGAAATATTATATTTTGTTTTACATACGTTTCTCCAGAGGGCTCTCCCATTTACGCTACTTCTGATGAAAAGGATGGTATTAAAATTTTGCAAAGTGCAATAAGCAGGGCACATTCGGATTATCCCGAATGTGCCTTGTTTATTGCAGGCGATCTAAACGCGCGGTGCAAAGATTTTTTAGACTTTATACCAGACGACTCATTGGATGCAATATTCGGCGATTCGGACTATAATGGTGATACATTTAATTTATCCCGTAATACTAAAGACAACCTTCGTTATAATTCATTTGGGGTATCGCTTATGGAATTATGTTGTTTATTCGACGTACATCTTCTAAATGGGAGAACCCCTGGAGATACGAATGGAGAGATAACATGCACGGCAAATGACGGTTGTAGTATTGTAGACTATAACATTGTATCCACTGATTTATTTAGATATGTAGACAGGTTTACTGTAGATGACAAAGATTTTTCAGTTCATTTCCCCTTATCATGTACGTTAAAATTTCAATTAGCAATTGTTCCACGTCCCCTAACGCCCAATAACGATGATGTAATAGAATCACAACGAATAATATACAAATGGAATGAGCAAAAATCAGCTATTTTTTACGACAAATTCAAGGATGAACTCCATAGATCACGTGATTATATTTCTAACATTTTAAAAACTGATATCATGAAAGCTGTCGATAGTATTTCAAAACTATATACGGACGCAGCATCAGATATGAAAGTTATTGCGTCATCAGCGACATCATCTTCATACAATGAAGACGATAATAATGCAGCATGGTGGGATGAGGATTGTGAGGTAGAAAAATCAAGTAAATATGCAGCACTCCGTAAATTTCGTCTTACCAATTTAAAAGAAGACCTAAATGATTACATTTTGAGAAAAAATAGGTTTAAATATGTTTGTAATACAAAGCGTTTAGCTTATGAAAGCAAACAACGCGGAATTTTGTTAAATTCTCGACATGATCCAAAACAATTTTGGAGATTGGTTAAACAGAAAAAGTCCACAAATTTTAATAGTAATGCTAATGACATCGAAGCAGTAGAGTGGTACAATTATTTCAAGGCATTATTTTCCGAAGACACGCCTCTAGAGAATGTTCTAGAAGTATACCCTGATAATGAAACACTGGGTACAGCCTTACCATTAAATGATCCTTTTGATATACAGGAAATTGTTGCTTCCATTCATAGCCTTAAGAAAGGAAAAAGCCCAGGACCGGATGGGATAACAGGTGAATTTTTTAAAAACACATGCAATGATATTTCGCCATTAATCACTGATCTTTTTAATGCTATTTTTAGTAATGGGAATTTCCCAATAAACTGGGGTAATAGTATAATATGCCCTATTTTGAAAAAAGGTTCACGTAAAGATCCCAACAATTATCGAGCGGTTTCGCTTATAAATGTTTTAAGTAAATTATTCGCCTCAGTTCTCAATAAGAGACTTACAACATGGTCTATAGAAAATAATATAATCGATGAAGCACAAGCTGGATTTCGAGCAGGATACTCTACAATAGATAATTTATTCACTTTGCAGGCTATTGCTCAAAAATACCTTTCCAAACAAGGGGGTCGATTTTATTGTCTTTTCATAGATTTTTCAAAAGCATTTGATCGTATTAACCATGAAGCATTATGGAACAGTTTAAAATCGAAAGGTGTACACGGAAATTTTTTGCGTATTTTACAATCAATGTATGGGAGACTATCCGCTAGTGTAAAAACAGCATCCGGTATTACTAGTTGCTTCCCCTGTTTAGTTGGTACCCGTCAGGGCTGTGTGAGCAGTCCACTGATATTTTCTCTTTTTATTAATGACCTAGCTACAATGTTACGTGAACGATGCCAATCAGGAATATTCATCACTAATCAGATACATGATATTTTAAGTTTAATGTACGCAGATGATGTTGCGAGCTGCGCAGAAACCGTTATTAAATTACAGCACCAAATAAACATTATCGACGACTTTTGCCAAATAAGTGGTATGCAAATTAATATGGACAAAACTAAAATTATTGTTTTTAGAAATGGCGGACCTTTGCGTGAAAATGAGAAGTGGTTTTTTAGAGGACAACAACTGGAAACAGTTTCGTATTATCGCTATATGGGTCTTTTATTCACACCGAAATTAAAATGGACGCGCGCAAAGGTAACTCTGACAGCACAAGCTAGAAAATCTATAATGTCTATATATAATTATCAGAAGAATTTCGGCTTTTTTGATCATAACGATATTTTCAAATTATTTGACTCCATGGTGAAACCCATCCTGTGTTATGGAGCAGAGATATGGGGGTTCGAATATTCGCAGCAAATTGAATCAGTTCATGCAAAATTTTGCAAAAAATTCCTAGGATTACCTGATTTTGTAAACAATAGCATGGCGTTAGGGGAATGTGGACGATTGCCTCTTTATACAACATACTTTGTTAAAGTTATCAAGTATTGGTGCCATATTTTAAACATGCCAGAACACAGATATCCTCGAAATTCATACACCATGCTCAAACAACATGACGATAGTGGACGAATAAATTGGGCTACAAATGTTAAAAATTTACTTTTCCGATACGGCTTCGGTTTCGTCTGGATCTCACAAAGCGTCGGGGACTCTCGTGCGTTTGTTTCAATATTCAAACAAAGAGTTAAAGACTGTGCTACTCAAGATTGGTATGATGATGTAAGTTCGTCTGGTAGATGTTATTTGTACAAAAAATTTAAAACGCTTTTGAATGTTGAACGTTACATGTCATATGAACTGCCATTTTATTTGAGAAAAGCAATGTCTAATTTCAGATGCGCAAATCACAGTCTAAATATAGAAATTCTCAGAAGAACCGGAATAGATAGAAATTTTCGTTTTTGTCCGTTTTGTAGAGATCGAGAGGGAATCGAAGTCGTTGAGGATGAAATCCATGCATTTTTGGAATGTGGCTTATATAATGATATCCGCAATCAGTACGTAAATCAATATATTTCAACAACACGAAACAAAGAAATAGAATTTATTCGGCTTATTTCATGTGACGACCAAAATACTATCAAAAACGTAGCTTCTTTTATATTTCATTTGATCAGAAAACGTAGAAATGATGCACTGTTATAATTTTGAACGACATGAGAAATATCTATACATAAAACTTTAACAACAACAACAACAACAACAACAACAACAACAACAACAATAACAACAACTAGATACTTGATAATTTTCTCCATATATCATTTACACTTGCAAACAATACGGTAGAAAATGTCTTTCATAACTTTGTTACATAATCTTCCAGGTACTCTGTATGTAAAATATAATGTCATAATGTTTTGTGTTATGGGCCGGTGGCCTAAATCACCAATAAAATTATGTTATGTTAAAAAAAAAAAAAAAAAGAAAAAAAAGTTCTATATCAAGTACCTTCTGCATCATTATTATCATTACAATTAGGGCCCAGGGCTTGTTTTCTTAGTATTAAAAATTTTTGACTGAATTTCTGCTATGACCCCCCCCCCCGCCGAACACCCTCTGGATCTGCCACTTAGGGGAATTTGTTTTCCTATGTTTTCCTAGTATAAAAAAAAAGTTGATTGAATTTCTGCATGAAGATGAAATAATCAGGCTAAGCCCCCCCCCCACCCCACCCCCCGAACATCCTCTGGATCCGCCGCTGTAATGCTAGTTAAACAAATAGGTAAGTTATAATAGTTTGTCAAAGACACTTAAAGAGTTAGATCTCATAAGAAAATGAGAAATTAATTGAAGAAGAGCCATTTAATCATTTTACGTATGGAACGAAAGAAACATGGACGAAACATGAGAATAACTGTTACTAAGCTATAAAGTACAAAGATCTTAAATCATGAAATTGAGACTCTTGCATGCCTACAAAGAACTATATACAAACAATTTATTTAGTTATACAGTTCTTTATTAGCCCAGTTGCAACAACAAAAATTGTCCGCGGACAATAAAGCTCGCCCTAATGAGAGCTTGTCACAAAGAAAAGTCATTTCCTAAGTCAAGGTAAAAAGGTCATGACCCAAAATGAATTTTTTTAAAAGTAGGTCAAACTCCAAGGTCAAGATTACAAGGTCCAAGGTCATGGTCAAATGTGAACTGTGTTGGAAGGAGGTGTCCATGTGTGAAATATCAAGACTGTAGGTGTAAAAAGACATGAGATATAGGCCATGTTAAAGTTTTTTGAAAGTAGGTCAAACTCCAAGGTCACAAGGTCCATGGTCATGGTCAAATGTAAATGGTGTGGACAGGAGGTGTCCATATGTGAAATATCAAGGCTGTAGGTGTAAAAGGACATGAGATATAGGCCAGGTTAAAGTTTTTCAAAAGTAGGTCAAACTCCAAGGTCAAGGTCACAAGGTCAAAGGTCATGGTCAAATGTGAATGGTGTTGGTAGGTGTCCATATGTGAAATATCAAGGCTGTATGTGTAAAAGAACATGAGATATAGGCCAGGTTAAAGTTTTTTAAAAGTAGGTCAAACTCCAAGGTCAAGGTCAAAAGGTCCAAGGTCATGGTCAAATGTGAATGGTGTTGGAAGGAGGTGTCCATATGTGAAATATCAAGACTGTAGGTATAAAAAGACATGAGATATAGGCCTGGTTAAGTTTTTTAAAAGTAGGTCGAACTCCAAGGTCAAGGTCACAAGGTCCAAGGTCATGGTCAAATGTGAATGGTGTTGGTAGGTGTCCATATGTGAAATATCAAGGCTGTAGGTGTAAAAGAACAGGTTAAAGTTTTTCAAAAGTAGGTCAAACTCCAAGGTCAAGGTCACAAGGTCCAAGGTCATGGTCAAATGTGAATGGTGTTGGAAGGAGGTGTCCATATGTGAAATATCAAGACTGAAGGTGTAAAAAGACATGAGATATAGGCCAGGTTAAAGTTTTTTAAAAGTAGGTCAAACTCCAAGGTCAAGGTCACAAGGTCCAAGGTCATGGTCAAATGTGAATGGTGTTGTAAGGTGTCCATATGTGAAATATCAAGACTGTAGGTGTAAAAAGACATGAGAAATAGGCCAGGTTAAAGTTTTTTTAAAAGTAGGTCAAACTCCAAGGTCAAGGTCATGAGGTTCAAGGTCATGGTCAAATGTGAATGGTGTTGGTAGGAGGTATCCGTATGTGAAATATCAGGGCTGTATGTGCAATAGGGCATAAGATATAGACCAGGTTAAAGTTTTTTAGGCCAGGTTAAAGTTTTTTTAAAAGTAGGTCAAACTCCAAGGTCAAGGTTACAAGGTCAAAGGTCATGGTCTCAAATGAAAGGTCTTGGTGACAGGTATCCACATGTGAAATATGAAGGCTGTAGGTGTAATAGGGCATTAGATATAGGCCAGGTTAAAGTTTTTTTAAGACGGTCAAAAAGTGGGTCAAACTCCAAGGTCAAGGTCACAAGGTCAAAGGTCATGGCCTCAAATCAAAGGTCTTAGTTAGAGGTACCCACAGGTGAAATATGAAGGCTGTATCTCTAACAGGGCATGAGATATGGGCCAGGTTAAAGTTTTTGCGGACGCTGACGCCGACGCTGACGCCGACGCCGACATCCGGGGGTATGACAATAGCTCTTCCGAGACTATCGTCCCGGGCGAGCTAAAAATCGGTCGAAATCGTAGGTTGGTCCACAGGGAATTTTAGCGATTTTTATGTAGACTCTTTCTATTAAAGACAAGGGGACCAAGTTTTCATGTATAGAAAATAATACCCATTCTCGCAAAACACCTGTTACAACGCCAATTTTGAAGATAATTACACGGGATCTTCTTTAATAAGCTCCTTACATATTTATTTAGCAAAAAATCCTGTGGTCTGTACAGGTAACGATCAGAGTTTTTCGTGACAGAGGCCGTTTCTCGACAAAAGGTTCGAAATTGCCATGTACGACACAAGCGTGATGTCAGCGCGTTCGTTTGTAACTCTGGTGAGTGTTTATGTCACAATGTTCCATTTCATGATGATTTGACTTTCGAACGAAACAGAACGGTTCATTATTCAATTTCACCATAATTGTCCAAAGCAATGCTTTAATTCTCATTTTTTCAAGCTTAATTTAGCATAACTGTCGATGATTTTTTTTAGTTTTCACAATAAAAAGAATTACTTGAGTGAGTGTGCTCAACAGCGAGATGAACTTGCCCTCCATCAGTCATACGTTCATTATTACTCGAGTAATTCTTTTTCTTGTTAAAAAATAAAATTTGTGTTCAATAAGCGTAAAAAGATACGAATTAAAGCATTGCTTTGGACAATTTTGTTGAAAGTTGAAACTGAATCGTTCTGTTTCGTTCGAAAGTCAAGGGGAACATTGTGATAAAAACACTCACCAGAGTATCCCAAGCGAACGCGCCTAACATTGCCGAAATCTAAAATCCGTTGAGTCGGCAAAACATTCAACAAATTAAAGCTGAATTCTTTGTGATATTATTCAACAAGGAAGGTTGGTGAAAGATTTTAATTTATTTTATCGTTTTAATGCATGTTTTGGCCACGATCATGCACAAACTAGCAGATTTAGTCCTACAAGCGGGGGTCACACGGACACGTCGTACATGGCATTTTCGAACCTTTCGTCGAGAAACCGGCCTCTGTCACGAAAAACTCTGATCGTTACGCGTACAGACCACCAGATTTTTCGCTAAATAAATATATAAGGAGTTAATTAGTGAAGATCTCGTGTAATTATCTTCAAAATTGGCGTTGTAACAGGTGTTTTGCGAGAATGAGTACTATTTTCTATACATGAAAACTTGGTCCCCTTGTCTTTAATAGAAAGAGTCTACATAAAAATCGCTAAAATTCCCTGTGGGTTGGTCTACTTTCTCTTTCAAGACAAAATGGCAACTTCCGGTTTTTGTTTACATTTTACCGAGATTTTTGGGGGGTCAAATTCAGCACTTATCCGGTCTGATTCATTCAATAACATATCATATGTTAGATTATATATCATATTGTTTATACAAGGCCAAAAATAAAGCGTAATCGATCTCTAAATGAGGAATAATCTTGACGTAAATTTTTTTGTTTATTTAACTTTTGAAAATGGCGATGGGTCGCGGGAAATTTCGCATCCCCGGACCGAGGAAGCACTTGTCATTAATATGCAAATCAGTTTGGGTCCCTGCTTTACGCTCGAAAAGAGTATTACAGCGTAATAAAATCGTACCAATCTTGGGCCGCCGACGTCACCTCATTAATATTCATGACTCTCGAACAAGGGAAGTAACTCTTTTTGCATCGCTATTTCTAGTGGATTTTACAGAAATAAACTCAAAACTTATTTCGCTTTCTTTGTTAGGATGATGGTTTACATCTTTCGATCCTTTGTCTGTAGATCTAACATCTGATATTGCCGTAAATCTCCAAAAATTTAGCAAAACATAGCGATATTTGTTGATTATTTGAACAGCCCGCCTTCCGCTTCAAGTCTCGCGAGATTTCAGTTAGTTTAATATACGGCACTTTTGCCAACGCATTCTTTACAAACGCAAAGTTCCGGTCTTTTAATTTTGAATTCTATTCTTTGAACAAACAGTTCATTTGTTATCATGCTATCGACCTTTTGTCGACCAAACGACAGTGCATTAGTAGCTATATTTTTTTGTATATATATCCCGATCCGCAAAATAAACTCATTCTTTTCGGCCCTAATTTAGTTCGAACCTTTGATTTTTGGGTTCTGTCAAATAACTTCGATTTCACTCAGAAAAGAGGGATAACAAGTGTTGTATTTGGAAGTTTTCAATAAATGATACTCAGATGGAGATCTACAATGTTTGTACTTCGACAGCTGAGGATCTGTATACGATTGAATTAACCCACTCAGGCAAATTTTGAACTTTTCCAAATTGAAGGATTGTTAAAAATTGCTTCTGGTTTTCTGACGAGGTAGAAAACCCTATGAGTCAAGGAGAAATTGCACATTCTGTGGAATTTCTCCTTTTCCCACAATATTTTCAAAAGCTGTCTGCTATAAACCCGTAAAACAAGGGATTGAGTGGGAAAGGGTAAATTGATGAGTGCAATTTTCATTTTGCTTACATTAAAAAAAAATGTCTCAGATTCAAACAGACTGAGTGCCATTATAGTGCCCTGTCTTTCACAGAGATCACTATCAATTTTTAGCTTATTGTCTGGCGTGGGTCGTCCATCGTCAACTTTATAGTTAAACGACATCTCCTCCTATTAAGCCCTGGTCAGATTCTCATGAAACTTCACAGGAATATTTCCCTCTCTGCCCTCTACCAAAATAGCTAAAATCGTTCTGCTCCATCGAACAAGATGGCCGCCAGAGCTAAAAATAGAAAAATCTTTAAACGACATCTCCTCCTAAGCCATTATTGGCCAAATTAAAAATAATTTCACAGGAAAAAAATTCCCCTCATTGGCCTTTACCAAAATAGCAAAAAATCGTTTTGCTATGTTGAACAAGATGGCTGCCAGAACTTAAATTAGAAATATCCTTTAAACAACATTTCCTCTGAAGCCAATGATTGGCCAAATTCATAATTATTTCGCAGGAATGTTCGCCGTCATTGACCTTTACCAAAATGGCTAAAATCATTCCGCTCCGTTGAACAAGATGGCCGCCAGAGCAAAAAATAGAAATATCCTTTAAACGACATCTCCTCCTAAGGCCTTATTCAAAATGATTTGTTTAGCATTGGTTTATGAATTGTAAATAACTGTTATTAATGAACAAAGTTTCATTTTATGTGTGTTCATATTTTATTTTTTAAAATGAATCAAAAGTTGAAGTATGAATTTTCTGCATTGATAAATATTATAAGTACAATTTTCAGCAGAAAACAAATCGAAGTGCCATTTTTCCGCATTTTCTCCATGTAAAAAAAATCAAAGTCTGGAATTCCGCAAAATTTCAGTTTCAAAGTGTCATTATTCCGCATTTTCTCCACATTTTTTCTTCTTCCACATAATGCGGAAGCTGCTTTTTGGAGAATTTGCGTAAAATCTGCGGACTTCCGCAGAATCTCCGATTTTGTTCCGCAAATGAAAGCGGAACGCGGAAATCTGGGCTAAGGGTTATAGTTGTTCCCATAAAACCTCTACCACGTTTTAAAAGATATGTCTCTCTAGAAACAACACCATCTAGCATACTGTATTTCAATTTTCCTTCGTAAAAAGACACCAAGATGCTTAATTCTGTTTGGGACAGGCAGTAGTGCATAATTATACTATATGTTTTAGTTTCTTCTATGTATGTTAAAAAGCAAGTACCAAATATTCACAAATTTGTGATATTTTCATCATGATTTAAAATAGAATAAAAAATGTTGGAATGTAAACAAGCTATTTTGCAAAACTGGAATCTAGAAAGGGGTCCTAGGTTTTATTTTGACACCAAAATTGTAAGAGAACACCATCAACTAATTAAGGAATATCCGTTTTCCTGCAAAATTCTTAAAAAAACTGTGAAAATTTCACAAGAATTTCCAATTAAATCTACAAAAGTATGCATATGCAAATTATTTCATTTGCATAACTGTCCAAAAAATAAAGACGAATGCTTAAAAGCTTCAATTTGATACTAAAATTGTTAATCTGTACCAAGAACTATTCGAGATATGTCTGATTTTTAGCTCGACTTTTCGAAGAAAATGAGAGCTTATACTGTCACCCGGGCGTCGGCGTCGGCGTTGGCGTTGGCGTTGCAACAAAGGTTAAAGTTTTTTCAAACATCAATAACTTCCATACTATCAAAGGGATTCAACCCAAACTTGGAATACTTATTCACCATCACACCCTCTACCTTACTATCAGGGCCCATGACCCTGGGACCACTCTATTTGGAGTTATGCCCCCTTTATACTAAGCAACTTAGAAAGTCGAGCGCGCTGTCTTCGGACAGCTCTTGTTTCTGATGTACTCGCAAAAATTGACTATAATTCCATCAATTGTTCCAATAAATTCTTCAAATAAGCCTCCATAGGCTTAATTACATTTTTATTCTGAAAAACAAAAATGGATGTCTTGTCTTCATTTAAAAACATTGATTATTTGTCTACACCAAGGACTTAGTGACGGATAGCTGTTTCTCCCGTTTTACCCAAAAACTACCTTTTCCATATATGTTTCCATGGAAACCAAACACTCTACTATACTGTAATTCAATCTGATTCTGTAAAAAAGACCTAAAAATGCTAACTTCTGTTTTGGACAGGACGTTTTACATATGCAATGTGATTATATCCTTCCATGAAGCTGCAAAGCTCTGTATGTATCAAATTTTCACTAATGGGTGATATTTTCATCAATTAATAAAAAATAATAAAAAATTGTACGTTTGTTAATAAGCTTTTTTGCATAACTTAACTTAAGGATAAATGTCTAGGCTTTACTTTGATACCAAAAATTTGTGGATGTACACCACCAACTTAGAGGGCTATAGCTTTCGTTCGAACTTCACTCTGAAAAAATGACCAAAAAATGATCAAAATTTCCAGTTAAATCTTCAGAATAATGCATATGCAAATCAGCTAATTCGCATATTTATAATTCAAAATAAAGATAAATGTCTAAGCTTCATTTTGATACCAAATATGTTATTCTAAACCCAAAACTGAATGAGTTATAGCGGATTGTTTAACTATACCCCATATGCCATTTACTTTTTGCACCTAGTTGACCTTTGACCTACTTAGACCTACCTCACCATTGATGCGGACAGAGAGACAGGGTTTAAGTGATTAAGGGGACATTGCTACATCGTTTAAGCATTGTCTCTTGCTTGTAACAAGTTGTCCTCCCTGGAGCCATTTTTAGGCCTCGTACAGAAAACTTCTCCTAGGGTCACAGGATAGTTAGAGTATGAAATCAAAGTCTACCGGTAGTTAATAAAACAAGTTATGCATGTTTACATTTTCTTTCACTTTTTCAAGGTTGCCAAGGTATGCACTTTGCACTGCGCTTTATATGTTATTTCATGTTGATGTCTACGTTTACAACATACAGAACAATGAAGACAAAGTTGTTATATAGAACAATCAAGATCTGTATAAACTATGTATAAGAGCCACAGTTAACCCTTTTCCAAACCGCAAACTTTTAGGGTGATCCACATCAAAAACTGCTACAAATGACAAAATGAATGTTGTTAAAAATAAGATTTGTGAAAAATATGGCACAGAAAATATTGAGACAGAAGGAGAAACTGCTGGTTATCAGCAGTTTCTTCTTTTGTTTCAATGTTTTCTCAAGCTTTTCTATTAGGGACATCAAAAACAGGTCTTGTTTGGGAAAGGGTTAAACTATGTTTTTGACATGGAAATGTAAGTCAAGAACTTGAAATTTTGTGCCTGTTGCCAATAGCATTTCATATACCAGATCTATACATGTTCAGATAGTAATAAAAAAGTATGATATCAAATAGTAATAAAAAAGTATGATATCAAAAAATCTCTGTATTATTTAGGCCAACATAATAATCTGAAGATGCATTGATTTTTTATAGAAATATTCATAATTACTGAATTATTGCTCTGTATGTTTTAAACATAGACTGTTTCATGTTTTACAAGGGTGATAGTGTTTACGTTTTTTATGAGGTGAATCTACATGATCACAGAGTGATTGTCTTTGTTATAATGTGTATGTTATGTTTTCACCAAAATTATACTTACAATTTTATGCAGATTTTAGAATTAGTAGAATTTTTCATATTTACATTACAAACAATCATTTTGGTCTTTAGATAGATACTTAGTTTGCCTCATTTCTGGAAAAACAATGGTGTTTGTTTCGTACAATTATACTGCATGTGTTTCCTGAACATTTTTAAATCTGGAAAGGGACAGCATTGTACCATCTAGATGTAGAGCTTTCCACACACATTTTTAAAATGCTTTCTGGTAATTGCTTATGCACTGCCTATGGTGACAGATTTTGCATTTCTAATTAGCTAATGTGTCAGTGTATTTGAAGTTTTGTCATTGTTTTATGTATTTTTCAATCTTAACAACTGTTTTGACAACATTTTCTCTAAACCAGTCTTGGCAATTTATTGCCTGATAAGAGTGGGGTGTGATGTGTGCCACGCCCTGGGTTGTAACAAAAATCTATTTGACCAACAGTGTTACACCACTTTAATACAGATGTGTACATCAGAGCTAGGTAAAAAATCAACAAACTACATATATATGGTACAATTTTTATTTTTTTCCTGTTCTAGAATTGGTAGATCTCTATGTGTATTTGATTTTTTCCGAGCAAAAAATAATGATATTTAAATCATATATAGCCAGTGCCCCATATTCAGAATTACCCTGATGACAAAATGAATGGATGGTCAAGGATGATTGGGGAAAAGGAGGAAATGCATGATGGCGATCAGCTGTTGGCTGCTTTCGAAAATGTTATCTTTTTGGAACTTAGCCAACAATGAAATATTTCAGAACCAATATCATATTGGTTTGTCAAAACTAATCTTAATTCTAGAAAATGTTAACAATATCTGCTCTTTCCTTTATTTTTCAGTTACATGTACGACAAGTCTAAACAGCCTATAGACTACATGAGGTTTGACGCGGTGTCCACGTTACGACAAGGTCAAGGTAGCTACGTTAATCTCATGGCCGCTCTCTGCAAGTGAGTATAGATCTACATATGTATATTTTCGGGAGCTGTGTTGTGGGTACGCGTTTGAACTGCCCCGAAAAGACGATCCCGACGACTACCAACAACACTGGGCCCTAAGCATTATATTTATAATACATAATTTAGCGAAGCATAAAATCTACCCCCTCTTATCTGGAGCTTATAATACCTATACATTGTGATTACTGTTTACATGAGATTAACCCTACCTGTACGAAAAAAAGAGGCGGATTCCGCTTGGAAAACAGGCGTAAATGAGGCGTAAATGGCAATTTACGCTTGTAACAGTGGCGGAGTTATACTTTACGCCATAGTCACTGTGCAAAGTAGTGGCGTAAATTAGAGGCGTAAAATGAAATGGAGGCGTAATTTTATCATAACAGGCGTAATTTAAAACTTTAATTTTTGAACAGGCGTAATTTTTGGACTTAGCTATTTTAACAAGGCGGAATGGCTGTTTCTTAAAGCGGAAAATAACTTAAACTTTCCAGGGAGACGGAATTTTTGGACTTAACAATTTTATTATTACGCGATTCCAATATACTAGCCATTTTCATTTTGCACTGCATAAGATATAGGAAAAGAAAAGTCTTTTGTTAAGAAGGTCAAACTCCAAATTCATGGTCGCAAGGTCAAGTTCAAGATTGATGGTCTTGGTAGGAGGTATGCAAGAGTAAACTATCAAGACTCCATCTGTAATAGTGATTGAAATATAGGCCAAGTTAAAGATCTTGTAAAGTATAAGCCTTATGGTAAAGGTCCTAATGCCAAAGGTCATGATCCCAAATGAAAGGTCTTAACAAGTTCTATCCATAATTATGTGAAATATCAAAGCTCTATACCCAGCAAACATGCTTATATGGGTCCTATATGGGATGTGTATGGGTAAGCCCATGTGGGTAGGCCCATATTGGACCCAAATAGGACCTATGTAGGTAAGCCCATGTGGGTTTGATCATAACGGACCCAGATTGGTCCCATATTCCCAGCATATGGACTGTGTATGGGCAAGCCCATATGGGTATGCCAATATAGGACCTATGTAGGAAAGCCCATGTTGTTTTGACTATGGGGGTCCCAGTTACAATAATCGGCTTGCGCCCATTCAAGTACAACAGAATAATTATGTATACATGAGCATATCTAAAATATCCATAATCTGAATCATGTAGCATATAGAATTATAAGTTTTCAATTTGAATGGCGATCTTATTTATATCCATCAAAATTAATGACCATCAAATCAATACAAATTGAAAAACAACAACATTAGATTCAGCAAGACAAGTAAGGCAACATCAATAAGACATGTCTAATCCTTTCTCGAACAAAACCTGGTATTGACTTCTCTACTAGAAAGGTAGGCCTACATGGCAAAAAAAACAAAAAAAAAAACATAGGCCTAGAGATATTAGCAAAAGTTGATAATCGGCATTTTCTTCTTTTGCATAAGTTTTTTCTGCGCTATATTGTACAGAAGTACATTCTTTGTCAATATCGTTTTTTAAACATGGGCTTCATGTTGGATCATCCGAATTATTTTGTCGTTTTAACGGTGTTTAAACTGTAATTAGTCTGTTCAAATCACTAACATAATCTTATCAATTAGTGTGTTACAAGGAGTTTTATGTATATTAAAGGGAAATAATTCAAAATCTTGACAATAAATCATGTTTTTACAAAGCGTTTATGTAAAGAAAGCATTTGGCTTGATAATCCTATATGATTCTGTTAAAAGAAATTAAATTGTGTACACATTTTCAAAAAAAGATAGAAATAAATCTAGACATAAAAATATATATAAAAAAAAAACATATAGATAGTTATAGAAAGCCTCGAAAATGTTATGACAGTTAAGACCAAATTCCTAGGTATCAAACCTTAGAAAATGAGTCAAGGTCGTCCGACATACCTGGCGAGACCTTAATCCTCTATGATGGGGATTAATTACCCCTTCTGAGCGAGAAGCTCTGGAAGGTTTTCATCTTCGATCAACACCAAACGAAAGCCAATAGAAATGGGTTAGATCAGGGCTGTCTATATGGGTCTGCCCATTTCGGACCCATATGGGTCCCAGATTGCATGTATATGGGCTGCCCAGATAGGACCCATACGGCCCCCGGTTGCACATCCTAAATGGGTCCCATATGGGTTGCCTTTATGGGACCCATAAAGGTGCCCATAAGGGACCCATATGGGACCCATACAAATTGCTTGCTGGGTATCTCACAGTGTATGAGATGTAGGCCAGGTTAAACAGTAGGTCAAACTTCAAGGTCAAGGTCACAAGGTCTTAATTCCTGAATGAAAGTAAATGTCAGGTAGAATCTTTGTGTGAATTATCAAGGCTGTATCTAAACAAGAAATGTTTGTAAAACATATATGCCCCCTCAAGGGCCTACCTTTAATGTAGGTCAAAGTTGAGGTCAATGTCCAAGGTCATGATCAAATGTAAAGGTCTTGGTAGGAGGTGTCCATGTGTGAAATATCAAGTCTGTATGTGTAAAAGCACCTGAAATATAGGCCAGGTTAAAGTTCTTTAAAGTAAGTCAAAAGCCAAGGTCATGGTCAAATGCAAAAGGTCTTGGTAGGAGGTGTCCATGTGTGATATATCAAGGCTGTACATGTAAAAGGACACGAGATAGAGGCCAGGTTAAAGTTTTTACAAAGTAGGTCAAAGGTCAAGGTCACAAGGTCCAAGGTCATGGTCAAATGTGAACAGTCTTGGTGGGAGGTGTCCATGTGTGCAATATCAAGAATGTATGTGTAAAAGGACATGAGTTAGAGGCTGGGTTAAAATGTTAAAAAAGTAGGTCAAATGCCAAGGTCAAGGTCATGTCAAATGTGAAAGGTGTTGGTAGGAGGTGTCTATGTGAGAAATATCAAGGCTGTATGTGTAAAAGGGCATGATATATCAGCCAGGTTAAAAAAAACTTAAAAGTAGGTCAAACTTCAAGGTCAAGGTCACAAGGTCCAAGGTCATGATTCCAAATGAAAGGTCTTGGCAGGAGGTATCCATGTGTGAAAAATCAAGGCTCTATCAATAATAGTGCATGAGATATAGGCCAGGTTAAAGTTTTTTTAAAAGTAGGTCAAACTCCAAGGTCAAGGTCACTAGGCCAAAGGTCATGGTCCCAAATGAAAGGTACTGGCATGAAGTATCCATGTGTGAAATATTATGACTGTATCTCAAATAGTGCCTGAGATATATACGGTAGTTCATAAGATATAGAATTAACTTTGTGAAAATAAGGCCTCCCAGTCTATTTTCTCCCAGTCTATGACCATTTCCTACTTCCTGTTTAGAAAATTGGAGGGAATTTTGCTTCTCTGACTTTTTGCAAAGTTAATGTTTGAGGTATGTATTCAAACATCGATATTTGATGGATCCAGTACATTAAGGGGCTCACTAAATGGTAGGACCAAGTAAGGCAACATTGGTGAGTGTTCTTTTGACTAAATTAAACAAATTCAAATGTTCATTTTTACCATTCCCCACCCACATTTTATGTAGTAAATATCTAGGAGGCGGGATTATGAGGCGGATTACGCCCGTAATTTCTTAAAAATTCCAAGCGGAATCCGCCTCCTAGCAATTACGCCTGTAAAAAAAATCCGCTTCATTTGCATATTCCGTCTCTAAAAATTCCGGTTAATTAACATTTTACGCCTCTAAATTACGCTTGGTTTCCGTCTCATTCCTATATTTCTTTAAACAAGCTTACTAGCGGAAAATAAGGCGGATTCCGTCTCATAATTCCGTCTCATTTACGCCTGTTTTACGGGCGTAATTTTTCGTACAGGTAAAACCCATTATACATTATACTTCTGAAGAGTGAGGTACATGTTTGTACTCCACGAAACAATTTTTGTAAAGAAAAATGTGTATTATTGAACCGAAGTAACCTTGCGCTCATTATTGTCAATATTGCAGACGATTACGTTTGTTTATAAATATTCATAGCGCACGGTCACTTCGGTTTAACAATATGATCATCTAAGTCTTTGGATTTATTATTATATTTTTATTATACACAAATCGTATGTATATATGTATGGCAAATCTAAACAGCCTATCGACTATAAATAAACCATGACCTCTGGACAGACGAGTCAAACTGAACAGGTAAACCAGGTATGTAAACGTCGTGGTTTTAAGAAGCCGTTTACCGTTAGATGTAATCACAACACCCCTCTCACGTAGGACAGTCAATAGTTAAAAGTACATTTGAGTCTCAATGTTGATGGTACCACTATACATGGGGTCTGATGCAATCTCTCCGTCACAACAAGGTGATGGTAGATATGTTAACCTCATGTCCGTTCTCTGTGAGTAAATATGAATGAATTAATTTACATGTATTAGATAGAGGCTGTATAGTAGATTCTACGCGATATAAACGTTCAAAAGGCGCAGCCTTTGAACGTTTATGTCGCGTAGAATCTACTAAACAGACTCTATCTGACTTAGTGTTTGTCAACCAATGAAAACATGTAAACGCTTCTACTGTCATTCTTCAAACCAAGCCTCCGACCGGAGCTTCTATCAAGCGGATCTTACAGGAATTACATCATTTTCCCAAAAATTACATAATTTTCCCATAAATTACATCATTTTTCATAACTGCACATGAAACGGTGGCGTGGCTATGTATATCCGTAACATTAATTGACGGGCAGTGTGTTTATGTGAAATATAGCGCCGAATTTTTCAAATATACATGTAGTTGCAATTTCATTGGTCCAAAAACTAGAACGAACACTAAGTGATAAATTGTTTTCAGAATACGACGTATCGGTAACCATTCTTGGGTGCATAATAAGAAATCATTACCAGTGAATGTTCATCTAATGTCAATCATTAGAATATTAATTTTTCGATTTTACTTGGCCAAGAATTACAATGTAAATAAGAGTGGCGCAATCATGTTAAAACTTCTTTCAAGTTGGCGAGATGTGATCATAATGGCTCTTTAATTCCTATGCTAGTTTTTGTTATACGCCCGAACGGTCGTACATGTATTATGTATTGGTCCCGGTTGTCCGTCCGTCTGTCCGTCCGTTAGCAATTTCTTGTGTGCGCAACTCCTCCTACAGTTTTGATCAGAATTTGATCAAACTTGCCACAATGAATCTCCATGGTGTCTAGTTGTGCAAACTGCTTATGGAATTCAGATTTAACTCTTTTTGTTCTTGAATTATCTACCCTTGAATTTAAAAAAAATGTCCATTTTCTTGTGTGCGCAACTTTTTCTACAGTTTTGATCAGAATTTGATCAAACTTGCCACAATGAATTTCCATGGTGTCTAGTTGTGCACTTTGCTCACGGAATTCAGATAACTCCCTTCGTTCTTGAATTATCTACCCTTGAATTTTAAGGATAAATGTCCATTTTTTTCAAAAATGCCCATTTTCTCGTGTGCGCAACTCCTACAGTTTCAACCAGGATTTAATCAAACAAGCCACAGTGAATCTGTATGGTGTCTGGTTGTGCAAACAAAATTTTGATAACATTTTATTTTTGAATTATCTGCCCTTGTATTGAAAAAATTGCCAAATTTTACTGACAAGCCCCTCTTGGGCGTATATGCGCTGCTCTGCAAAGCTCTTGTTGAAATTTAGAGTTGAACAAAGTGAGAATTTGTACACGTACGAACTCATCAATTAGAGTCAATGTGATATATTTCTGTGATAAGTGTGCAGCAATATTCATTTTTTTAGAATTATCTCCCTAAAAATAACACAATTATCTTTTATCTTGATGGATAGTATCAGTATTAATGTTTTATTGTGCTCATGTGTTTGAAATCCTTTTAACGTCACCACAGTATTTGATTCATTTCATGCCTCTCTATGTCAGGCCATCAATGTGAAGGACCACAATGGAAATGAGAGACTTATTTCTCTTTTTTGTGTTATCCTTAGCATTGATGAAACTGACATAGTTCATAACACTACATTAAATAATCATCTGATGAATTTTTATTTATTTATATAAAGTAATATATATCTTATCATTGTTAAACATTGTGATATGTATGTGTTGTTATACTGTTTGTCATGTTTTGATAAATGCTGAAATAAATCTTATCTATCTATTAACTCAGTCCTTACCTTTACAGAGAAGCTGGAATCCCAGTCGTCACAATACCCGGATGTTCTAAAGGTCTCCGTCACGAGCCTGTAAAACAGTTTAGACTGCAGGAGCGTAACCACAGCTGGAACGCTGTGTATCAACATATCTCCTTGATAAGACTATACCCACAACATGGTGTTTAATGCTCAATTACTTTTTTTGAAATATTGCATTTTGAAGAGCCATAATGTACCCTCTTAATTGTCGGTACCTCCGATGTTATGCATAATTTCCTCGCTTTCCAACAAAGACCTCGTAACTGCAGCTTTAAACAAGCTGCAGTTACGAGGTTTTTGTTGAAAAGTGACAAAATTCTGTTTTTCTTTGTTTGAAGGGAAGCTGGTATTCCGGTCGTCACAATACCTGGGTGTTCTAAAGGTCTCCGTCACGAGCCTGTAAAACAGTTCAGACTGCAGGAACGTAACCACAGCTGGAACGCCGTGTATATCAACAGTGAATGGAGATTCGTCGACTGTACATGGGGAGCTGGTTTCACAGACACAAACGGAAAATTCCGGCGACAGTTTGATGAGTTTTGGTTCCTGACGGATCCGGAAGTGTTTGTTTATGATCATTTTCCTACACACGAAGTCTGGCAGTTGTTAGAAGAACCCATTGATATTGACGAGTTTAACAGTCGACCTAGTTTAACGGAGAAGTCGCGGGAGTATGGGTTCCAGTTGATATCTCACCGAGAACCGATTATCTACGTCAGAAATGAGGTCACTGTGACGTTCGGGACGAAGGAGATCTCCCTGTCTAACATCACTGCTGATTTGCGAAACTCGGATGGAAAGGAAATCAACAAACACCGGTGCATGCAGAAAATAGACAGTAACACTTTCTCTGTTAGAGTGATCCCCCCTGAAACAGGCCAGTTTGCATTGATTCTGTATGGTAAAGCTAAGGACTATAAACATGCTAAGTTTATGAAATTGACGGAGTATATGATACGATGTGATGAAGTCTACCCGGACAAAGTGGTCTTTCCCGATCATCTTAAAGCGTGGGGAGCGGAACCAAATTACGCAGATCATGGATTTGCTAAATCTATTGAAAACCTTTCTGTGTTCAAATCTGATACAAACGAAATGACACTGACTTTGGAACAAATACGAAATGTTTCGATTATACCAGAGTTGAAAGCTGTGAGAGATTTGAAAACTGAGCTGAAAGACTTTGCAATGATAACTTCGAGGCAGAATGAAAAGATAGTTCATGTTAGATTTCCAACGACGGGTTATTATAAACTTGATATTTACGCAGAGAGAGAAGATGAAAAATATGACTTTGCAGCTTCGTTCCTGTTAGAATGCACTGTAACCGAACCACCACAAAAACTTCCAAAATATAATGCATCTTCAATATGCAAAAATACCTGTGAACTTATAGAACCACTTGTTCAAGAAATCCCATGTGAATCCACCGTTGTGTTTAGGATCAGATCGCCTGGCCTGAGGTCGGCTATGGTCGGGATACCAATGGAGAAGGACTACGGTTCGAGACTCAAAAGTATCGGCGAGCTCGTGAAGCAAGAAGACGAGTTTTTGGCACAAATTACTACACCAAAGAAAGGAGAAACAGTGTATCTGTCGGGATGTGCTAAACCACCTAATGTGTTTTGGAGTCGACTCTATGAATTTATTACTGTTTGATTCCTTTTTGCCTTATTGTTGCTTTTCATAAAAACCTCGTAACTGCAGCTTGTTTAAAGCTGCAGTTACAAGGTTTTTATTGAAAAGCAGCATTTTGTACCTTGTTCGGAAAATCCATACCACAGTTTCAACCTTTTCCCAAATAACTTCTCGATTTAATGATGAATGAGAAGGCTTTGGAAATCATTGAGGGGAAAAAAGAAAATCTTGGTGACCAACATTTTCTTTTTTTCCTCAATGATTTTCATGCTTTATTCACGCTTCGAATTAGGGCCACCCTTAAATTTTGTTGTTTATGAAAAGGTCCTATCGGTTGAATGGATTTTTGTCGAGCCCGCTTGCGGTGAGCTCGACATAGTTGTCACAATGGCGGTTCGGTGTATGTGCGTTAGTGCGTGCGTGCGTTAGTGCGTGCGTCCGTCCGGATGGAGCTTGTCCGGGCCATAACTTCACCATGGATGGAGGGATTCAGAAATAACTTGGCACAAATGTCAAGCTCAGTAAGGCGGAGTGTCGCGTGCAAGAACCAGATTCCAAGCTCAAAGGTCAAGGTCAAACTTGGAGGTCAAATGTCAAAAATGAGAAGATTTTTGCTTGTCCGGGCCATAACTTAACCATGGATGGAGGGATTCAGAAATAACTTGGCACAAATGTCAAGCTCAGTAAGGCAGAGTGTCGCGTGCAAGAACCAGATTCCAAGCTCAAAGGTCAAGGTCAAACTTGGAGGTCAAATGTCAAAAATGAGATGATTTTTGCTTGTCCGGGCCATAACTTCACCATGGATGGAGGGATTCAGAAATAACTTGGCACAAATGTCAAGCTCAGTAAGGCAGAGTGTCGCGTGCAAGAACCAGATTCCAAGCTCAAAGGTCAAGGTGAAACTTGGAGGTCAAATGTCAAAAATGAGATGATTTTTGCTTGTCCGGGCCATAACTTCACCATGGATGGAGGGATTCAGAAATAACTTGGCACAAATGTCAAGCTCAGTAAGGCGGAGTGTCGCGTGCAAAAACCAGATTCCAAGCTCAAAGGTCAAGGTCAAACTTGGAGGTCAAATGTAAAAAATGAGATATGTCCGGGCCATAACTTCACCATGGATGGAGGGATTCAGAAATAACTTGGCACAAATGTCAAGCTCAGTAAGGCAGAGTGTCGCGTGCAAGAACCAGATTCCAAGCTCAAAGGTCAAGGTCAAACTTGGAGGTCAAATGTCAAAAATGAGATGATTTTTGCTTGTCCGGGCCATAACTTCACCATGGATGGAGGGATTCAGAAATAACTTGGCACAAATGTAGCTCAGTAAGGCAGAGTGTCGCGTGCAAGAACCAGATTCCAAGCTCAAAGGTCAAGGTCAAAACTGGAGGTCAAATGTCAAAAATGAGATGATTTTTGCTTGTCCGGGCCATAACTTCACCATGGATGGAGGGATTCAGAAATAACTTGGCACAAATGTCAAGCTCAGTAAGGCGGAGTGTCGCGTGCAAAAACCAGATTCCAAGCTCAAAGGTCAAGGTCAAACTTGGAGGTCAAATGTCAAAAATGAGATGATTTTTGCTTGTCCGGGCCATAACTTCACCATGGATGGAGGGATTCAGAAATAACTTGGCACAAATGTCAAGCTCAGTAAGATGGAGTGTCGCGTGCAAGAACCTAGCCTGGGTCCAGTCGTCAATATACAATTTGGTCTGTAAGATAGCGCATAAAAAAACAATACCCGTTACATATTGCGGCATCCGTTTTTGATCGTGTTGATATTGACGCCTGGGAACAAGCATGGTATTTTCCAATGATAAGCCGATAAACCGAATGATCTATTTTTAGCCGTATAATCTATGTAAAGCCTATCGTTTTAAAACGAGGCTCGTTAACGGGATAGAGGCAACATCTGCTATAATGGATTGAATTATATTTGAAATGTTGATAGATAATTAAATTTCTGCAAATTCTAGCATTTTCTCATTATTTTCCCATAATTTTTCTAAGGTGCTTCTTTCGTTTTGCTTGTAAAAATCACATATTCAGTGTCAGGTTAAATTTGGTTTTGCACGGATGAATAGATTTTTAATAATGCATTCTGGGGAAAATGTTGAAAAAATGTTTAATTAAAATGTTCAAAACGTGCAGACAGTGGTCTTTATGTGAGCCATCATGGCAAATCCAATGCTGATAGATTAGCCATTCCCAAACTGCACATAGTATATTTATTCTGTAACAATTACAAAACAGTTTTTAGTTCGAACACTAGCTAGTTCGTTTAACTATCAAATTCCTTCAAATTTGCGACTGAAGGAGAAATTAATGTTGTTAATAATGCTATGTTCTATTTCTTACTTTCGAAAAAAATGTTTTTTTTTTTTTTTTTTTTTTTTTTTTTTTTTGTAAAAACTAACGCATCCATGCGTCATTTAAACTATTTAATCGTTTGCCGAACATGACCTTCCCAATAGAAAAGGCTAGGAAGTTATTTTGATACTCACCATTTTCTCCTTTTGTCTGAGTATTTTCTTGCATTATTTTAAACAAATCCTACCTTTATCATCTCAAATTTTGTCGCCTGCAAGCATCTTCTAAAATGGGAAAGTCTAAATTTCAGCCGTTTGTTAAAGGGTTAATTGGTGTATAAGATGAACAGACTGATAAGAAGAGGTGTTATGTGTTATTGTCTACTGTAAGTGTGTCACACATTAACCCATTCCCACACATTGACGCTTTTGACACCCCACATGATAAAGCTTTTTAAAAACATAGTGAACAATGAAGAAATTGCTTGTGGCAAATAGTTTCTTCATTTCTCGCAATATTTTCTACATAAAGAAAAAAATTGTTACATATCATTTACTTGAAATTGTCGTCAGCAATATCTTTGAATTGAGACAAGATTGAAATTTTATTTTCTGGTTATTAGTCAACCCTTTCTAACAGGAACAAAGCTTAAGATCGACTGATCAAATTTGAAAACGCTGTAAACCACAAAATTGTTGTTGATAAAGATGGCATTTGTTCACAGTAAAAAAATATTGAGACGAAAGGAGAAAACTGATTGTGATAAGAATTTTCTTCTTTTTTCTCCATCTTTTAGATCAAGCGTTTCCAATTACGGTCTTTTTCGGGGAAGGGCAAACCTTTTCTCAAACAAGACCTGGTTTCAACGTGTTTAATTGAAAGGGCTTGTGGAAACGTTGAAGCGAAAGAAGAAATTGCTGATAAACATCATTTTCTCCTTTTGCCTCAGTTTTTTCTAACCTGCTTGGTTCACAAATGCTTTTCTGTTCAACATTCCTGTCAGCAGTATTTAAAATAAAACGGTCAAAATTTTTGCCGTTTTTAAAAGGGTTAAGCGACGGACGCCATAGGATTTGTGGCCAACCGTTTAACCCTTAGCAATAACACTTTACCAAAAGATATGAAATCCAATAATTGTTGAATTGTGCAATATTTGTTAGCCTTATGAGAATTATCTTCAAAAAGACGGGTACCTGATTTCCATGAAGAAATACGGGGACCAGTCTAGTCCTTGGGGATTTCTGTTACTAAATATAGCACTAAATAAATTTCTGAACGAGTTATCGTTCGTGATTTCATCCCCAAAAATTGGCGAAAATCATAGATGGCAGTGCGAAGTAAATTCGTTTGGCCCCAGACGGATCTTTGGACCGGAGAAAGTAAAGGAGGGAAAATGATCAGTCTGGAACCCAGTCTAGCAAGAACCAGATTCCAAGATGAAAGGTCAAGGTCAAACTTTGAGGTCAAATGTAAAAAATGAGTTGATTTTTGCTTGTCCGGGCCATTCCTTAACTTGGCACAAATGTCAAGCTCAGTAAGGCGGAGTGTCGCGTGCAAGAACCAGATTCCAAGCTCAAAGGTCAAGGTCAAACTTTGAGGTCAAATGTAAAAAATGAGTTGATTTTTGTAGAACCAGATTGCTAGCTCAAAAGTAAAGGTCAGAATTTTAGGTCAAATATCAAAAATGAGTTGATTTTTGTTGAGCCCGCTTGCGATGAGCTTGACAAAATTATTCCGATTCGTAAAAGAACATGGCTGCCAGGGGAAATTGCTTATTTCCTTATATGTATATAGTCAAACTTTGAAATTCATCTCCTCCAAAACTACAGCCCAGATTTCAAACTAATTTGGCACAAATATTCTTTGGATGCATGGCCCTCTACCAAGATTGTTCAAATTATCTCAATCCGTAAAAAACATGGCCACGTACAGCTACGTGCAGCTAATTTTCGTACTTCTCAGAATGTTCAAATTATTCCGATCCGTACAAAAAATGGGTGCCAGGGGGCATGGCTTATTTTCCTTATATGTGACCCGTCGCGCTAAAAGGGACCTTATCGGATTTGTGAAAAGTATCGACCCTAGTCCGTCTGCGCAGTCCGCGCAGCCTGACTAGGGTCGAAACTTTTCACGTTTAAGTATTTTCTGAATCTAGAATGTTTTCTCTACCTTACAATATTTTCGTTTTCCAAATACGACATCGGATGGACTTCTGCTTGGTCTGGTATATTTCTCGGAATTTGGTTTTATGGACTTAGCATAAGGTCCCTTTTAGCGTGACGGGTCACATATGTATACTCAAATTAATCCATTCTGGTATCTCGTTATAAATACATAGACATGTAATATTTTGTGAACAATAAACTGTCTCACCATGATCCCCATCATTCCAACTTATTTTGTCCCCACTTTTACAACGCCATTGTAATGACAGCTGTAGACATAGGTATGGTCTTCTTTCTTCAAAATGAGCGGGCTCGACATGTTGCCCTTCGGCATCTAGTTTAAGTGAGGAGTTTGCATATGATTTAATTGTTGTCTGGAATAGAACTCGGCAAACATGAGAAAATGCTTATTTTTAACAGTGATTTTCTTCTTTTTCCACAATGCTTTCACATGTTACTAGTATGCGGCATAGCTTTGTAAGTTTGGAAATCAGTAAGGAATCAACGTACGTAGTGTTCAAAGTTGGAAAAGGCAATTATTGTTAACAAGCCTTTTACTTATATACAAAATAATGTACTCCTATATTATTTGCATTTATATACCAAAGTATTATAGCTTATATGTGATTTATATGAAAAAATGTTTTAAAATGTCACATACAAAAAAATAACCCTTCCAAACAATGGCACAATTTGACGAACTTAAGTGTGAAAACATATAATGACTATTGAAGAAATGGAAGAAAATGCTGAATGACAGCATTTCCTCCATTTTCCTCAATAAATTCCAGCTTTTAAAGTAAAAATTTCTTTCTGAAAGAGGAACAAATCTTGTTGTCTGCATTCAATTTTGGTTCCGTCAAAAATTTTGCTATTTTGATATGGGTATCTAGGCAATGTTCAAAATTAAAGTGCAATTTGAATTCTTATTTACAAGATAATACCTAATCCACATAAAGTGTTTCTATCGTATTGGTACAGCTTTGTGCTATGTGTGTTTGATGTCAACCCCTTCCCAGGCAAGATATTATTTCGGCTATTGGTCCTACATATAAGTGTCTGAACTGGAAACAAATTCATATGATTCTTTGCTCCACTCGCAATATGGCCAGTGGGCTATTGTCATGGCGGTGTGTGCTTGGATCACGACCATCTATCAGAATGTTTTAAAGAATTTTGATTGTACCAGAAAGTCGATCCTTTCTTTTGCATTGACAAAATTTCTCTGTTGCGGCTTTTTATTAGACAAAACTTGGATTGAATATTAGGCTACGCGAAACTAAGGTCTGTGGAACGCCTCAGAAATTCAACGGCCTCTAGTTGAGTCTAAAATACTGGTTTGTGTAAAGAAATCCAAATACATTGCTATTGTGTCTGTTAATTTCCAAGCATTAACTACGCATTGTAGATTGTAGTGTTGTTTTGTTGTGTTGTTAGACTAATTGACTTAACCATTTCCAAAACAACAAAGCTTTAGACTTGATTCCTTTGAATATTTTCGCAAACAACAAAATTAATGTTGATACTGTCAATGATGCCGCATCCATGTGTACGTGTATGATCACGGTGGATAGTCACGTGATACAACAATTTTAGAAAATCTTCAATGATTTTGTTAATAAGGGGCGGATTTGAATTCGGTTTGGAGCAGAGAAAGCGAACAGACGTCACGCATTGGATGGGCGAGGTTGATTTTTTAAAAAGAAGTTGATAAAAAGTTATTGAAGATCAACCAAATTTTGGTTGATCTTTAATAACTATTTTATCAGCTACTTTTTAAAAAATCCAGCACATCCAGCTTATTCCCATCTATGCTTCAAACCGAATTCAAATTGGGTAACCCTTTCCCAAACGACAAAATATTAGGATGGTCCACTTATAAAACTATTACAAATGACAAAATGGATGTTATTAATGACAGGATTAGTGTAAAATATGGCACAGAAAATTTTGAGACAAAAGAAGAAACTGTTTTGCCAAGCTATTTCATATAAGGACGTCAAAACCAAGTCTTGTTTGTGAAAGGGTTAAGTATTACACACGATATTGATGATTTTCTGAAATTCCGAGTCAAGTGATTAATCACAATGATTTTGCCATTGTTAATGTTTGTAAACTTTTTTGTACTAAATGTGCTTCTAACTTATTCCAAACACTGCCTGATTTAAAGAGAAAATTATGGAAAACGCTGAGAGAAAAGAAAAAAATGATGACTGCCACTTTTCTCCTTCAACATCCTTGTTTTGAAAATTTCCATAGGCTTGAAATGTGAGCAGTATTTTATTAACATTTTTCTTGTTATAACGTTCAGATTTTCGCCACATAGGCGGTTTCTCCACAAGTTCGTCGCAATTGCAGATTTTATCAGGTCTTGCTTCTTATTACCCGAAGCCTACATATAACATTAACATTTTGGGAAACAGTGGGGCTATGAAGCAAAATTCTGATAACCAGCAATATCTCCTTTTGCATCTGTGTTTTCTATGCAATATTGTCTGTAGCAGGTTTTGAATTAGAACAGACCATTCTTTTCTTTTAAATATTAAGAAAGGGTTCTGTAATGTAACGTTATTGTAATAATTATTGTACAACAGCTTTATATAGTTTTGTTTTTGTATATTTATATGTTTCTAGAATAAAACTGCCTACAAAAAATACTGCATGTGTTCCTTGGTCTAGTTCAACAACGTTGTAACCACAGCTTAACCAAACTGTACTTGTTTAACCCTTACCCAAACGACAAAATTTTAGGGTGGTCAAATTTAAAGGCTGCTTCATATGATATAATTGGATGCTGATAAACATATGATTTGTGTAGAGAATAGTACAGAAAATATTGAGACAAAAGGAGAAAATACTGATTATCAACATTTTCTTCTTTTGCCTCGATGTTTTCACAAACTATTTCTACCAAGGACGTCTAAACCAGGTCTTGTTTGGGAAAGGGTTAAAACACTCCAAGCTGTAGTTAGTACGTTTTCGAAAATTTCAAATAACTGATATACCTTACGATAAATGACCTGGCAGAGCAGCCCATGTTAATCGATTAGAGTGCTCTGCCAGGTCAATTCTCGTCCGCTATACCATTAACAAATTCGCCCGCAGATATATCACGTTTTGGTTGGGTGTCAGACTCTCAATCATGGGTTCCATGATCAGGCATTTGTTTTTTATAAATGGTTTGATTTTAAACAAGCAGTTAGATGTTTGTATATAGTATGTTATGGTAGAACTGGTCAGAGAATGGACAGAAATCCATGGTGAGGCGCTCCAGCTGTCACCGTATGAGTGAAATACGTTCCCAAACAAGACTTGGGCCTGTATTCACAAACGCATTCTAAATATTAGAATGTGTTTGTGAATACAGGCCCTGGTATTGATGTCCCCAAGATACGAAAACATTGGAAAACATTGACATTTTTGTTGTCTGCAGCACCGCTAGATAAATCTTTCAAGTCTTTGCATTGGCCGATCTGGTTCCATGATTGTCTTGCTACATGATGGAATGCTTATTCCAAGGTATTTATTTTAACAGACTTAGAATAGCAAAAGGAGGAAATAAAATACAAAGCTCTATTTGATGAAAAATAGATTTATTTGAATTAAGTATTAAATAAAAACGCAAGATAACAAAATTGATTTTCATTTCCACCAGCTTGGTTGGTAATTTTACATAGGCAGACTAAAAATACATGTAATGAAAATTAATTTTCTACAAGAAACAAAGTAAATTAAACTAATAGTCCAGTCCCAAAGAGCAAAATTTGAGATCGCTCAATTATCTGGAAATGGGGGAAAAGGAGAAATGCCAATAAGTTTTCCCAAACCTTGTATTGGAAAGGTTTAGACCCACTTTTTATGTCCGCAAGAGAATACGATATTTGGAAAACATTGAGACAAAAGAAGAAAATGCTGATAATCAGCATTTTCTCCTTTTACGTCAATATTAACTCAGCTATAGGCTATTGTTCACGCATTCAATTTCTAAAAATCATTTTTCATTTTCTCCAGGACTTTTCAAACATAAAGAGTCTTAAATTTTGCTGTTTGGGAAATGGTATTCAAGACACCTTTTTTTTCAAAGTGACAATAAAACGTACTACGTACTCACATTATGTACACAGCAACGGAAAGACAGAAAGGCAGACAAACAAAAAATCAGATCGAATCACGGAAAACAACAAAATTGTAAAAAATACATTCTTACAAAGCTTAACTGAAACACGGAAAACACGGTGGAGAATCACTTGGCACAAAACATTCAGAAACTCTTCTATAACTACATGTATGTCAAAACTTTTGTTTTAATTCGGTCTGAATCAGAGAAGGTGTGCAACTAGAATTAGCTGCATGTGGTAGATCTTTTATAAATGAGGAGACAAAAATTGATTGATGAACAGCCAAATTTTGGTCTTATCAGATGAGTTCTAATTTTAAGCGCTTTTATATCCATCTAAACCCTGGCTTATTTCCGCATTTTCTGCTTCAAACCATTTTCAAATACACTATAATGAAAACTCGCAGGGCATTTTTTATATTCTATTGTGAATAAGTCTGTGATATTGTGGCATTTTCAAAAAGGTGTCATTTTAAGAAAGATATTTGAAGATTTTCCGCTATTGCTGTGTCATGTGATTTGTCACCGTGATCTGGCTAATAAAGATAAATGCACACATTCATTCGAGAACATAACAATTATTTACAATTGACATTCGTTATATTAAAACTGATTTAATTTACCAAAGAGGGGATGATCAATGGTTCGAACAGTAAATTCTATCATAGAAATATTTAAGACAAAGGACAGAAGTTGCTCACGACGAGTGTTTTTTCTTCTCATCTGTCATTTTTCAATTTCAACAAAATGTCGCTGCTTCTCAACGAAACCTTCGTAACTGCAGCTTGTTTTAAGCTGCAGTTACGAGATTTTCGTTGAAAAAACGACGATATATGTTGTTAGCAATCTTGGACTTTGTTATTATACTGCTCTAAGCGAATTCGAATTGCTAGAACTGAGTTCCGTAACGTTTGCGCAAATTCGAAATTGATTTCATTCAAGTTTGCTCACGCAAAATATATGTTCTGCGCAAAGTAGGAATTAGTACAATTCTAGAATTGTCCTGCGCAAAGTAGGAATTCCTTCTTTGTCCGCCGATTCCGGAATTGTACCGGACAATTCTAGAATTGCGCAGGGCTTGAATATCGGAGTTTTTCATTCCTACTTTGTCCTGTGCGCAAAGTAAGAATTTTGGACAAAGTAAGAATGTTAAATCGGTGCAGAATGAGAATAATACGCTGACATTTTTAATAATCTGGAATGAAATGCACATTGGTCGTATTTGTGTTAAATACGTTCAATAATTCTTTCTTTTACTCGGTCTTTGTCTGTCGACGTGTTTTTTCCTCTGGAGAGTTTCATACATATCTCCATTTTCCAACAATCATTGTATTCACGGTGGGGATTGTGCAAGATGGGATGGATAACGAATACGGAGTATACGGCCAAATTTTGCCTCGCTTCGGGTAAGAAATTGTGCAATAATTTTCTTATTTCTGCTCCAATTTTCAAGCGGTTTGTTGCATGTACCCCGCATTAGTGAGCTCTTTCCTCGGATTTATGACTTGTTTGTAGAATCTTTGTACTTTGTCCAAAAATTGATCCCAACCGACCAGAAAAACGACAAAAAATTCAGGCCCTTTTTCTAGTCGGTTGGGATCGGTTTTTGAGAAAAGTACAGGGCAGTTCCAGATAAATAATACATCTGAGAAAAGGGCTCAGTAAGACGGAGTACATGCAACAAACCGCATGAAAATTGACGCAGAAATAAGAAAGTTATTGCACAAATTCTTACCTGAAGCGTGGTTAATTTGGCCGTAGTCGTTACCATTTCGCTTTCTGGTCGGTTGGGACAATATTTCGGAAAAAGTATCATGAGTTATCTAATATGTCATACATCCGATGAAAGAGCTCGATAAGGCGGTGTACATGCAGCAAACCGCTTGAAAATTGATACAGAAAATTTAATAACAGAGTTATTGCAAAATGTCTTACCTGAAGCGAGGCGAGTTGGCATCAAATTTTGTGCAAAAAATAGACTGAGTTAAACCGTTATGTTTTGATAAACCGTCGTTGTTGTTATAACATATCGTAACTACGGTTTGATTCAAGTCGTAGTTACGAGATTTTATAACAACAACAACGAAATACTATTTATTTGTCCGAAATTACGTCACGGTTTACTTGATATAATCGTTCCCTATTGTCGGTAGTCGTTATCCATCCCATCATGCACAATCCCCACCGTGGTATTGCTAGTTTTGTATATCTTTCAGTTGCAAATTAGACGTTTGTGAAGATATAATTTACGACACAATAAACCAAAGAAAACATCGAGGCAAAATGAAACGTAATCTGTTTATAAGAATTTTCTTCTTTTGTCTAAATTTTTTGCCATAATCTTTCTCTAAGGTACGTCAAAACTATGTCATTTTGGGAAAGGGTTGCTATATTCTGGCAATCTATGGATTAGCTGGCACAACAATGCTATTGCAAACTTCTCAATTTGTATACGAGTAATTTGTCACAGTTTTATGTTTCACACCTTATAGTTACATGGGACTACAATACGACATGAGCACAGAAATATATCATAAATAAGCATTCATCATTCATTGCATAGGTAAACATTTTGCAATGTTTGCGATAGATTTGCATTGAAATAATTAACAATTGCACATAGGCCTAGGCATAAATTTATCTTTATTGTAAGTGATGAAAACATTCTTACTTTGTACCCGCCATTCATACATTGCGCTGGCAGTAAAAAATCGATAATCGATTCTTACTTTGTCCCGATTCTTACTTTGCGCACGGCCAATTCCGGAATTGTCCGCGCAATTTAAGAATTCTTACTTTGCCCGACAAAGTAAGAATTCCTACTTTGCGCAGGACAATTCCGGAATTGTACTTATTCTTACTTTGCGCAGAACATAATATACACCACACAAAACAAAACGTGTTGAATGAAAGTTTTCCTCACAATGACACAAAATCAAGCAAATGTGTTCATTATGTATAATATGTAGTATGATCCAATTTCAAAGCTACTACAGACGACAAAATGAACAACAATAAGAAATGGGCTCTGTGTAAATTATAACAGAAAATAAAGGCCCGCAGAGGCAAAAGAAGAAAATGCTAATTTTCAGTTTTTCTTATATTCTCTCAACTTTTTCCCAAGCAATATGCGTTAGCGACGTTAACGCCAGTTCTTGTTGTGGAATCAATTAGATGTTTGTGTATCATTGTCAATGTGAGAGGAGAACTTTCTTGTGGGATTTTCCACAGAGAAAAATAAAGCTGTAATGGCCGAGTAACATACATATAGCTCAAACGCATAGCGTTTTTTTTTTTTTTTTTTTTTTTTCAAATACAATAATTGGTGTATGACAACAGTCATTATTGGAAAATGAAGAAAAAACTCATTTTGAGCAATTTCTTATTACCTTGTCAAGCTGAATTATTGTATAAAATGCTATATTTAAATCTGTTTGTGACATGAAATATCTCAAAATCACTCTACATGTTTTTGGTGACCGTTTTGAGGAAAATTAGCTGTGGGGTACTTTTGCAACTGAACTGACATTTTACTGATTTATTTGAAGGCACTTATGACCCCCATACAGTTTAATTGGCTGGGCCAACACTGTTTTTATGTTGCTGATATCTCACAAACTATAGTCTGGTCATGCTATTTTTGCACTTGTTTACAAAATTTGCATTTATAAACAACACACTATCAAATTCCAAACTACTTGAATTTTCCATGTAGGGCAGGTTTTAAAAAAATGTGACCAAAGTGTGACATTTAAATGTTAAGAATAACAGCTAATTTTGCAGAATATCATCCAGATTTCTTAATTAGGGTGGCTAAAAGCTATTCTAAATGGTTAAGCAGTGCCCAAATTACATTTTAAATTCATGTTCACTACTTTTTAGCTAAAATTGTGTGCACAATCTTGCGAAATGACAACAAAAAAGCGTTTCACTCCTGACAGCATATATATTGCACAATATGAGAAAATGTAACCCACGAATCACTAAAAATGAGAGTGCAGAATGCCCACAGGGTTGATGGCTTTCTAAAAAAAATTGAGTGGTAGATTTCTGGCTGAATAGACAAAAATGAGAACACATTTTGAAAAATAAAAGTGTTTCACTCCTGACATAAAATTCAGAGGGGTATTGTATAAAACAGGCTCCACATCCTAAACCAATGAAGATAAGATAAAAAAGTAATTTTAAGATGATGATGCACATGTTGTTTTATGAATAACAAGTGCTTATTGTAGTATCCTGTCACTGTCTTTTATTTACCATAGCTTAGAAACTTGGTAAAAGTGTTAAGTGTCACACAAAAACGTTTCAATCCTGACATTTTTGACATGTATTAATGACATATCTTTTTTATTTGTGAAGCGATTTTCTATAAACTTGGTACCCAGTATATAGACACAATAACACATCTTTTTAGCTTTGATTGGGTTGAATATGTTTCTCTGTAGAAACCGTGGCATGTAAAAAGTGAATGGTCACATTTTTTTTAAACTTGCCCTGTAATGGTTAAACCTGCAAGATTTCAACCAACACAATCATGTAAAATTGTAATGAGATTTAAATTGTTTACATATGAATAATTGTAAACATGTGCCATAAAATTTTGACCAAACTATAGGTTATGGTTACAAACTTGATATTATTGAAATATATACGCTAGTGTAAGGCATGACCAAAGAAGTAGTGTCGTTATATGTACTCTAGGGCTGGCTTTGGAATCTGAAAAATAAACTGACATGATTTAAAAACCCCAAAAGTACTTTAACAGATGATGTCAACAACATAACCAATGTATAGCCCTGTGTAATTGTAATGTAACAATTGTAAATATAACAGGGAATGAAATGGCATGTAATGAATAATGTCAGAGTTGACGTCCGTTTATGCGTTGCCTTTAAAGGCGATGACGTTGGGTGAGAGTCTGGCATCGAGAAGAAAGCGACGCCGAATCCCGTGTTCTCGCAGTGACAAGAAAATGATTTTCAGACACGAAATATGTTTTTTACAGGAGGAATTGTTGCATTTCATTTCTTAGTTTTCAAACGTTACTCTTAAATATTTTCTTAAATAAGAAAAAACAGGGATACTTACTTGTTCGAATACATTTCTTATCACTAGTACCATCTAGACACGTGGAGCATATCTTACTGTCACATTCGTCAGCAGTGTCGCAAGAAACGCCGTCCGATTTTAGTGTGCCGGAATTCTTCTCTGAAAAATAATGAGCTTATGCTCATTTCAATGATAGATTATAACTTTTCTAAAGAAAGCGCGAAAACGCCTACGTGATCATTTGGACATTATATTAAATATTTACCCTATTTCAAGAGTGTGCACGCAATATATATACCAACAAAATATGGTTACATTATCTAACCATTATACTTTTGTGCTTTTTATTCCGTAAACATGCATGTGACCAATAACAGATTCCTTTAGGCAAGCGATGTTTTTGTAAAAACCGATGTGCACAGATGATGTACAAGGTTTCATAATACTTCTTATACTCACTTATGCATGCCATTTCCGTCTCCTCATCGCCCAGTCCATATTTCACGAGATTCGCGGTAGAAGGACATTTACAAAAGCCAGCTTGACAAGTCTCAGTCTGTCTGTTCGTCCTTGCTTTGCAATTGGTACACACAAATTATGACTAGATAAATTTTACTCACTTATGCATGCCATTTCTGTCTCCTCATCGCCCAGTCCGTACTTCACAAGTTTCGCCGTGGAGGGGCATTTACATAAGCCAGCTTGGCAAGTCTCCGTCTGTCTGGATGAATCGAATCTATGTAGGACAGCATCTGCTTTAGTACAACCTACATCTCCCGTGCATTCTTCGCCATAGTGTGCTGAAAGCATTAACGCATTATACCTCACGATCATTGACCTGGCAGAGCAGCCCATGCTAATCGAATTGGATGCTCTGCCAGGTCAATTATCGTGAGCTATACCAGACGGCAAAATTCTGGACTGTTCCAATTTGAAAGGTGTTGCAGACGAAAATTTCAAGTGAATGAAATTTAACATTTTTGGGGGTCTTTCAGGGTAGAAAATATTGTGGGAAATGAAGAAATTGCTTGTCACAAGCAATTTCTTCCTTTTCCACAATGTTTTCCAAGGTCATTATCTTTTCTCCGTCTGTCTGGATGAGTCAAATCTATGTAGGACAGCATCTGCCATGGTACAACCCGCATCTCCCGTGCATTCTCCGCCATAGTGTGCTGAAAGCATTAAGGCAAGACCTGGGTAATGGGCTATTTGACCAGTTATGGAACGAAATCTATATTGGGCGAATAGACGATTTCAAGGGAAGTAATTTTTCATTGTTCGCTTATTTTGGATTTTGTTGGGGTTTTTGTGTACTCTTCATAAAATTTAGAAACATCTTCAAAAAAATGTTTAGAATATTCCCCGGAAACTGAGCACGCTCAATTATTTCCTTTGTTACAAAAACAGGCCATATTGCATCTACTTTAAAAATGCTCGGACTTACGAACGTCACGGAATAAGTCGAAATATAACGATTATACCGAAAGTGCATTACCCAGGTCTTTAATGCATTACCAGACGGCATAATTCTGGACTGTTCCAATTTGAAAGGTGTTGCAGACGACAATTTCGAGGGAATGACATTTAAACATTTTTGGGTCTTTCATGGTAGAAAATATTGTGGGAAATGAAGAAATTGCTTGTCACAAGCAATTTCTTCCTTTTCCACAATGTTTTCCAATGTCATTATCTTTTCTCCGTCTGTCTGGATGAATCGAATCTATGTAAGACAGCATCTGCGATAGAACAACCTGCATCTCTCGTGCATTCTTCGCCATAGTGTGCTGAAATCATTAACGCAATATACCTCACGATCATTGACCTGGCAGAGCAGCCCATGCTAATCGAATTGGATGCTCTGCCAGGTAAATTATCATGAGCTATACCAGACGGCAAAATTATGGACTGTTCCAATTTGAAAGGTGTTGCAGACGACAATTTCAAGTTAATGAAATTTAACATTTTTGGGGGTGTTTCAGGGTAGAAAACATTGTGGGAAATGAAGAAATTGCTTGTCGCAAGCAATTTCTTCATTTTCCACAATGTTTTCCCAAGTATTCATCTTGTTGGGTGTCAAAAGGCGTCACTGTGTGGGAATGAGTTAATTTGTGGTAGATGTAGTCAATTAATACCAGAGGTGCGTCCTTTATCTAGAGCGAGAATCTTTAAAAAGAATTCTTTTAAAAGATGTTTTAGATAAAGCGTTTTAGACCAGAATTCTAAGCGAGGTGCTCCGAATGCTCCATAGGCCTACTTTAAATACAAATGACGACATTCTATCTGAAAGAGCGTGTTTTCTTATGAAAATTTCAAGCCAAAATATTGAACCGTTTATGAGTTCCTGCTTTTACTTCTAAAATTCATTGCAATAAAATGATTGCTTTAAAGTGACATTTCACAATCATTTTTACATAAATTTTACTTTTATTCTATCTGAAAGAGCATGTTTTCTTATGAAAATTCTGAAAATTTTAGGCCAAAATATTGAACCGTTTAAGAGAAATAAATATTTTTGAGCTAAAATTTCAAAAAAATGTTGTGGACAACAGTTCAGATTTATATAGAATTTGTCATTTCTTTCTCAACTTTAAAGACGTATTTTTGCTTATTAATAACAACTTCAAAAACTGATAGCATTTCTACTTATAAATTAGAATAAACAATCTTTGCATCAAGGCATACTTTTAAAAAATAAAAAAAAATGTGAAATGTCACTTTAATGTTTACAGTCCCACCGGCCAGCGGGGCTTAATGTCATTGCGAAGTGTTCATTAGCTCGTTTGTTCCTAGTCTTTCACGGAATTATTGTAAGGAATGTTCCTTGAGACGTGTTCTATAAGATTTCTTCGCGGAATTTCAATTTAAACAAGAGGGTCTAGAGGGCCTTACTTTGCTCACACGAGAATCCCTATTTAGCCAACATGCAAAATCCCTATTTGGCCAACATGCACAACTCAAAAGCTTTAATGGTTCCGCAAAGGAATCGTGCCATGAAACAACAGTAGGCCTACACATTCAACTTCAAAGCACCTCTTGGGTCTATTGTTAGAATAATTGATGAATAAATGAGACCCCCCCCCCCTCATCGGTGAAGAATTAAACCCCGCCAGTCGACACAATTTTGGACTGTTTCAATGTGGAATGTGTTGCAGACGACAATTTCAAGTTGGTGAAATTTTAAGAATCTTTCCATTTTGGAAAAGAAAATATTGTGGAAAATGAAGAAATTGCTTGTCACAAGCAATTTCTTCATTTTCCATAATGTTTTCCCATGCCTTTTCTTTTGAGGGAGTCAAAAGGTGTCACTGTGCAGTAGGCCTAATGGGTAAAATTGGGTAAACTGGGTAAAATTGGTTACATTTCTTCCTGCGGCCCTTGCCCCGGTTTCTCGAAAATACTTAAGTACGTTCTCATGCTCGAATCTGAGCACCGCGCTCAAATCGCACGAAATCCACGTGAACTTCAATCGAATACCATTCAACGTTGGAGAGTATTCTTTTAAAGTTGAGCATGTTCTCATGAGTATACGTGTACTTATTTTTTTTTTCGAGAAACCGGGGCATGGTGGGTACTCACGTAGAACACAAAGTCCGTTTTTCTTCAAATACCCGGCTGAACATTGACACGTCAACGCACTACACGTCATACCGGCTTGACCTGTAATATATATAGCATAACGTCGCTTTTCAACAAAAACCTCGTAACTGCAGCTTAAAACAAGCTGCAGTTACGACGTTTTAGTTGAAAAACGATGATAACTCTTTTCCAAACGATAATATTTTGGACTAGTCCAAATTAACAGGTGCCGACGACGGTATTCCAGACGACGACAAAAGTCCATCCATAACTTTATGAGATTAACCACGGTGTATACATGTAATCACGTGACACATCGATTTAAAAAAATCTTCAATAATTTTGTTAATACGGGACCAATTTGTATTCGGTTTGCAGCAGAAAAGGTAGACAAACGTCACGCATTAGACGGACATGGGGATTTTTGAAAAATTAATTGATAAAAAAGTTATTGAAGATCAACCATAATTTTGGTTGATCTTCAATAACTTTTCAATCAATTGATATTTCAAAAACCCATCACGTCAAGCTTATTCCCGGTATATTTTCACCTTCACTGCTTTAAACCGAATTCAAATTGTTCAAATATTAACAAAAATATCGACGATTTTCTGAAATTCTGAGTCACGTGATTAGCCACCGTGTTAACGGGACGCCGGATTTTTTCGGGCGGTGTACTTAAAGATTCCCCTGTGGAAAGTGCAGATTTTTTCTAACTCGTCACGTGGCCGTATAGATAAATTACGAATTCTCAGCAAAGAAAATATTGAGAAAAAAGAAGAAATTGCTGGTTTTCAGCATTTTATATTCTTTTGTTTAAATATTTTGCTCGTGTGTTTTATATCCGGGATGCAGAGGTCTTCTTTGGGGGAATGGTTAAAACAACGCCAGAAAGCAAAAATAATTAACAAATACAATGAAAAATATCTACTTCTACTGTTTCAAAATTGGAGAGGGTAACAACAGTTAAATATTCATCACTGTGTAGATCTAGAGTTGTCCAACATTAATTTAAATGTTTTGAACGCTACTTTATAGAATGCGTAGCCTACATAGCGTTTTCGTAGCTTTTTAAACATGTAGAGTCTATATTCTTTGATCCAATGCTCAATGGATCAAGAATATGATCCCAAAATTCATGAAACGCCAACCAGATCTCGGCGTAAGACTGGTAACTATAAGTGTATGTAGGCTACAAACACAAGTTTTGAACTAAACATCAATATATTTCCAGCCCTCAAAATTGCATTCTGAAGTATGTGTGCATCATCCACATATAAGCCTTTATGGTTTGTGAGATCCCTTGGCGTTCTCACTGGTGGTGAACTCGGCCAAAGCGAGGGACCTTTTTTCGCGATCAATGTATTCCGTCGGTGTTGTTATAAAATATCGTAACTACGGCTTTTCGAAGCCGTGGTTACGAGATTTTATGACAACACCGACAGTTTGTCAATACAAAAAGGTAAACCCGGTCTGTTTTAGAACAAGTTCATTTTCATTAGGAAAAAATCTATAAACTCACATTTAAACGCAAAATATCTATACCTTGTTGTAGCGAAACTTGTTTTAGTTCACCACCAGTGGTTCTATAGGTGAAGACAAACAGTGTTGTTATTTTCGCATATTTGTGGCTATCTAATAATTTAATATACAATCAAATATGAAAGTAAATATTGCCTAACACCATCATCAAAACAATCGGACGCCTGTGCACACGACTAGATCCATACGCCTAGTTATACTCTGTGATATATACATCTCATTACTAACGACCTTTAGGTCAAGGTCGAAGTGTGGTGGTTTTATTTTCGTCGAATTTTTATTTTATAAAATATTTAATATAGAGGTAAATATAGCATAATAACCATCATTAAAACACACGGATGCCTGTGTGCAGGACTCTCCATACGCCTTCATGCTCTGAGATATACACCTCATAACTGACGACATATAGGTGAAGGTCGATGTGGCACAGACACACTGATTCCTGTGGCCATATGTGTACATTTATTTTGTGTTTGTGTGTTTGTTTGTATAACATTAAAGACTCACCATCATTAAAACACTCTGACGCCTGCGTGCACGACTCGCCGTACGCCTTCATGCTCTGAGATATACACCTCATTACTGACGTTCTATAGTTGAAGGTCGATGTGTATTGATGTTGTTGTCGTAATTTTGTTATTTATGCTTTCTCGATAGAACTTTAACTTTAAAACTACAGATATGCCTACTAACCATCATTAAAGCACTCTGACGCCTGCGTGCAAGACTCGCCATACGCCTTCATGCTCTGAGATATACACCTCATAACTGACGTCTTGTAGGTGAAGGTCGATGTGTAGTGTTGTTATTTTAGCGGATGTTTTTGATAAACTATTTAATATAGAATATAGAATTGAATTAAATACAGCCCACTCACCATCATTGAAACACTCTGACGCCTCTGTACACGACTCTCCTTACAACTTCAAATTCTGTGATATACACCTCATTACTGACGTCCTATAGGTGAAGGTCGAGGTGGCACAAACACACAGGTTCCTTTGGCTATATGTGTACATTTATTTTGTGTCTGTGTGTTTGTTTTTATAACATTAAAGACTCGCCATCATTAAAACACGCTGACGCCTACGTGCACGACTCGTCGTACGCCTTCATGCTCTGTGATATACACCTCATGACTGACGACATAATTATAGGTGAAGGTCGATGTGTGGTGTTATTTTTCGACTTGTTGTTATATGAGCCAATATTTATTTTCGTAGAAATCTGACAAAAAAAAGTTCAATTTTTATTTCCAATTTATTCTGTGAATTTCTGGTTCAGGATGAAAGTACTACATTTAAAGTAATGAATAACGTTAACAGGAACATTCCGATGCACATGGAAATACTCGAGATCGTCTTTCATAAATCTATGGTCTCAATAAAATGTCCTTGCTGTAACAACCAGATTTTCTTTCAGAAATTCGATTTGCAAGTTTTAAGATATGTTTTTTGAGAATACGAATCCAGACTGAAGGACTTATGTTCAAGTCGATTTCCACAAATGATTCGTTTGGCTTTTTTTCAATGTAGATCTAGTATTGTATTTTCATAATTGAATAGAGAATTTTGTCTGTGTCAAATGTAATAAAGCTTCTATCTAAGACAAAATGTATGTGCATGTACTTTAGACTCTAGAAAATAATATTCTCTTTGTATTTCAGGCACTATAAAGTTAGCGTAACACTTTTTTGTGAAATAATTTGCTGAAAGTGCATCGTTACATCGAGGACATATTAGTTATTGCAAGGACAATATTCGCTATTTTATGAAATAAACAGAAAGAAATTAATTTCGCTATTGTATTCAAGCTTAAAATAATTAGGTTAAAAAACATACCAATTTTACCATCAAAACACATAATTTTTATTGAACCATGCTGTAGTTTGTAATGAAAAAAAGTCTTTGTTATTGGAATGACATTTACCATTACTGTGAGGACTTATATTTAAATATTTTTTCCATTTCTTGCATTGTATTGACCTATATATGGTCTTTAAATATTAAAATCAATGCATTTGTAAAAAATACATACATTTAAATGTAAAAGTCACTTTGCTAAACCCTTTCAAAAACGTTAAATTTTATGCTATGTTACAACTGCTGATCAAGTCAAATCGATGGCACTGACTGCTCAAATTCGCCCATCATTCCCGACTTAAAGACTTTTCTCGATCTCTACTCGATCAGCCCGACCTCTACCTTCTATTTGATCGAATGAACAGATAAAGCACAGATCGAGTTGATCGAGATGTGGTTGGGAGCCACATGAGAAAAAGGCCATGTGATCGATATAAAGATGTTAATCCGATCACACTCGATCTCCAGTTTTGATTGATTCCTGATCTGGTCGATCGCCTTTTCGATCAATACACGATCGCTTTTCGTTTAACTTTCTACATAATCTTACACAAATATTTGTTTTATAATATATAAATAAATAGAGAAAGATGACAAAGTGGTGCGGATAAAGCTCGATTACCACGACCATTCCCGATTACAAATGGCGATCGAGTTCGATCTGTGCTCGATCGCTTGATTCGGCTTAGTCCAGTTGATTTGATCGCCAGTGGATACCTAGCATAAAAATTATACAACTTGAAAGCTGTTGAAGACTAAAAAAACGAAGTTCATGAAATTCTAACTTGTGTGTACAATATAGATAATTGGATATCAAGGGAAACGGAGTCAGAGCTGGTAATCAGCATTTACTTCTCTTACTTTAGTGTTCGAAAATTAGGAAGTAAAAACCTTCTTCTTTGTAAAAAAATGAGAAGACCCGAAGAAAGTTAAGCAATTACAAATATGACGAAAAACAGAGAAAAAATATGGAATGTCTTAAACCTTCTCGTCAAACCATAAAATATCACATTGGGAAAATAATAACATAATGAAAATTCAAGTAAAAAACATTCAAGGTATAGTAAATCGTTTAGAGCGAAAAATCTCGACCATAGTCTGACTGTACAGTCTTGGCATACTGATTGGGTTCGATCCTTTTAGCAATATACGCAGATGATTTGTTGTTGTTTTTGTTATTTCTTTTTTGGAAGATAGCTCACATAACAATTTAAATACACGGTTGTAAGACGTTGAGTGTCCTAAAACTGATTGTCCAAAAAAACAAAACAAAACAAAAAGAAAGAAAGTAATTTGAATATGTTTTCTTCTTAACTTCTTGTTTACCTAGATAAGATAATATTTGACAAAAAAAATCCATCTTTTTTCGGGATGAAATGTGATTGCAAGATTACACGCACGATTCGAATTAATGCATGTAAATTGTCTTGAAAATTAAAAAAAATCTACATGTCTTTCCATGGCACCCCTATAGCACCAGGAACTACTTTGCCATGACCACTTTCAAAAATGACTTAGTAATTTGTTCAAAACCCATGGAACAAAGATGTACAGATTCATGCCTTAAAAAGAAATAGTGTGTAATGTCTCTCCGATATTGAGGAAAGGTCATTTCAAAACGATCATTTAGAATTAATCTTGTCAATTAATCTATAATTATATCCTTCATACACCATTCCAAGGTGGTTGGCAAAATATCTCCATCAGACTAGTGATAAAATTCATTCATTCGTGGTACCAAGAATCCATAAATATGTAAGGAGTCCTTGCAATAACGATTCCAAGTCCGCTCCGTAACAACTAATCGGTACACATGTTTGATAACAGTAATTATATTTTTTTCAGCTGAAATACTTCGATTTCCTATTATAGTTTGGGACAATTATGCATCAAGACCTTTTTCTCTTCGGTAAAAAGTCCATATTACATAAGAAAACTTATTATGTCTTTGCGGTAACGATTTTCGTACTCCCAGTAACAAAACTGTCGTTATTGCGAGGACCGTTATTGCGAGGAATTCCGCGACCATTCGCTCCAAATTACACACAAGAAAAACTAGGGAGAAAATATGTTGCATGCTGTAAACGACATGATTCTATATCTGAATAAGTAAAGCTAAACGATTCTAAGATCTGAGCAATATACTGTGGTTGATCGCGTTGCATAGAAAACGAAAAAATAAGTCTACGCAGCCAACGGCCTACCTAATTTGCCTCGCAACTTCGAAACCAAGTATTACTTTGTTTTCATTTAAACGTCGTGGCTTTGATAAGTGTTTCCACCTCCGTTTGGGTTGTATTAGAGATTTACGGATTAGTACGAAATGGAATACGAATACGAAACCGAAATGAATTGTAGGGGGGGAGGGGGCATCTCAAACTACTTGACGATGGTTCCCCTACTTCTGCGTTGTGCGAACGTGTCTAAATTCGAAGGTGGTGGGTTCAAATCCTACGTTGTCTTCTTCTTTTTTTTCTTTTTACGTACCGGTATACCCTTTTGATAATGGGTAGCATTGAAAAATATATACTAACATACTCTTCAAAGGCAAATATTTGTTTGATTCTGTATATCACGTTTAATATTTCATTGAAAGAAACGAAATTTGATCAGTCGACAATTGAATCGTATATAAACTGCAGATGACATTTGTTCAGCAAAAAACTCATGCACAGAAGAAGGGTTAAACTTCACGCCACGGACGGGTGTCTGTTAAAGCATATTAAGTCAGAAGAGTGTTATCCACCTTTGGTGTTAGTTACGGAAAAACGACGAGTTCTGTCTTCCATGATGTTTGACTTTGCCCTAAACCACGGCCGACCCTCGACGGAAAAGTGTCGACTTCGATAACCCGTGAGTAGCGCTCCTATATGCATCGGCAGACCTATATCCGTCCTTTGTTTTTACATGTGTGAAGCGTTATTCATTACTGAACAAATCTGTCTGCTGGCGGGATTAGCCATCCTCGATGTTCCTGACACAATTAATATCCGAATATCTGATAAGTATGGTGATTTGCCCAGTTTTCGTGGAGGAGCCCAAATTCGTGGTATTCCGAATAAACTTACGCCATTCTTTAACACGCGACGTCCACACGCTAGAACTTTGTCAAAAAAAAAAAAAAAAAAAAAAAAAAAAAAAAAAAAAAACCCAACCCCATCTTCACTCGCTTCAAATTAAGTAAACAAAGAAAATGTTTATTCAAGGGGCATAACCTAGGACTATTCTTGTGAGGGCCGTTCAATCAAATAGGCACAGGTACTTGTGATGCTCCTATTATTACATGAGCCAATGTATTTAAAAAAAACTTTTGATAATTCAAAAGGAATGCTAGATTGATGAACAGCCCAATTTTGGGAGGAAAATTTGGAAACAAAGAATTTGTCACTGATTTATTGAACGACCCACGAATTCTGGAGCCTCAATTTCGATGACGTCAGAGGTCAACAGCTTATCCAAAATGGCTTCAAATATAAAAAAAATAACACACAACTGAAATAAATGTAGGGAATTTATAAAATTACAAATATTTTCAAATGTTATTGAATAATTCTTGTAGCACTGACTTGTTCTTGTCTTCCGGGAGTTTCCTTTGAATTATTAGTACCACGAAAATTGGACCAACCATCATACGTGCGTTTATGACCGAACTACTCTAAGCCAGTCTGGACACTGATTGGACAGTAACATTTCCCGATTGTTACGGCTGCCGTTTAGGTTGCTGAAAATGATCAGTTCCGTGAGAGGTGATATGTGCGCATTTGATATCCTGAGCCTGAGTAGTAACTCAGCTGTTGTTGCGTCGAAGAAAGGCAATCGTTCTGAAAATGGGAACAGCTCGTGCATGGCAGAAAACGGCGAGTTTAGATATAGATTACTTAGAATTTATTGCTGGTAACAAAGTCGATTTGAAATCGTTATGTGTCTGAACTTTTGTCATAATATATGTATGGTTTACAAAGCGCAGTAAAAATATGACACCACACTTTGGGCTTTTCCAAAGACCGATCATCTGGCTTGAATACCGAATTCAGACAATTCGAGTAAAATGTCTTAATATTCATCATGTCTAAAACCTTTACCGTATATACATTTTGAAAACTTGTTAGTAACGCCGATTACTATCGGTAGTATGCAATGAGTTCGATTTGCACGTGCAGCATCAAAATCATGGATTTGAGCACCGGCTCCGAAGATCAGTGAAGCATGGCAAAAATAAACAAGTTAATGACATATTGATTTAAAGCTTGCATTGGGATTTATCTTAGAAGAACTAAATGACAATGAATTGTGCGCTAAAAAAGAATTGGTATACGGTGGTGTTTTGATAAACCGTCGGAGTTGTTATAAAATCTCGTAACTACCGCTTGAATCCAACCGTAGTTTAGAGAATTTATAAAAACATCCACAAAAAACTGTTGTTTGTCCCGAAATTACGTCACGGTTAGCCCGATGAAAACGTTCCCTATTGAAAATTATTACAAAAAAAAACATTAAGAGAGAAGAAATTGCTTACAACAAATATTTTCTCCTTTTCTCTCAATGATTACTAGGCTATTCAATACAATATTTTGGCATTTGACCAGATTTTTAAGTCGTCTGCAACACCTTCTGATTTGGACTACCCGAAACTATTGCCAATCGGACATTTGCATCTCCCCCGTGTCTTGATACTACAAAAAGTGCTTCGTGACCAAAAAACAATATGGCACCTCCTTAGGACAATTATAACACCTTTGTAAAGTTTCATTGACCTAGGTCAAACGATTTTTGTGTTAGTGCACGGAAAAAGGCCTTCAGACGGACAGATGGATTGATGGACGGGCGGAAGGACAAATTCACCCTTTCGAAAGAGAAAAAATATTAGGGCCGTCTAATTTGAAAGCTGCTACAGACAACTGACTGGGTGTTGATAGATATAGGATTTGCCGTAATCAGTATTTCATTCTTTCGTGCCGATGTTTTTTGTGCTTTTTCCATTAGGGACGTCGAAATTGTCTTCTATGTGGTCATCAGCATTTCATTATTTTGTCCCAATTTTGTTCCATGCGTTTTTCTATTAGAGACGTCAAAGCCAGATTTTTTCAAGTAAAATTTTGACAGTATGTGAAAAAGTGGATTTTACATAGAATTACATAGAGGCAAATATGAGTGGCCTGCCACCATATTCTAAGTATCCTGATACATCCCCTTGATTTCATTTCCATTTCCATTTCGTATTCCATTTCGTACTAATTCGTAAATCTCTATTTAAAGGACATCTAACCAAAAAGACTTTGATTACGCACATGTAAGTTATTGCGAGGACATTTCGTATAAAAAATCCAGGGACAGACATATATGGCCAAAAATCTTCGCCGAATTTCTATTTTCTCAAAAAGGACTGACACTATTAATAATGTGAGATATAAAACATTAATGAAATGAAGAAAAATGCGATCTTTACCGATTATTTCATATCGAAAATCATGTTGGAAATTGATAATTTTTTCAAGGGACGAGAAAAAATGGTCTTTTTCCGGTACAAAAGTGCAATATTTTCAGAAACATTCCATCTGCCAGGCCAAATAAACTGTCTCTATTGTTGTTAGTGATGGTCGTTACACGGTGTACCTGAAATAACATGTTTATGAAAAGCCATTTCTGAGAAAATGAGCCAGGACAGCGATTTCCACGAAATAAAATATTGGCTCATATACGTAATTGCAGCTTGGTTTAAGCTGCAGTTACAAGGATTTTGTTGAAAAGCAACAATACAGGCTTACGAACCTTCGTTAAAACACTCCGAAGCCTGCGTGCAAGACTCGCCGTACGCCTTCATGCTCTGTGATATACACCTCATAACTGACGTCTTGTAGGTGAAGGTCGATGTGTGGTTGTGTTATTGTCGCACTTTTGTTATTTATGCTTTCTTGATAGAATTTTAACTTTAAAACTATAGATAGGCCTACTAACCATCATTAAAACACTCGGACGCCTGTGTACACGACTCGCCGTACGCCTTCATGCTCTGTGATATACACCTCATAACTGACGTCTTATAGGTGAAGGTCGATGTGTAGTGGTGTTATTTTAGCGGATGTTTTCTAATAAACTATTTAATATAGAATTGAATTTGATATAGCATACTTACCATCATTGAAACACTCGGACGCCTGTGTGCAAGACTCGCCGTATGCCTTCATGTTCTGAGATATACACCTCATTACTGACGACATATAGGTGAAGGTCGAGGTAGCACAGACACACTGATTCCTGTGGCCATATGTGTACATTTATTTTGTGTTTGTGTGTTTGTTTGTATAACATTAAAGAATCACCATCATTAAAAAACTCGGACGCCTGCGTGCAAGACTCGCCATACGCCTTCATGCTCTGTGATATACACCTCATAACTGACGTCTTGTAGGTGAAGGTCGATGTGTGGTTGTGTTATTGTCGCACTTTTGTTATTTATGCTTTCTTGATAGAATTTTAACTTTAAAACTATAGATAGGCCTACTAACCATCATTAAAACACTCGGACGCCTGTGTACACGACTCGCCGTACGCCTTCATGCTCTGTGATATACACCTCATAACTGACGTCTTATAGGTGAAGGTCGATGTGTAGTGGTGTTATTTTAGCGGATGTTTTCTAATAAACTATTTAATATAGAATTGAATTTGATATAGCATACTTACCATCATTGAAACACTCGGACGCCTGTGTGCAAGACTCGCCGTATGCCTTCATGTTCTGAGATATACACCTCATTACTGACGACATATAGGTGAAGGTCGAGGTAGCACAGACACACTGATTCCTGTGGCCATATGTGTACATTTATTTTGTGTTTGTGTGTTTGTTTGTATAACATTAAAGAATCACCATCATTAAAAAACTCGGACGCCTGCGTGCAAGACTCGCCATACGCCTTCATGCTCTGTGATATACACCTCATAACTGACGTCTTGTAGGTGAAGGTCGATGTGTGATTTTTTTTCGACTTGTTGTTATCTAATAATACAGTCGCTTTTCAACAAAACCCTCTTAACCGCAGCTTGTTTAAAGCTGCAGTTACGAGGTTTTTGTTGAAAAGCAACAATATATGCCTACTCACCATCATTAAAACACTCTGAAGCCTGTATGCAAGACTCGCCGTACGTCTTCATGCTCTGTGATATACATCTCATAACTGACGACTTATAGGTGAAGGTCGATCATGTGTAGTGTTGTTATTTTAGCGGATGTTTTCCAATAAACTATTCGATATAGAATTGAATTAGATACAGAGCTAACATACTCACCATCGTTGAAACATTCACGCCTGCATGTGTACACGAATCGCCATACGCCTTCATGCTCTGTGATATACACCTCATAACTGACGACATAATTATAGGTGAAGGTCGATGTGTGGTGTTATTTTTCGACTTGTTGTTATATACGTAATTGCAGCTTGGTTTAAGCTGCAGTTACAAGGTTTTTGTTGAAAAGCAACAATACAGGCTTACGAACCTTCGTTGAAACACTCCGAAATCTGTGTGCACGACTCGCCGTAAGCAGTGCACTTTCATTAATTGCGATATACACCATAACAGACGTCCTATAGGTGAAGGTCGATGTGTAGTGTTGTTATTTTAGCGGATGTTTTTGATAAACTATTTAATATAGAATATAGAATTGAATTAAATACTGCACACTCACCATCATTGACTGACATCACTCTGACGCCTGTGTACACGACTCTCCTTACAACTTCAAATTCTGAAATATACACCTCATAACTGACGTCCTATAGGTGAAGGTCGAGGTAGCACACACACACACTGATTCCTGTGGCCATATGTGTACATTTATTTTGTGTTTGTGTGTTTGTTTTTATAACATTAAAGACTCACCATCATTAAAACACTCTGACGCCTGTGTACACGACTCTCCTTACAACTTCAAATTCTGTAAGATACACCTCATTACTGACGCTCTATATGTGAAGGTCGAGGTTTTACAGACACTGTGGTTCCTGTGGCCATATGTGTATATTTTTTGTGTGTTTGTGTATTTCTATAACATTAAAGACTCACCATCATTGAAACACTCTGACGCCTGTGTACACGACTCTCCTTACAACTTCAAATTCTGTAAGATACACCTATAATGACGTTTTATAGGTGAAGGTCGAGGTCTCACAGACCCACTGGTTCCGGTGGCCATATGTGTACATTTATTTTGTTTTTTTTTTTTTTTGTGTGTGTGTGTGTGTGTGTGTGTTTGTTTTTATAACATTAAAGGGGCAATGACACTTAAAATCATGCAATTTTTCCGAGAACTTCGTACAAAATAAATATGTTTTATGAAAATATGGCATTTAAATTGCATCTATGCCAAATCTTAGCTTTCTATCCGTCGACATCTAAGCCAATACACAAGGTAGAAAGCTAAGATTTGGCACGCAATTTAAAGACCATATTTTAATGATATGTAATTATTTATTTTTTTGTACGAAGTTCCCGGAAAATTTGCAAGATGTTAAGTGTTATTCTGCCTTTAAAGACTCACCATCATTAAAACACTCGGAAGCCTGCGTGCACGACTCTCCATACGCCTTCATGCTCTGAGATATACACCTCATAACTGACGTCTTATAGGTGAAGGTCGATGTGGCACAGACACACTGGGTCCCATTACACGTCAGCTCGATGTCGCAGTCTGTATTGACGGTACATGTCTCGCCGTGACCCTTCTTGTTCTCAGCTGTAATGAACATGAGATGATGATCACTATTTTCCAAATTAAACGAGAACCGTAGAAGTTGTTTTAGTTTACGTGTAGGTAAAATATACTGAAACAAAAAAGAAACGCAACTTCATTTTCAATTCCTTCTTACGCAAAGACATCAAATCAGATTTAAACAAAACTTAATACGTTTAAAGCAATAACATTTCATCTTGTAAAGTTCACAAAATCTTGTTGGTAGTCAATTTCATTAGTAAGAAAACACCAAGTTTAAACTGCGCGTCAACACAATACGACAAAAAAATTGGACGGAGGTCGAAAAAAACAATCTGTTTCGTTCAATTTGGTCTGATATTTGACTGCTGTGAAGTCCAAACGAGTTATTAGCGGTCTCCGTTGCAGTCTTAAACCTATCCCGTAGGTGGGGTTAACGTGATTATTCGGTCCTGCCTTGACGCCATATCTCTTGCACGTCCGCCTAGTGCTCAATCGGTTGTGGTCCAATTGAGAGCCAACAACGTAAACAGTAAAAAAATGTGTCGATTTTTTGCCCCATCAATGTCTTACGACAACATTTTGAACCTTTTCCACCAACAACATCGGTGCTGCAGTTAGGCGCTGGTTTTGGCCTAGCCTCGCTATGCGTAGCGTAGTGAAAAGTGTGTGAACGTTCTGGTATCTTCTTCGTCTATGTTCTAGCTTGTGTTTGATGAAAAATTGTTTTGATAGTAGTCATCTAGAAAACACGGCAGGGGATAATCAGTTTTTAACAATTTACCATGTATCACGTGATGAATGTACGACATCTGAAGAAAATGGAACTGTATTTATGCGTATGGATGCAGGTATATCAAAAATGTACTCAACAGCCATTAAAAACATATTTTGTCGAAAATATTATGAAAAATTCGGGTTGCGTATCTTTTTTGTCCTAGTATAGATTTAAATATACCTGATTAACCTGTTTCAAACTATTGGAATAGCCCCTCATTACTAAAAGAAATTGAATCGGTCATAATTGACGTCAATGAAACAACGATATGTATATCCAAGCTGAGAAAAGATTGGGGGTAACCGAAAAATGCGGTGCTGATTATAAGTTCTTTCTCCTTTCCTCACAATGTTTTACTCACCACACTGATTACCCGAGTACCCCGGGCTGCAGGCACAATACCCTGTCCCACCACAGGGCGCCTTTGTGAACGCGTATTTACAGTAGATATTGAGGGAACAAGAGATATTCCTAATTAATAAAAAAATTCTCCTTTTCTCACAATGTTTTACTCACCACACTGATTGCCCGAGTACCCCGGACTGCAGGCACAATAACCAGTTCCACCACAAGATGCTTTGGTGAACGCGTATTTACAAAATGAGTTCGAGTTGGTCTGTATACAGTCCAGATTGCTTGAACACTGTCCATTTATACCGGCTGAAAAAAATATGAATAATATGCATGTATATCGTCGCTTTTCAACAAAAAATCGTAAAGTCCTGCAGCTTTAAACAGTTGAAATGCAGCGATGACAAATGACATAAAAAGTGTAAGCAAACTTTGCACGGTATTCAGAATCCTTGCAAGCAAAATGCAAAAGCTCTTGAACGTCTAGTCTAGTCTTGTTAACCAATCCCGAAACTTTGACGACTTTTGATCCAAAAGAAAAAAAGCTTCGAAAGAAAATGTGAAAAATGAAGAACTTGCTTGTCACAAGCAATTTCTTCATTATCCATGCTGTATTCTAACCCAATATGCAAATTGAAATTATCGTATGAAACACCCTTGAATTTGAAACAGTCCAAAATTATGATGTCTAGTAATGGATTAAATCTTAAACAAATGGGGAAAAGAAGACCATGTATGCTGATTAACTTCAAAGATGTCTTTTTTCATTTAATTATTTATTATATTATATCATAATTCATATCTCATTTTTTTCTTTTTGTTAGATACATAATGGTATATATACTCTCTTCTGTCGTTTGCAGTCAGTTTCGATGTGAACCTGTGTTTTTGTCATCAAGGAATTTTGACCATGTTTAAAGGTATTCCATCAATCATCAGATACTAAACATTTCCTGTAACTTCCTCCGTTTTCCGTGACAGAATCTGAGTACCCTGGATCATCAGTTTCCGTTGCCACTAATGGCACCTATGATGCAATATTTTTTGCTCTCCAATGATGTGTGGTGTCCTTTAAAATCCCTACGAGAAACATTCTACTGTGGAAGATAGGGCCTACATTTGGAGAACTTTGAAGCAAAAGAAGAAAATGCCGAAAACTGTTTTTTTTTTCTCTCATCTAGCCTCATTAGTTACTGAACTTTATTGTGCACAATTCCGTTATGAATCAACATAAAAAATATACTCTGTCGTCTACAACCGTTTTCAAATAAGAACACCTTAAAGGCCCGGTCACATACGTTTTCGCATCCACATCACGTCCATATCACGTCCAAAAACATACAGCATGAGTACCCTGTTTTAGACGTGCTCCAGTCGTGATGTGGACGTGAAATGGTGTATGTGATCAGACCTTAAAACTTGACTTACCGGTGTCCGCAATGCTTAGTGCAGTAGCCAATATAATGATGAAGAGACCATCATCCATCGTGGCGAATGGGGCTACTGAAATTGATTAATTAATTAATTAATCAATAGATCGGTTGATTAATTGATTGGTCGATTGATTGAATATTTAATTGGTTGAGTAATATACTCTCCAATCTCACGGTGGATAATCACGTGACTAAGAATTTCAGAAAATCACCAATAGTTTTCTTAATACTTGACCAATTTGAATTCGGTTTGAAGGGGAGAAAATACCATGAATAAGCTGTATGTAGTGGATTTTTAAAAAATCAACTGATGAAAAAGTTATTGACGATACACCAAAATAAATTTTGGTTTATCTTCAATAACCTTTCTATCAGTTGATTTTTCAAAAATCCTCTACATCTATCTAATGAGAAGCGTCTGTCCACATTCTCTGCTTCCAACCGAATTCAAATCGTTCCAGTATTTACAAAATTATTGAAGAATTTCTGAAAATATTGTATCACGTAATTATCCACCGTGAATCTATTAAATCATCTTTTTGCTACGGACGGGGCTTCTACAATTTATTAACCAATTACGGGGGCAATGGGCGGAAATGTATTAACCCTTTCCCAAACAAGACCTGGTTTTGACGTTCCTAATAGAAATGGCTTGGGAAAAAACATTGAGACAAAAGAAGAAACTGCAGATAACCAGCAGTTTCTTCCATTGTCTCAAATTTTCTGTGTTATATTATACACAAATTATACCTTTATCAACATCCATTTGACGTCTGCAGTGGGTTTGTAATTGGAAAAGTTAAAATTGCTGTCGTTTGGGTTTGGTTTATTGGGGTTTTACGTCGTTTACAACTGCTTTCGTCATATCGCGGCGACTGGAGCACCTGACCATGGATTCCTGTTGTTTCTCATACCAGTACTATCACAACTCCCTTACCGAGCCCACAGCTTCTCCCCACATAGGTTCGCGATATCAAACCATTGATGGGTGACATTTTTGTTAGAAAGGGCATTTGCCGCGGCTTGTCGTTTGGGAACGTGTTAATCAATACATCAGTTGATTAATGGATCCATTAATTGAATAATTAATTGATTGGGTAATTTACTCGTTTATCTATTTTCGTAGTATTACCGCCTGAATAGTGTTTCCCCAGACTTTACCGCGGTGGCTCTACGCCTAACCATTTCCCACACGACAACTATATTTGGACTGTTCCAATTTGATAGCTTTTGCATCCGACAAAATTCATGTTTATTAATATATGATTTTAGTTCAATACAGCACATTAAATATTGAGGCTGAAGGAGAAATTGGTGATTTCTTCTTTTGTTCCAATGTTTTCCCAAGTCATTTCTATAAGGAAAGTCATAGCCATATTTAAAAGGGTTAATTGAAATAAACTAGTGTTATTGAACATTGCATTTCACATGGCGCAGCTTTACCTTTTATTATCATAAAACACGCATTGGCTTTTTTAAGATATCAATTCAGTAATATTTTCTTGTGTACCTGTTATATATGTGTACTATAATAAGAATGCTGTTCTTTATGCGAAATACGGACATTTATTGAACAAAGGTCAGTGTCAGGTCAAATGAAATCCCTAATATTCATCCACAAAATAAAAGTTTCTTTTCGTTGTTATGTGAAACAATGCAATTTAGATGAAGATACATAGCCTATGTGCACATGATATGTCTCAGAATGAGAGATAAAATCCCTGTTCAATACGTATGCCTATAAGGGTCAATGGATTTCTTAGGTTAGATAGAAAAATGTCATAAGGGGGGGGGGGGGCAACTTCTTTGCAAATACAATATTCAATCAATGCCTTGTACGATGTGACAACATTAAGTAATTCTGGTAAAGTATGTGCCACCTGCTCATCTGTTCCCAGGTGTAAGAAGTATTTCGTCGTTGTAAATGCAAAACCTCGTATCTCGTTTTTGGAAAATTTTAAAGGGGAGGGAAAAGTGCAGTAACTTTTCCCAAACTGAAATGTCTTACTTGAAATTTGGACATATTGTTCACAAATAATGTGTCAATAATACTGATCAGTAAAAATATCTCAAAACATGCAAGTATCGTCTACACTGGGCACACAAGTTACTTTGTACTTTGAAAATTGCACCAATCGACATACGAGTTTTTGCATTTACATCGACGATTTGGACAAAACAATTTTAAGATTTCGAAGAAATAGACAATGGGAAATATAAAATATGAGTTAATTTACCTGTATTCGTCCTACCCCTAATTCCGGATGGATAAATGATAACCGATGTAAGAACGACAGCTAATTGATTGTTTTGTCATTGCGCAGAATCACGCAAGGTGACACATACGAAAAGAGTTCTCCATGAATTCACGTGTCGTCGGAAAATGGGAACGTTTATTTTTTTTCCAGAAAAAGTCCGGGATTAAACGTACATAGTGGAAAGTGCACGGGAAAATATGGAGATTAAAGAAGAAAACGTCTTGAAAAAACTGGAACTAGTTTTCAATTGGGGATAACATTTTTTTTCTAGAAACACAGACTGGTTTCGTAAAGTAATGAGAGGAAGGAAAACATTGGCGATTATGCTTATCCTTTTCTCTCAATATTTTCTTACTACAGCATACACACCTTTTATTCGTCTTTGTGAATATGTGGTCTCAATGGGACGAGTCTTAAACTAGTACGTTTCCTTTTTCACGAAGGATAATCACGTGATACGACAATTTCAGGAAATCTTTAAATATAAATTTTCTTAATACGGGACCTATTTGGATTCGGTTTGAAGCAGAGAAGGTCGGTAGACGCACTGGTGGTAAACTCGGCCAAAGCGAGGGACGTTTTTCGCTACAACAAGGTACAGATATTTTGCGTTAAAAATGTGAGTTTAAAGATCTGATTGGATAGTTTTTCTAATAACAATGAATTTGTTCTACAATTAGACCGATTTACCGATATGTATTGACAAACCGTCTGTGTTGCTATAAAATCTCGTAACTACGGCTTTATCGAAGCCGTATTTACGATATTTTATAACAACACCGACGGAATACTTTGATCGCGAAAAAACGTCCCACCAGTGAGACGTCACGCACGAGAAAAGCATGGTAGATTTTTGAAAAATCAGCTGATAAAAAAGTTAATGACGACCAACCAACAATAGGTTGGTCTTAAATTACATTTTAATCGGTTAATATTTCTAAAATGTCTACCACACCCGTTTAACTTCTGGCATTTTCCCCATCTTCTCTGCTTCAAACCGAATCCTATCGATAAAGTATTAAAACATTATTGACTATATTTCCTGTACTTGTTGTGTTGCTATTTCTCATTCTGTCTCTTCAATTCGCAACAAGCCCATAGAGCAGTAGGTACATGTAACGCATCAGATTAGATCACTCATGAAGTCCCGGATTTGATCCCCGGCCCTATGCAAATATCCTTTCAGACATAATTGTCTCCCATCAGAGGTTTGATATTCTTAAACAAAGCTATGTGGGGGAGCAGCTGGATGATCGGTAAGGATGTTGTGGTAGACTGGTAGGAGAAACGACAGGAATCCGCGCTTAGATGCTCCAGCCGTCGCGATATGGCCGTAGAAGTAGAAAGAGGCGTTAAATCGAATCTTATCAATTTGATTTTGATTTCATCGAGTTTTATGCCGTTTTCAACTACTATGGTCATATCGCGGCGACTGGAGCACCTACCCGTGGGTTCCTGGTATTTCTCACACCAGTACCACCACAATATCCAAACCGAGCCTCCAGCTGCTCTCTCACATAGATGCGAAATCTATCAATCAACCCATTTAGCCATGTATCGTGAATTTGAGCTCATCAATTATGGATAAATACACGAGAAACTGTCTTCTTCCGCTTCGTTTAGCAAATTGCTAATAACCAATCACTCAGTAAATCAATGTGCATGACAAATTTAAAGTGCACATCAATTTTCATGCTTGAAAGCCTGATTCATGGGAGAAAGTACAAAATTTTCAAAAACCTGGAAAAGTCTTTATTTATATAGTAAAAATCGAGAAAATGGGGCATTTTGGAATACTCAAAACCTGAATTTCAGGCATATGCCTGAAAACTTTCACCCATGCTGATTGCGTCAAAATTGATAAAGTTTACTTTTCTTGGAAAATCAAATATAATCGACGCTTATCAGCCTTCTAGAATCGCGAACCGAGCTATCTGATCAGCGGCATTGGTTCACTGTTGATTGAATATCAATAAATTGTGTGCTAAAAATAAACTGGATTTACCGATGTATTGATAAACCGTCGGTGCTGTTATGAAATCTCGCAACTACGCCTTAAATCAAGCCGTAGTTACGAGATTTTATAACAACACACAAGAAATACTATTGTTTGTCCGAAATTACGTCATGGTTAACTGGATAAAATTATTTCCTATTTACATTGATCAACCCTTTCCCCAAACAATGACTGGCTAACACGAAACAACAGAATCGTAGTATAAAAATCATCGAGAGAAAATGAAAAATTGCTTATAACAATTTCGTACATCGTCGCTTTTCAACAAAAGCCTCGTAACTACAGCTTGGGACAAGCTGTAGTTACGAGATTTTTGTCGAAAAGCAGCGACACGCAGTCGCACTTCCGCCGATTATGAACAATTGACATATTTGTTGATTGATTGCTTTGTTTTACCCATGTTTAAGGTTGTTGTTGTTGTTGTTGTTGTTGTTGTTGTTGTTTCCCAACAAAGCTTGTCAAACCGAGCAATCGGACCAATGCCAGGTTACGATAATAGCATAGTCAGCATTTTCTCCCATTGTCTTAATATTTCCTGTACTATAAAATACAGGAATTTTATATTGAATCTCATCAATTTTGTTGTCTGTAACAGCTTTCAAGGACCAGTCCATGTGGTTGCCATTAAAAAAGGTTTAAAAGTCGACAACGTCATTATTAATTGGGACGTCAAAACCAGTGGGTTTTTTTTTTTTCGAAGCGGACAGTCGAATGAAAAGGTATTTGGAACCATAATTTTTGTTTTGAACTGAGCAAACAGTCAAACAGCATAGGATTTAGCTTTATACTTGATGAACACATTCAATTAGCTTTTAAGATGGAAATAAAAGGAAATTTTCGTTGTATCTTAGAAAATTGAGATCAGAAGAATCTATGGCTGAGAAAATTATTCACTTTGCTTTTAAGATATAGTCCGGTAGCCAAAGGGGTGAACCTGGATTTGCGGTATATAGAAAATGTTTTGACTGATCATGGTAGCCAACACCTTCAGAAACCAGAATCAGGTTGATGCCACCTTGTCACCCTTGGGCAACTCTCAGAATTCAAGATGGTGTCCAAGATGGCGGAATGCCATGTTACAAGAGAATAGTCCCGTTCAAACCTATGCATTCATGCTATAAAATAGCTTGTGATATGTTCAGAAATGCTCAGAGAGTATGTCCAAAGAAAATAATGAGTGATATTTACAATATTTCATTGTAAATCTTCAAAAATCTGGTAAATCTTTAAAATCTTACCCCACCCACCCCATTTTGCATAGAAAAATTAAGTTTTTCGCAACACTGTTAACATTTCTCGTATTCCATTATGATTATATACTCTGATTATTTTGATGAATAAAAAACGAGTATTTGGAATGACAAACCTGGCAAAATGGTGTCTCTGACAATTCAAAATGGTGCCAAAGATGGCGGGAAATTTAAGTGTTATTTTATATCAAGTTATATTTTTATACAAAACTTCCAAAATGTTTTGAAATGTCTTTAAAATGCGTATAACCTGTTATGATGTATTCATGTAAAGTGATAAAAGCGTCTAGTAAATATTAGTTGTATTAATTAGCTGTATTTCTACCAGAATCTAGGACTGTCTTAAGATCTTACCCCACCCACTGCATTTAGAATGGAGAAAATCTAGAAATATACACTTTAATTGGCTAATTTGTAATCAAAAGGGCGCCCAAGATGGCGGAAAAAGATGATTTCATACAAAGTAACAAGGGATGTCTTTTGCTTTAATACCTATTTCCAAATATTATGTTAGAAATATTTGAGTGTATGTTAACCCAATGTGCTTTTATAAGCTTATTATACATCACTATTTGCAAACAAAGTAAAGACAAGATCATTTAGTTTTTATTTTGCCCCATCCACTCATATTTGCATTATTTGAAAAACATTCTAATCTTAATTTAGGGGCGAAGCTAGCCTAAAAAGATATGGATACAAACAATCTAGGGAGTCAGGGGGTATCCCCCCCCCCCCCCCCCCCCTGATAAATTGGAAAATAATGAATTTGGTGGGATTTGTGGAAATGGATATGAATAGCTTTACTTTCGTTTATCAATTTCGGCTAAATTACAAACCACACTTTTGGACTAAAATTGTTTTTGGTCAAAATGATGTAGACTCAGCTGCGTACTCGCAGATAGGCAGCTACGCTCCTGTAATTAAACCGTAACTTACAGAATAATCATTCAGCAACTATACCTACGATCTATCTAATTATTGCCTTTTACAAAATCGGATAAGTTTTCATTGCAATTTCATATTAACTTCTCACTCTTTCTAAATCCTTTCCAAGATAACACATGGTTGTGTTTCGTACATGTACTAGTTGTGACATCTGTCTATTATTGTAATACCTAACCTCCTGCTGATTTGGGAAGAATGATATTGATATAAAAAGCTCTTCCCTCAAGAAACATTCGAAACCACATTCCAGTAAGCCTAAACACATGAGGCCATGTACTAAGACATTTCGAAACTTTTTCACAAGTAGGCATGAAATGACAACAGTCAATATGCAAACATCTTTTATACTGAACAGCTTAGGGGATAGAAATTCGTAGGTGATGCAAGAAAATATGACGTTTGTTAATGTTTGATGCCACATGCTGACAACTCAGAGATAAGTAATGGTACCAGTTTGTAGTTGAGGACCACAATATCTCGGTTGCATCCCATTGTTGCATGCACTGGTACCATGTTCTGTGTATATTAAGCAATCGTAGCAATAATGGCAATTAAAGTATGGCTTTAACCGAGGTATGGCAGTGTTATTTTTATTATTGTTTTCATGTGTAAATGAAAAGCAAATAAATGATAATGAAACATTGAGGGAGGAGATCATGTATACTTTCATGATCCAAATAATATTGCATTTATGTACCATTTTGAAAATGACAACCTTTAACAAAGTTTGAAATCATAAGGAATAGAAGTCACTAAAAGAAGTTGTTGTGTAGCCTATATGCATATTAACTTAAACCCAAGTTATTCAATGAGAGTAATATATTAATTTGTTGGAAGATTAGCATTTGGGTCCTCCTCCCGACCCCTGGAAATCGCCCCATCCCCATTCCATCTGGAATTCATTCGCATTGAAACATTTTTCGATTTCAAAGGGATACCAAACAACCTCGAAACTACACAGATGGTGAACATAATCATTGTCAAATCTGAAAACAAGGAAGAAAACGCTGAATGAAGGATGAATATCCTAACTTTTTTCTAATGCTGAATCAGATGATGAGTTAGAACTTTGGAATAGGCATAGACTTGCAGAAGGTTTATGGAGAAGAAAAACCCTTTGCTCTGCAAATTCCTTTTTCTGTACAATGTATACTATAAATTGCATTCATTTTTAGCTCGACTTTTCGAAGAAAATGAGAGTTTATACTGTCACCCGAGCGTCGGCGTCGGCGTTGCACCAAAGGTTAAAGTTTTTTTCAAACATCAATAACTTCCATACTATCAAAGGGATTCAACCCAAACTTTGAATACTTATTCACCATCACACCCTCTACCTTACTATCAGGGCCCATGACCCTGGGACCACTCCATTTGGAGTTATGCCCCCTTTATACTAAGCAATTTAGAAAGTCGAGCGCGTTGTCTTCGGACAGCTCTTGCTCAATTAAAATGCGAAAAAAGTATTATGATAAAGAAATATTCACAAAAAGCATTGGACGTCAATTTGAATTAACATCAGATTCTCATCCATGAGATCCCGAGTTCAATCCCCAGTCGCGACAGATATCCTTTCTGACAAACTTGTCTCCCACTAACTATTTGATAATCGTTAAACAATTGGAACCTGTGTAAGGGTGTTGTGATAGCACTGGTATGAGAAACAACAGAAATTCACAGTTAGGTGTTAACCTTCAGCGATAAGACCATATAAGTTTAAAGAAACGTTCAATCCCAATCAATCAATCAATTATTCATTCAATTAATCAATCAATCAACGGGATCTAATAGTTTATCTTTCACTTTCCTTTTAGGAAGTTTCATTGCAAACATAGTGATAAAGACACAGCCAATTAAAGTGTATATTTCTAGGTTTTCTCCATTCTAAATGCAGTGGGTGGGGTAAGATCTTGCGACAGTCCTAGATTCTGGTAGAAATACAACTAATTAATACAACTGATATTTACTAGACGCTTTTATCACTTTACATGAATACATCAAAACAGGTTATAAGCATTTTAAAGACATTTCAAAACATTTTGGATGTTTTGTTTGAAAATATAACTTGATATAAAAACACTTAAATTTCCCGCCATCTTTGGCACCATTTTGAATTGTCAGAGACACCATTTTGCCAGGTTTGTCTTTCCAAATACTCATTTTTCATTCATCAAAATAATCAGAGTAATTAATCATATGGAATACGGGAAATGTTAATAGTGTTGCGAAAAACTTAATTTTTCTATGTAAAATTGGGTGGGTGGGGTAAGATTTTAAAGATTTACCAGATTTTTGAAGATTTACAATGAAATATTGCGAATATCACTCATTATTTTCTTTGGACATTCGCTTTGAGCATTTCTGAACATATCACAAGCTATTTTATAGCATGAATGCATAGGTTTGAACGGGACTAATCTCTTGTAACATGGCATTCCGCCATCTTGGACGCCATCTTGAATTCTGAGAGTTGCCCAAGGGTGACAAGGTGGCATCAACCTGATTCTGGTTTCTGAAGGTGTTAGCTACCATAATCAGTCAAAACATTTTCTATATACCGCAAGTTCGGGTTCACTTACAAAATGCAGTTTGGCTACCGGACTAATAAGAAATTTCATCGGTACAATGTCTGCGTTTCTTGAATAATAGAATCCTTGTTTTAACGATAATCCGATATTCTACAAGATATATATGTACAGGTACTTTAGCTTGTCTTTGTGCAATAGAATTTTCATGAGCCTTTCAGGAGTTATGCTTCACTTCATTCTAAACAAATCCGGTTTCGACCTCCATTTTACAAATAACGGCAAGGGAAAACATTAATTGCCCTTTATTAAAGGAGCATATGCTTAGTTGTTCTGATGCAAACATGTTCTAGGAAAAAGTCTCCTCTACAGAAGACCTATTCCCTATGCGTTTGAGCTAAATATTTCAAGTAGTCAACCCCTAATGAGATTCACGCGACGAAGGAATTATTCGGGCGACGTCGTAATAACGTTCCGCAGCCGAATGTTGCCTTTTAAAATAGGTCGTAACGAATGTTAACGCCATTGCACGAAAAATTTCGACGTTGTGTTAATAGTCTACGGACTCTAATTCACACGGGCTCTAGAAAATGGTTTTGATGGCATTCTTTGTTAATGTTCGGCATCCATGCTAATAATATTCTTTGGGGTATGACAAAACCTCCCAAGGTGGATGCCCAGTCTGAAACTTCGAATTAAGGTCACAGCAAGGTCAAAGGTCAAATGGGTACAATTTCATATTAAAATAGCCATTGTGATAATTTTATTTGCTATACATGCTGTATTATTAATTCTAATTGTGCTAAATTTGCTGAAAACTACATCATAGACATAATTCTATTGAAAAGATGAGTTTTTGTGAATATTTTGACTATTATGGGATAGAAAAATGTACTTTCCAAAGCTAAAAACGGGTTACTTCTGAATATTTTTGACGTTTTCAGTCTTTTATCAACGGTATTTGCCACGATGCCTCAGTCATAAGCATTTCTTAATTTGTGATTGTGTCCTCTATATTGTGTAAGGGTCTGTGTACATCTAAGAAATTATCCCAGTTCTACTGTGGTCTATCTTTATTTAACCACGGTTCTAAGTAATGCAGCAAAATCTACCACAGGGTCCATAGTCGGTGAAACAAAATTCCATTCCATTTTGAAGCTCAGTAAGTGTCCCAAATGCTATCTAGTAACATGCTATGCTTATCCCACTTCATTACGTCTGCTGTAAGCATGGGCTAAGGTAACTGCACTTGAAATGGCAATATTTTCCTGTGCAGGAATGGCCGCAGAAGTTGCATCTCTTCCAAAACGTTTTGCCCTCATTAACATATCTTTGCTAAAATAATTCAATGACAAAGGTCAGAACAGAACGGTGAATGCAATTTCGCTGTTATCTTTTGTGGAACTGCAGAATTATATTTGTTTGTTTCTTATGTTTCCAGAACAAGACCAGTCCAGATATCAAAATATCTGTACAATTACATTAACCCTTTCCCAAACGAGACCTGGTTTTGACGTCCCTAGTAGAAAGAGCCTGGGAAAACATTGACGCAAAAGAAGAAAATGCTGGCTATAATTATGATACACAAACACATTCCAGTATTCGTAAAGATTCGTTTTGTCGGCTGCAGGAGCTTACAAATTGGAGCTCCATAAGATTATGTTGTTTTGGAAAGAGTTAATGGTACCTTTAAATTTGACGACAATGCAATCAATGAAAAATGATGACATTTAGCCCTAGTGCCACAGGCGCCTCGAGATAAGACACCTGAATGGTCGAATAATATCATGGAATTATTTGTCCGTCCGTCTTTCTACTCCTCCATCTATATGTTAGCAATTTCTTGTGTGCTCAACTCCTCTTACAGTTTTTATTGGAAGATAATCAAACTGGGATATCTGTTCATCTAAGAGGCATTTTATCTTTAGAACAAGTACTCAGCTGTCTTTCAGGTCTTTCAATCTGAGCAAATCGACTTCACTATGGCCAGCCTTAAATGGAAATTTTAGATACCATGAACAAACATTTTGGGGTAAACAGCAACTCTTCAGCAATTTTGGAAAGGTGCACACTGTCATGAATTATATGGGGAATCTTTTTTAAGAAGAACATTCTGATTTGCTAACTCTTTACCTGAAGATAATAATCACTACTTGGCTTCTTTTGAATAAGGTAAACCAGAATAAGCTCCTTGTGGTCAAAAGTATTTTAGGATTTTAAAATAAAATTGTCAGTCTTTCTCAAACTTGTTTACAGCTTGCAAATCACGAGGAAGCTCCCTCATAGAATTCTCTTATTATGAAAATCCATCTTTTCCAGTTGTACTTGGTTGGAAATTAATATTTCACAGCAGTACTAAATTCCAGGTTGCATCAGTTCTAAGAACCAAATTGCAGCTAACATGGGGGGGGGGGGGCCCAAAGTTGTCCAAAAATACTGAATTTTCTTTATTTTACACTATTTTTTTTGGGAAAATCCAAATTAGCCCTCCCAATATTCAGGACAAGGGCTTTAGCCCCCCTCCCCCCCCCCCTCATGAAATTGCTTCTTACGAGCCTGGCTTCAGATACAAAAGCAAAAGTCTATGCTATCATAGTTGATGGATCAGCTGTGATAAACACATAGCCGCTTCGTACCTCCAAATGCTTTAGGAACATGCAGCCGAATGTGCTGTTCCTTCAGTTAAACCTTCATGGGCATTCACAGGCTAACTGATTTGATTTATCGATGTAGACATATACACCATTATGAATGCTGAAAAAAGGTCAAGGCATGGTCAAGACATCAAATACAGAGTGATTGACAAAGCATTTCACCTTAAGTATGGCATATATTTTGTTGAGACAATGACAACAAGACTGATTTCAACACCTTTCAGGCTGAAGATTGTTCAGATGTGTCGGCAAAATATTGTCACTGTTACTGTAAAAGGGGAAGAAAGGGTTATAGGTAGCCAGTCTTGAGGGAATTGCGCCTTGTAATCATGCACATATACATGTTTGATAATTAAAGTCAGCAGCACAGACGTCCTTATGATAATAACCAGTGTATTTCAAAGACTAAATGGTATTGGTATTAAGAAGCTTTTGTTTAAGGTATAACCTTATGCTAAACGCCACTATATATAATGCACTGGTTTTTTAAGGAAGAAAGAGAGGGTCTTTCATGCTTTCACTGTCTGTGATGTTGTTTCAGCTTTACGGTTATAGGACAAGGGGCCCAGTTCTTTTCTTTTCATCATAAAAAGCTATATGATGCATAATGCCCCAACTAGTGCAGCTTTGGAAAGGTCTACTTTGTACCACTGCGGCCAAATAACTATCACCAAAATGGAAGTACTAACCTTTCCTAAATAGGAATGTAAGCAATTAAGAATCATATAGCATATTGTCTGGATTTGGATTAACTTGTGTCAATTATTGTGAATACAAGAAGTCATGCAAAGATTGATGTTATAGGCTTAGCCTACGCATCCCTGGATTTTGCAGATGTACATTCTGACGCTTCAAGAAATCATAGTGGTGAGCTATGCACGCTACGATTTAAAGAGACCAAGGTCAGGTAATTTATGCATCCAGGCTTACGAGCATACGTCTTACATCACATTATTTCTGACCAAAATGAAAGGAAGCATAGAACTGGTACTAAGTATAACAATTCCTATTGAGAAATATTTACCATAACCATTTCTAAAAATTAAAAGGGTCTTAGTTTAAATGATTGCGTTTTGAAGTAGAAAGTCTGCATGCATTTTAATACAATTGTCTGGACAGAAACAATGTGCCTCTGGGTTAATAAATTCTCTTTTTTGCCAAAAAGTATTGTTCACAATATAGAAAATAGTAATTTTATGAATAGAACATTTCAAAATTATGTTATCTTGTGTTTAAAAACATACATTTTGTTATAAAAAGGCGGCCAACCATATCAGATTTTATAGTAAAAGTTGTATTTTCCACCCCTCAATGGCTGCCATCTTGGAAAATAGTGGCCATCTTGTTATTTTTGTGCATAAAACATTCTAAAATTCTGTTTTCTCAAGTTTGGAAACATTCATTTTGTTGTGAAGAGTAGAAAAATCGGCCAATTACATTAGCTTTTATGGTAAAAGCGGTATCTTTCACACGTCAATGGCGGCCATCTTGAAAAATTGCGGCCATCTAGACTTTTTGAGTGGCTAATGGGTTTTTATCAAACTGTATGGTCTTATAAATGTATGTACCAAGTTTGATGTTTTCATCATCAAGTACATGATGTTTGCACTTATCTGCTTAGCTATTTGCCAGTTTCGCACGTTTGAACGTAATTTACCTGTGACCTGATTTTGATCTCGAATTCGAAACAGACACTAAGCATGCATCATAACTTTGTTTGAAGTAATCTAGAATATTTCTAGCATTACTACCTTTAATTACAAGAATGCCTTGGGTTATATGTGTGTAATAATAGAACTAAACCTTTTACTCAAGTTCAATCAAAATTTCGTTAATTATCATGCTTTATTTTGTTATTGGCCTGCGCGTTTTTTAGATTAAGTATGGTAAAATAGTGTTTGAAAATGACAATATAGGCTCTGTGTGAGCCTCTGTCCATTCCTGATTCAATTTATTTGATTTCGTGTACATTGCTTTCATTTTGTGTGGACGCAAATAATTCTGCTTTATCTACAAGCCATTTTTTCTTGATTTTTGCACTCATTGACCTTTGACCTCACTGTGACCTTAAATCGAAAAATCACGCTGGGCATCCACCCCTATCTTGTTTGTAATAGTCTAAGGAACAATTCTAACATGGATGCCGAGCATTAACAAAGAATGCCATCAGGAGTCACCGTATGATTTATAGTCCGTAGACTATAATCTCATTATGGGTGGACTACCTTTTAAAGAAATTCTATAAAGCGACTTTAAGACGGTGTAGATCTTTTGGTCTTTTATGTGATTTTCGTGGTCTACAGCATCCTTCAATTTGGATAATCCTTGAATTCTACTGTTTAGGAAATGGTTCCGATGACAATCCATTATACAATCTGGGTACATTTTGTAATTAGCAATATAACAGTAATGGAACTGCTGATGAATTTTTGATACCGCAAAATGTTTATGACATGTTTTAAAGGTGTTTAACTGTTTCCAACACACTGACACTTTGACTTTCTACAACGTCACAGGTTTGGAAAACTTTTTGGAAAATGAAGAAATTGCTTGTGACAAGCAATTTCTTCCTTTCCCAAAATGTTTTTTCCCTTCAACACCAAAACATGTGACATTTTGATACCACAAATATCTTATGATCTGTTTTAAAAGTGTTTAACCCTTTCCAGTACAACGACTCTTTGACTTCATACAGGATAATGGCATTGGAAAACATTTTGGAAAATAAAGAAATCGCTTGTGACAAGAAATTTCTTCATTTCCCGAAATGTTTTCTTCCTTTAAAGACCAAAACACATGAATTTTCACGTGCAATTTAATTTACTGGAAAGTGACATCTGCAACATAATTGATGATTTTGCCATGTTTGGTAATAGGTTTTAACCCTTTCCTCAACAACCCTTAGACGTTCGCAGTAAAAGCCAGAATATTACAGGAAAATATCCACAAGCGTTATTAACGAAATTTATAAAGACAAACAAAAGTGATTGGTTATGAAATAATTTAATGAAATAAATATAGACTATGATAGTATTTACTTCTTATCAAGCAACGAATCTAAATCTTTAATCACATTCGAGGTTTTCAGGAGTGCCTGTCTAACAGCATTAAACCCTTCCAGGCTAGACATTCTGGAGTTGTCCTGTGGTACGAAACTCCTGATTGGTTTATTTTGACCAATCATACTCGATGGCACATGGAATCTTTCTACAGGGACACTGGTTGGCTGACACTGACCTATGGGATTAAGTCTAGCAGAAGTGGGCGGAATATGGGCGTGGTTTGTGGAATCCACTACAGACCCAGTCTCTAAACGTACAGACGACAATGTCGAGTTATCTGCAGTGTTATGAAAACTATGTTTATTAGGAGGGGAGTGTATCTGAACACTTCTGGCTGGTGTATTTAGTTTATAACAATCACGGTCCGAGTTTGTATGGTTGTCAACATGGCGCAGTATCCCTGGTCGTACAATAGACTCTTTGTCACCAGATGCTGGATTTGAGGATGCACTGCCATTCTTGTTTAATACTGTATTGTCTACTACATCTGATCATTTGTTAAGGGAAATGAAAACACTACTTAGCCTACCAAAGTTCTTCCTGGAAATTATGTTACCGCTACCAAATTCACCCATGCGGTGAAGCCTTTCCCAAATACCTAAATTTTAAGGTTGTCCATTTGAAAGCTGCTGCAGACGAGTGATTCATTACCTTTGTTTGCAGAGGTATAATCACAAGAATGTTATTGTGGTTTCAGTCTTTTTCCAAATTGATTAATTTGTAAACAAATTTTACCAAATTTGAATCAAGTGATACCATAAATGCAACGTACCAGTAATACATCATAAAGGATACAGTTGAAACATTTGATCTTCTGAAGCTCTCTATCAACACACCTAAAATAAATCAGAAATAATAATATTGTTGTAAATACACATCTCAAAGGAATTAAAGGGTCAGAACATTATTTTTCTAGAGTGGACTTAAACCCTTTCCCAAACAGGACCTGGTTTTAATGTCCCTAATAGAAAAGGCCAGGGAAATCATTGAGGCAAAATTGCCGCAGATCAAGGATTTCTGTGAGGGAATTGTCTGATGTTTGCCATTTGGGACTGCTCTGATGAAACCTGATACATTAACAAATTGGCAAACATTAGACTAGTCTAATTTGAATGCTGCTAGAGACAACAAAATTGGTGTTGATAAAGAACTTTAAATGCACACAACAAAACTGGTGTTTACAATTATGGAACACATTGAGGAGAGAGAAGAAAATGTTGCTTAGCCACATTTTCTACTTTTGTCTTCACATTTCATTGCTATATAATTGTATATAAATCATATCTTTGTCAACATGTTTTGTGTTATCTGCATAAGCTTTAAAATGGGTTGGTTTGGTTTATTGGAGTTTTACCCCGTTTTCAACTACTAAGGTCATATCACAGCGGCTGGAGCACCTAACCATGGATTCCTGTCGTTTCTCATACCAGTACTACCACAACACCATTACTGAGCCTCCAGCTGCTCCCCCACATAGGTTCACGATATCAAACCATTGATGGGTGACATTTTTGTCAGTAAGGGTATTTGCCGCGGCCGGGTATCTAACCCGGGACCTGAGAGGCAGATACGCTACCACTTTAAAATGGACCACTCAAAATATTATTTGGGTAAGTGTTTTAACAATTGACTGTTGTCATGAGAACACCAACAGCTATTTATTGTTATTTGTATGGGAAACAATAAATACTCACACATTCATGTTATTGTCCAGTCTTTCTTTATAAAATGTCTTTCGTTCACCTGGAGAGCTGTTCACCCAATCTGACCATTCTTTAGCCATCTGGATATATCTAAAATATGAGCTCCAGATAAGAGGGGGTGATGACTTTTCAAACTGCAGTAATTCTGTTATTGTTCATCAAACCCTATGTTGTGGGTACTCATTTGTATCGTCTCGCTGAGACGATTCAAATGAGTACCCACAACATAGGATTTGGAATTGAAATAACAAAGTCAGAATGTCTTCACCCCCAATTATCTGTAGCCCTGTCTAAAATATGAACATGAAAAAGATTTTATTTGTTGGAGTATTATGCCGTTTTCAACTGCTATGGTCATATCATGGCGGCTGGAGCATCGAAAGTGGTTTTCTGGTATTTCTTTCACTAGTACTAGGGTGATTTCAAAAATAAAGAGGATTTTTTTTCAAAGTGAGCTACAGAAAATATTTTAAAAGCTTTTGGTGAACTTTTTGTCCTTAAATAAGTGTTGCCTTAGTGTTAAGATGTCTACAAAATTTCATGAACATATCTTGATAAATAAAAATTTTATGACCAAAAATGATGCTAAAATTGTCCCTAGTGAAACGATTTTTGTGTGACATTTTCTGATAACATCATTATTAGGACTGTTATTACATAAACTGTAGGTATTTGGTGATGGAATCTTAGTATTTAAACGAAACTTTGACTTATAATCTTTATCTTCTTAAAGGTTTCAGATGCATTTTACCTTATTTAGACTATACATTCTGGGTTTATAACAAACAACATGCTGACGAAAATTTAGTCAAAATTTACTTGATTCTCAATTTATTTTGGTCTTATTTGATTTCTGTAGAATTGCAACCTGTTAATCAAGTTAATTTGATGATTTTCATATTATAAGATTAAAATAAGCATAAAACTATTGTTGCATGTCTTTACACTTTGATCTGGTAGAGCTATATCTGTAGGTACCCCAAATTGTCCCCAGTGAAACATTTTGTGTTTGGGAGCTTATATTTTTTCCCCATCTTTTTCAAATGTGCAGTCTCATATATTTTCCAAGAGAGTTTGTGCCAAAAAGATCACCAGCAATAGAATAAATGAGAGGAGGATGTGCATTTGGTATCTGTCATCCGAAAACAAATGTCCCCAGTGAAACGCAATTTTGCTGCATGGCACTATATCAGTCTAAATGTTAAAATATCTTAAGTTTAGGATGTTGCCTGGTTACTTCTGATTACTTGTTGTAAAGATAGGTTATTTTCTAATATTTCACAAGAAATTTTTCTTGATATCCCTATGGTGAAGGTAAAATATCAAAGACATCATTTTCTAAATTTCTGACAGCAAAATTGTACTTATATATTGACATTAAATCTAGAAAGCAATTGCCATGTTTGAAATTATAGAAAAAATGAACTATGAACAATAACAAACTAGTCTTATTTATCCTGAGCCTAACAATTTTATGTCCCCAGTGAAACGGTTTCAGCTGCATTTGTATCTGGTGACATTTTTTCAGAATCTTTTTCTATTTCAATTTGTATACACCTTTAATTGAGTCTTTGGACAATATTCTTTACATTAAAACTAAACAAGAATCAAATTGAATTCTTCTACTATTTATTTCGGTATCTTAACTTTTAAAATGTAGGTGTAGCTTAGAAATATGTGCCAGTTGGTTGTTTCAGACCATGGAAATATACCAGAATTTATTAATCTATAAGGCATTGTCAATGATACATGCAAAATTTATGTACATTATATCAGCTTCTAAAAAGAAGAAGGCTTAAGGCAATTTTTTTCATATTTTTGTCCCCAGTGAAACAGACTTTCCAGTTTCTTTGATGCCATGTAAACTACTTGTGGCTACTTGTAGAAAAACGGCTTTTGGCTAATCTATAGCTATGTGTTCATGGTCACATCAGATAGAACTACAGCTGTTGTCCTAACTTATTGCATCTTTTACAGAAACTTTTATTAGTGATAAAGGAAAAACCAGAGCAAAATTCTACTTCAAATTGTCATAAAATTTGATACATCTCACAGAAGTAGCAAATTTTTGTATCGGATTGTAGCTTTACATATGCTTTAAACTTAAAAGACAAATAATCTTTCAATTATATAACTTTTCCAAGCTTTAAGATGTCTAGAAAAAATTAGATATCCTTAAAAAATGAGTCAATGGATTTGAACAAATTCAAAATTAAAAAGGAAATAGTCTTTGTCCTTCACCTTCCCATGTATATTTTCTGAAATTTTGACATATTAGCAAAACATTTCTAGAGAAAACATCAGCAAATAATAATTTTAATTTTTGACACCCAATGTCACACTTTATCCTCTTTTTTTTTGAAATCACCCACTACCACAATATCCAAACGGAGCATACAGCTGCTCTCTCACATAGATGATTCACACCCATTAGTGAGAGACAAATGACTATTATCAAATGTCAAAGCAGTAGCAGAGCAGTAGTTCAAACTTGCGACCCCGATTGACAGACTCTGACGTTACCAACTGAGCTATTGGGGCTTGGCACCATGAAAAACATGCCTTTGTGAAATACAAATGCCCCTTAAATGGCCAATGTCTTTGGACTGACAGGCTGACGGACAGACAGACTGACATGAGTAAAACAATATGCCCATGGTCTTTCAATATGGAGGCATAAAAATTCTAAATATAATTATCTTGTTTGACATATAACGTCTTAGCCCATTACCAGACGGGAAAACTTAGACTGGTCCAAAATCAAGGTGTTGCAGGCAAAAAATTTATAGAGAATGAAATGTATGATTTGGTAACTAATGTTTAAGAAAGGTTTGTCTATCTGTATTTGATCAAACTTCGCAGCAGGACCACTAGAAAAGTGTTTGGCTTACAGCTTGCTACATACTGTGTTATGGGCCAATGACTGTGGCCACAGCTATGCTAGTCTTGTAAAATACTATGTGTACTTTCCTACACACACAATTTCTTATCTTTCTTGTGAAATATCAATGTTACTTACTTTTTATACTGTCCAGGATGGCTAATATCCACCATCTGATAGTGACCATTAGGCAGTAACAGTCGACACATTCCTGCCTTCTTATTGGGTACTAAAACACTGCCCTACAAGTGAAAACAAGGGATGTTTGTAAAACATATACATCCCCTTAAAGGCCAATCTTTGATGCAGCCATCAAACATTTGAAGCAGTCAGATGGCAGTATTTACCAAGCACGACCATTAAGAAGTAACAGACTGCTTTCTTGTTTGGAACTAGAAGATAATAGATAAATAATCTAGAAAATAGAACTGTCCCAAAGCAGACAAATGCCCCACCACACACACCCACACACACCCACACTAGCACCTTGTCACTGAAAAAGTGCTATAGGTGAACCGGTTCTTGGCTAAGAGCAAAGAAACAGATTTTAAACAAAGTCTGATTGTGACCTTGACCTTTGACCTTCGTGACCTAAAAACAATAGGGCATCTTCTTGGGTCACGGGCAACAACTACATGTAAAGTTTCATGATCCTAGGCCAAACGATTCTAGAGTAGGATCATGGAAACAAGAGATGTTTGTAAAACATATATGCCCCCTCAAGGGCCTACATTTGATGTAAGTCAAAGTCCAAGGTCAAGTTAACAAGGTCCAAGGTCATGGTCAAATATGAAAGGTCTTGGTAGGAGGTGTCTATGTGTGAAATATCAAAGCTGTATATGTAAAAGTAAAATGAAACATAGGCCAGGTTAAAGTTTTTAAAAGTAGGCCAAATGCCAAGGTCAAGTTCATGGTCAAATGTGAAAGGTCTTGGTTGGAGGTGTCCATGAGTGAAATATCAAGGCTGTAGGCAGATTTAGGAATTACTCAATTTCTAGGCTCACCGGTGACCCGTGACGATCTGTAATCGGTATGAAGGCCAGGAGTTTATTCTAGGCTACTTTTACAGCAGGGGGCAATAAATCTCCTGACCACAACTGATTTGGAATGTGATAAGAAGCTGCAAGTGTAGCATATTATGTTTCTTATCAGAGATGAAATCAGTTTTAACAGATATAAATGTATTATGAATATAATTTGATTCTTATAATAGTACTCAATATTTTTTATGAAACATGTGTGTACATTAAATTGACTGACTTTGGCTTGATAGAGTAAAATAATAATTATAAAAAGATTTAAAAAACATTGTTCAAGCAAAAGATGCAATTTATGCTAATTCCATGTATTTCATTTGCCTCAATATTTCTCGCAATGGAGCATATTTTACAAAATTGTTATAAATCTTTAAGTAAGTCTATTCCAAAATTTCCTGTTTTTTGTCAGCCACAATAGGAAAACTATTAGAGAACATTGAGACAAAGGTTGCATTAATGCTTATACCAAGTAAGCATTGAGGTAAAGAGGAAAATACCGACTCCAAGTATCCATTTAGTGCTCTTTATCTTGATTTCTATTAGCCTATATTCAAAAGATGTAAATCAGCATCTTTATTGTTGCACTAGCGTATACATTCCAAACAGCATCACGTAAGGCTGATGTGTGGATATACAAGTTAAAATGTGATCGTTTCAGCACAGGAAAAATACAGAAAAATATTACCTGCATTTTTTTCTTCTCTTTCATTAATTATTTTCATAGACTGTAATTTCTAAGAACTCTAAAATTGGGTTTGGTAGGTGATTTACTACGTCAGACGCACCTTCTGACAACTTTTAGAACATGAAACGATTAAAAGAACTGCATTTAAATATGTCTTAATAATGATATCATCGTCAAAAGACTTGTACAGCCTTCAATCATATCGCCTAACAATACTCGTCCATAGTTGAAATATCTTGGAAACATTGAAAGAAAAGAAGAACTTGCTGATCATTGATTTTTCATTTTCATTCAATATTTTCTATAGGTCTAAAAATCTGTACCTTTTTGTCAGTTGTTTTGTAGTAAAATTTGGAACCCTTAGCTTTCAGGACAAATGAGGTAATATAAATGAGTATGTTGTAGAAAATACTGCGGTTCAGTTTTTTTCCACAGTGTCAGAAAGTCTGTTAATCTTATTGTTTAAGAATTGTTTATATTACTTAAAAGTATTGCCATACATTTAGCACATTTGTCCTTTTTGAGGAATCAGGTTCTTAACTAAAGAAAGAAAAGAAACAATATATGTACGGATTCATCTCGCGGGAAATTAAAAATGGTTGGATTTTTTGTCCTCTTGTTTACCAACTTACAAAATGAATTTAAGAAATTATACCATTATGTTACATAAAAGCAACACTTCAATATTTTTATGGCGAACAATCTTGTCTGAACTGGTTTCTTAAACATTTTTTACGGAAAAGGTGAAATTGCTAATACATACCTTATTTTCAGTTCATGCAATGCAACTATATCATGAAATTTCGTGATCTCTTCAAACACCATGATTTAAACTATTGGTGATGAAAACTATGTTTTGAAACCCATTATTGCATAGTGACGCCTTTAGACTCCCTCACAAGAAAAGGCTTGGGAAAACATTGTTGAAAATGAAGAAATTGCTTGTATCAAGCAATTTCTTTGTTTTCACAATGTTTTCTAACCCAAAATGTTTAGATTTTTGAAATTTCACCAGCTTGAAATTGTCGTCTGTAGCACCTTTCAAATTGGAACAATCCAAAATTTTGACGTCTCCGGTAATGGGTTAATCAAAAGAAATACATCTTTCTTAATTTCTCTAAACTTGAACAAGTATACTGTGATTCATTCCCAATGAATATTCGGTATTCAGAAAAGGAGATGGGCATAACAACCGGAAAGAATGTTAAGCAGTTAACTTGCTGGAGAAAGGTCACTGCTAGGGCTTATCAGATAACATACCATGAATGATCTACTGGCTTCCTGGAGTGTCTTAATGGATTGTGTTACATAATTTACTGACCAGAGAAAATTCATCTCCCACTACATTTCCGAAGGATATCTGACGAAATGTTGACTAGTTCTCTATAGTGTAGGTGTAAAAGGACATGATATATATTCCTGGTTTCAGTCTTTTTAAAAGTAGGTCAAACTCCAAGGTCAAGGTTGCAATATTCAAGGTCATGGTCAAATGTGAAAGGTCTTGGTAGGAGGTGTCTATGTGTGAAATATCAAGGCTGTAGGTGTAATAGTACATAAGATAAAGGCTAGGTAAAAGATTTCTAAAAGTATGTAAAAATCAAAGGTCAAGGTCACACAGGCCAAGGTCATGGTCAAATGTGAAAGGTCTTGGGTAGGAGGTGTCCATGTGTGAAATATTGAGACTGTATAGGTAACAGGACATGAGATATAGGCCTAGTTTAAGTTTTTTAAAAGTAGGTCAAACTCCAAGGTCAAGGTCCAAGGTCATGGTCAAAAGTGAAATATCTTGGTTGGAAGTGACAATGTGTGAAATATCAAGGCTGTATGTGTAAAATGAAATGAAATATAGGCCATGTTATAATAATGTATTATTAAAGTAGGTCAAACACCAGGGTCAAGGTCACAAGGTCCAAGGTCATGGTCAAATGTGAAAGGTCTTGGTCGTAGGTGTCCATGTGTCAAATATCAAGGCTGTATGTGTAAAAGGAATTGATATATCAGCTAGGTTAAAGTTTTTTTAAAGTAGGTCAAAGTCAAAGGTCAAGGTCACAAGGTCCAAGGTCATGGTCAAATGTGAAAGGTCTTGGTAAGATGTGTCCATGTGTGAAATACCAAGACAGTATGTGTTATAGCACATAAGATATAGGCCCAGTTTAATTATTTTTAAAAGTAGGTCAAACTACAAGGTCAAGGCCACATAGTCCAAGGTCATAGTTGTATGTGATAGGTCTTGGTCGGAGGTTTCCATGTGTCAAATATCAAGGCTGTATGTGTAAAAGGACATGATATATCGGCCAGGTTAAAGTTTTTTAAAAGTAGGTCAAACCCCAAGGTCAAGGTCACAAAGTCAAAGGTCATGGTCAATTGTGAAAGGTCTTGGTAAGATGTGTCCATGTGTGAAATATCAAGGCTGTATTTGTAAAAGGTCATGAGATATATGCAGGGTTTAATTTTTTTAAGATAGGTCAAACTCCAAGGTCAAGGTCACAAGGTCCAAGGTCATGGTTAAATGTGAACCATGTTGATAGGAGGTATCTATGTGTGAGATATCAAGGCTGTATGTGTAAAAGGTTATGAGATATAGGCAAGGTTAAGAATTAAGTGTAAAAATCAACAAGGGGCAATAACTCCAAGAATTTGATTGGCAGAGTTACGGTTCTTGTGCACTGCACCTCTCCATAATGAAATATATTCACCTGTAAAGTTTCATGATTCTACCTTACATATTTTTTGAGTTGTGCTCTGTACAAGAATCAAGTTATAAAATCAACAGAGGGTAATAACTCTGAAAGTTTGATCGGCAGAGTTACGGTTCTTGTACACTGCACCGCTCCATAATGAGATCTATCCACCTATAAAGTTTCATGATTCTACCTTACATACTTTTTGAGTTATGCTCTGGACAATAATCAAATTTGAAAATCAACAAAGGGCAATAACTCCAAAAATATGATCGGCAGAGTTACGGTTCTTTGGCACTGCACCTCTCCATAATGAGATCTATCTACCTGTAAAGTTTCATGATTGTACCTTACATACTTTTCAAGTTATGCTCCGGACAAGGTTTGGTCTACGGACAGACCGACTGACCTACCTACACTTGCAAAACAATATACCCCCATTTTCTTCGAAAGGGGGCATAACAAAAAAGTCTACCGATGGACGGATGGACAGACCGACAAACCAATATACCCCCCTCTACTTTGTAAGTGGGGGGTATAACAACTTTTTCTTTTCCAGGATAGTCCAACAATATTTTGAAAGACAATTGAAAGTTTTCTTCTTCCCAATTGAGATGATGGTGTATGAGTAATTACTATTGTACATGTATGCATATATAAAATAAATATGCTCTTACAAAAATTGTCAACCTTATCATTTAAGACTTTGAAAAATTTCCTTAAACGTTTTTCGTGTCAATTGATTACAGTTTTTCACCAGCAATCCTTAAGTTACCAATAACCATAAAACAACATTTTAAGCTTATCCAAATTAATAGAAGTTGCAGCGGACATTTCAATTATGAAGAAATTCTTAAATTTTTAGACTTTAGGGATAGAAAACATTGTGGGAAATGAAGAAATTGCTGGTCACAAGCAATTTCTTTATCTCCAGAAGTTTTCAAAAGTATTTATCTACTGGGGCATCGAAAAGTGTCAAAATTAAAGTCATTAAATTATATTTTTTTTACATGTAATATTCCATACCTCCACTGTACTATGGTCCATACAAGATTTCAGCCTCTTGGAGAAGTCACAGGTCATGTCGAGGGCTGTTCTATCATTAAACACTATCCGTATCTGACCGTTGGACATGGCAGTAAACTTCCCATACCCCGGTATTGTACAGTCTTCTAACAACACTGTAGACATGGGCTCTTCTAACTGAAGCTCTTCATGCTGGAATAATTTAATATTAATTGATTTAGTTGAAATCCGAGCGTTCTGATTGGTTGAATTTTTTTTTCATAACTCCATGAAAAACAAGAGTTGTTGCAGACAACTTTAAATGCGTGTTTCTCACTTATTGGTAACAACTTCAAAAAACCAATAGTATTTATACTCATTAGAATAACCAATCTTGGCATCAAGACATACTTTAAAAAATTGAAATTGGAATGAAATGTCCCTTTAATATTAACCACACTGCAAAACTTTGAACTGTCCCAATTTTAAAGCGTTGAAGATGGCAATTTCGAATTGGTGAAATTTTAAAAGATATTTGTATTTTAGGTAGTCATTTACTATTTCGCTGCCAAATTTCCTGGAATTGTCCTATTTCCAATGCCAATTTTTTAAAACTTCATAAGAGGGCTTATCAGTTTACTGAATAGTGAAAAATCGTTGTTTGATAATATTAAACTGAAACTTCCAGGAATCATTGCACATAAATTGTCTTGCCTAATAGCATACTTTTTATCAGGCAGTTTGATCAGATGACCTTGCCCTTGACCTTGAATGACCTGATTAAGCTATTTTTTGGAAGTCGCCGATCGGCGACATTGGCAGTCTTCCCATGCGTCGCCTTTTGGCGACATTGGCAGCGAAAGAGTTAACTCATTTAAACTGAGTCATTCAATTTCAAACAAGTGGAAATAGGAAGACTTCAGGCGGGTTATCAGAATATCTCTAGTTTCCGCTTCATAATTTTAAAGCTTATTCAATTGTAAATTTAACAGGTAAAGCAAATGACTTTCTAATTAAGGCTCGAATATCATCCTACCTTCCAACAACAAAGCCCCGTGTTAAGTGACGGCATATTAACTTCCTGCCTAACATGAGCCAGCAGCCTGTGTGCTCGATTCATCAGACTTTTTACAGAATGATTCCCGGCAATTGATTGTGGTGGTGACTTGACTGAATAAGTTCTCTCCTCGATCTGAAATTACAATCATATTTTGGTGTTTACCAATATTTCCCTTAAAGATCCACTGCTATTCCCAGTCTTCAATGCTCCTTTAAAAGTTAAAACTATAAACCATATAAGTTGGCTTTTAGCATTTTGTTGGACTGTTTATAGACTTTAGACAGAATTCTACTAAACAAACACCTTTTTCAGAGAGAATAATGTTTGAAAACTTATGGTCATCATTTGCACAGACAAGCAACAACTGTCAACTTACAGCCAACTTTATCAAAATTGGACCAAAGGTAACAATGATTCTAAATAGATAAGAGGAAGAGAATTCCGTTAAATTGCATATCAAAACTTAAAGCTTTCTAAAACAGTAGACAGTCCCCAATTTGAAACCAGATGCAGACAACAAGGGCAAAGACAGCATAGAAAATAATGAATCAGGAGAAAACGATCATTATCGTAACCAGCATATTCCTTAGTTGCCTGAAAAAATATTCAAGTTTTTTTCTTGCGAAATCAAAACCAGAGCTTATTTGGGAAACAGTTAAGACAGATAACACTCGCCTTACAAGACCCCTCCTCCCCATCCCCTGGTCCACATACCTTATCTTTGCCAGGTATAATATGTTGGAAGAAATGTGCATTCATCCCTTGTGACACCAACACACTACCATCACCCGGGTACACTTCTACAATGTTGATAGTTTGTAGTCTAACAATTCTGTAATTGCATAATTAAAACCTGTTAATTAACTCTTATCTAAACAAGTCCAGGTATAATATGTTGGAAGAAATGTGCATTCATCCCCTGTGACACCAAAACACTACCATCTCCAGGGTACACTTCTACAATGTTGATAGTTTGTAGTCTAACAATTCTGTAATTGCATAATTAAAACCTGTTAATTAACTCTTATCTAAACAAGTCCAGGTATAATATGTTGGAAGAAATGTGCATTCATCCCCTGTGACACTAATACGCTACCATCTCCCGGGTACACTTCTACAATGTTGATAGTTTGTAGTCTTACAATTCTGGAATTACATGTTTAAAACCTGTTAATTAACTCTTATCTAAACAAGTCAAGGTATACAAGAGATGTTTGTAAAACATATATGCCCCCTCAAGGGCCTACATTTGATGTAGATAAAAGTCCAAGGTCAAGTTAACACGGTCCAAGGTCATGGTCAAATATGAAAGGTCTTGGTAGGAGGTGTCTATTGTGTGAAATATCAAAGCTATATATGTAAAAGCAAAATGAAACATAGGCCAGGTTAAAGTTTTTAAAAGTAGGCCAAATACCAAGGTCAAGGTCATGGTCAAATGTGAAAGGTCTTTGTTGGAGGTGTCCATGTGTGAAATATCAAGGCTGTAGGTGTAAAAGGACATGATATATATGCCTGGTTTCAGTCTTTTTAAAAGTAGGTCAAACTCCAAGGTCAAGGTTGCAATATTCAAGGTCATGGTCAAATGTGAAAGGTCTTGGTAGGAGGTGTCTATGTGTGAAATATCAAGGCTGTAGGTGTAATAGGACATAAGATAAAGGCTAGGTTGAATAGTTCTAAAAGTAGGTCAAACTCCAAGGTCAAGGTCCAAGGTCATAGTCAAAAGTGAAATATCTTGGTTGGAAGTGATCATGTGTGAAATATCAAGGCTGTATATGTACAATGACATGAAATATAGGCCAGGTTAATGTATTATTAAAGTAGGTCAAACACCAAGGTCAAGGTCACAAGGTCCAAGGTCATGGTCAAATGTGAAAGGTCTTGGTCGTAGGTGTCCATGTGTCAAATATCAAGGCTGTATGTGTAAAAGGACGTGATATATCAGCTAGGTTAAAGTTTTTTTTAAAGTAGGTCAAAGTCCAAGGTCAAGGTCACAAGGTCCAAGGTCATGGTCAAATGTGAAAAGTCTTGGTAAGATGTGTCCGTGTGTGAAATACCAAGGCTGTATGTGTAATATAGCATATAAGATATAGGCCCAGTTTATTTTTTTTAAAAGTAGGTCAAACTCCAAGGTCAAGGCCACATGGTCCAAGGTCATAGTCATATGTGATAGGTCTAGGTCGGAGGTTTCCATGTGTCAAATATCAAGGCTGTATGTGTAAATGGACATGATATATCGGCCAGGTTAAAGTTTTTTAAAAGTAGGTCAAACTCCAAGGTCAAGGTCACAAAGTCCAAGGTCATGGTCAATTGTGAAAGGTCTTGGTAAGATGTGTCCATGTGTGAAATATAAAGGCTGTATTTGTAAAAGGTCATGAGATATATGCCAGGTTTAATTTTTTTAAAGTAGGTCAAACTCCAAGGTCAAGGTCACAAGGTCCAAGGTCATGGTAAAATGTGAACGATGTTGATAGGAGGTATCTATGTGTGAGATATCAAGGCTGTATGTGTAAAAGGACACGAGATATAGGCAAGGTTAAGAATTAAGTGTAAAAATCAACAAAGGGCAATAACTCCAAGATATTGATTAGCAGAGTTTTGGTTCTTGTGCACTGCACCTCTCCATAATGAAATCTATTCACCTGTAAAGTTTCATGATTCTACCTTACATACTTTTTGAGTTGTGCTCCGGACAAGAATCAAGTTATAAAATCAACAAAGGGCAATAACTCAAATAATTTGATCGGCAGTGTTACGGTTCTTGTGCACTGCACCTCTCCATAATGAGATCTATCCAACTGTAAAGTTTCATGATTCTACCTTACATACTTTTTGAGTTATGCACTGGACAATAATCAAGTTTGAAAATCAACAAAGGGCAATAACTCAAAAAATATGATCAGCAGAGTTACCGTTCTTGTGCACTGCACCTCTCCGTAATGAGATCTATCCACCTGTAAAGTTTCATGATTCTACCTAACATAGTTTTTGAGTTATGCTCCGGACAAGAATCAAGTTTGAAAATCAACAAAGGGCAACAACTCAAAAAATTTGATCAGCAGTTACGGTTCTTATGCACTGCACCTCTCCACAATGAGATCTATCCACCTGTAAAGTTTCATGATTGTACCTTACATACTTTTTGAGTTATGCTGCGGACAAGAATCAAGTTATAAAATCAACAAAGGGCAATAACTCAAAAAATTTGATCGGCAGAGTTACGGTTCTTGTGCACTGCACCTCTCCATAATGAGATCTATCCACCTATGAAGTTTCATGATTCTACCTTTAATACTTTTTGAGTTATGCTCCGAACAAGAATCAAGTTATAAAATCAACAAAGGGCAATAACTCAAAAAATTTGATCGGCAGAGTTACGGTTCTTGTGCACTGCACCTCTCCATGATGAGATCTATCCACCTATGAAGTTTCATGATTCTACCTTTAATACTTTTTGAGTTATGCTCCGGACAAGGTTTGGTCTACGGACAGACCGACCGACATACGGACCGACCGACCGACCGACCTTCCGACCGACCGACACTTGCAAAACAATATACCCCCATTTTCTTCGAAAGGGGGCATAAATATGTTGAAAGAAATGTGCATTCATCCCTTGTGACACCAACACACTACCGTCTCCCGGGTACACTTCTACAATGTTGATAGTTTGTAGTCTTACAATTCTGTAATTATATGATTAAAACCTGCTAACCTAGTACCAGACAGCAAAGTTTTTGACTGTTCCAATTTGAAAGGCTTTCCAGATGACAATTTCAAGTTGATGAAATTTTAAAAATCTTTCAATTTTGGGTTAGAAATCATTGTGGAAAATGAAGAAATTGCTTGTCACAAGCAATTTCTTCATTTTCTACAATGTTTTCCAAAGCCTTTATCTTGAACGGCATCCAAAAGAGTCAATGTTTGGGAATAGGTTAATTAACTCTTATCTAAACCAGTCCTGGTAAAATATGTTGGAAGAAATGTGCATTCATCCCCTGTGACACCAAAACACTACCATCACCCGGGTACACTTCTACAATGTTGATAGTTTGTAGTCTTACAATTCTGAAAATATATGAATACAAGAGCCGTCAGAGACGGACAATGCTCCCCGAATAAGGCATTGTCACAATAAATGTATGCCATGCAGAGCTAACATAAAGCTAGCAAATGTTAAGCCCCCTTTTTGCATGACATAATTCTTATAACCAAATTTCACATAGTTTATTGTCAAGGGCATCTGATTTACTACTCAAATATGAAATTTCATCAAATTCTGACCATTAGACTACGAGAAATTAGAGAAAAACTATATTTTACCTTATGTCCCCTTTTCCCCTTCGGGGAGCATAAAAAGTGATTTATATAAATCGTGACTGATCAGACCTGTATCAGAAAATCAAAACAAACCCTAGAATGATATATTGGAAGAAAATTAATGTACCGTATTCTTATGTCACCTAGGAATATTTCTACAATGTTTATAGTTTGTAAAAATGTAAGTCAACATTTAAATCTATGAAATAATTGAAAATTTGGTGGCTTTTGGGGATTTTAACAGCAAATTCTATGAATATATCTAACTCATTCCAGAATAGAACAAGATGTGTTTTTAAAACACAAATGCTCCAAAAAGGCCAATTTTTAAAAGGCAGACAGACAGACCCACACAAGTAAAACAATATGCCCCAGTTCTTTGAATACAGGTGGCATTAAAATTGTACAATTTAGTAAAGATATTTTGTACAATAACGCACACAAATTATTAAGAGAGAGGGTGAAATGCTGTAGGATACAAAGAACACAACTGTTAAGACTGACCTATAAATGACTCCATCCACCAGTATGACCTTAAGGTGACCTTGACTGAGTGATGTCCAGTCTTCTATAGGGTTTTTACCATCATGTAATACTTTCTTACTGACTGATATAGACTAACTCACCTATAAATGACCCTATCCACCAATATGACCTTCAGGTGACCTTGACTGAGTGAGGTCCAGTCTTCTATAGGGTTTTTACCATCATGTAATACTTTCTTACTGACTGATATAGACTAACTCACCTATAAATGACCCCATCCACCAATATGACCTTAAGGTGACCTTGACTGAGTGACGCCCAGTCTTCTATAGGGTTTTTCCCATCATGTAATACTTTCTTATTGTTGTGTGTCTTGTTTAATAGATAAACTGAGTTTCACCCTCTTTATTAAACTAACCTATAAATCACCCCATCCACCAATATAACCTTAAGGTGACCTTGACTAAGTGACGTCCAGTCTTCTATAGGGTTTTTACCATCCTGTAATACTTTCTTATTGTTGTGTGTCTTGTTTAATAGATAAACTGAGTTTCACCCTCAAACTCACCTATAAATGACCCCATCCACCAATATAACCTTCAGGTGACCTTGACTGAGTGACGTCCAGTCTTCTATAGGATTTTTACCATCATGTAATACTTTCTTATTGTTGTGTGTTTTGTGTAAATGTTGCCCATGACAGGTGAGAGGAAGAGGACTCGGTACATCTGAGTGAATGCATTCATCTTTCTTGATCTTCCTTAATTTGGAAGGGACATCTATGGATGCAGATTCTTTCTGTTTTGGATCATCCCCTTGACGGAATAATGAAAATATGTATGAAACAAGAGCCGTCATAGACGGATTATGCTCCCCGAATAAGTGTTTGTCACAAAAAAACCAATCATACATTAAGCCCCCTTTTCCCATGACGGATTTTTCGTACACACATCATTTATAGAATATAGTCTAGAACATCTTATTCATCACATAAGTACAACATTTCATCAAATTCTGCCCATTAGATGATGAGAAATTAGAGAAAAACTAATTTTTACACTAAGGCCCTTTTTTCCATGACGCAGCCTCAAATTAAGAAACGGAGAAAAACGTCTCTAGGGATTGACTCAAGGAGTTCACATGTGAAGTTTCAATGAATTTGGTCCAAGGGTTGCCGAGATCTGGCTGTGGACGGACGGACGGAAAGACGGACGGACGGAAGGACAGCATGGCGACTATATGCTCCCCCGAAATTTTTTCGGGGAGCATAATTATCGAATTGCAAATTAACCCTTTCCAAAACGACAAAAGCTTAGGGTAGTCCAATTAGAAGGCTGCTTCAGATGGCAAATTCAATATTGATATAGCTATGATTTGTGTAAAATATTGAGGAAATAGGAGAAAATACTGACAATCAGTATATTTCTTCTTTTGTCTCTATGTTTGCCAAAGCCTATTCTATTTGGGATATCCAAACAGACTAGTCTTGTTCTTGAAAGAGTTAATCATGTATCAGTCAAAATTGAAAGGCTTGTGTGTTCAAAATCAATCAGCTCTTTAAGTTGTAAGTTGTTAACACAAATTAATTGGCAGAAACTAGAATGGGGACAACATGAGCCAACACATTTTGGTATGGGTGCATGTACATTGTACTACTTAAAACATCCATGTATCATACAAGTTTATTTCTGGACAGTCATTTCAAACCTAATATGATAAATAAATAATTCTCATGTTATTGTACCTTTTTTTGTTCAACTCCTAATCATTTCAATTCCAACCATGCTTTAAATTTATGTTCTTGATTAAGAATTACTCATTTAAAGTAAGATATAAGCCTGTTTCAAATACCTATTTTTATGAAATTCTCCTTTTTCTCTGCGATGTTTTCTGCCATTTTAACGATGTGACTCCACACCAGTGGACATTCATCACGAGAAATGTGTCTCGTAACCCAACAATAACTACACCGTGTTTCACGATCTGTACGATCGCCAACACTCGACCCACTGCTGCATATGCTATCACCACTAGAGTTTTGTAGAGTGTTTTCTTCTATATCATCGCTTTTCGACAAAAAACCAGTAACTGCAGCTTCTTTAAAGCTGCAGTTACGAGTTTTTTGTTGAAAAGCATCAATATAATCATGGTGCATTCTTAATTCTCCATGAGATTTTGAGCTTTTTGATAATGGTCCTGTTCTGGTATCACTATTACAAGCATTTGATGTAGTTTGATTTGTATGAATGTCTAAATGCCCGATATCTTTCTTCTTGCAGTTCTGATTATAATCCTCCCCAAGGAAGCTCCCTTCTCTATTCACAGTCAAATGTTTAGTTCTTTTACCTTTCACATCTAAACATTGTTCTATAAAACCTAGATTCTCTATCTCCTCAGTAGGGGTCGAGAATGGTCTGAATTTGGCATCGTTATCTTTCACAGCATCAAGCGGAGTTATGGGACTTCCACTAGCATGGCTGACACCAGACGGACTCCCGTCAACACTAGCTTGTGTGATCGGTGAAATGTTCAAGTCTACATCCTCGATACCATTCCCTTCTGGGTTACATGCGATATTTCTCGCAGGAGTTTTGGCACATATTAAATCTCCATACATTTGATTGTCATTAAACCTAGCACCACTTTTGTCACTACCCTTTTCTAATTCCTGTAACTTCCCATCACTTCTTACATCCTTAACTTTAGATTTCACTGTCTCAGCTTGTCTTTGTTTCTTTAACTTCACTCTCTCCCTCTGTCTCTCTCGACTGATCAGTGACAGATAGCATACTGTAAAGTCCTTCCTATGTGGTGATAGTATCAAACTGGCAAACTCATCTACGGATGTTATTCTTACACTACCATCCTCTAGTACCTCACAATGTTGGCTTGATGGAGATTTTGGCCATGCCACTTGTAGAATTTTTGCATAAAGATTCTGAAACAAATAAATTCAAGTTAACCATTTCCAAACAACAGCGGGCTTTTGAGGTTTTGTAAAGGCTTGGGAAAACATTGAGACAAAAAAATTCAAGTTAAGCCTTACCCAAACAAGACCTTACTTGTAAAAGCCTTGTAAAATATTGAGACAAAAGAAGAAAATGCTGATCATCAGCATTTTCTCCTTTTGTCCCAGTATTTTTCGTACTATCTTATTAATACACAAATTCTTTGACAACAACTTGTTTGACAGCTGAATAAGCAGCATTTTCTCATTTTGTCTCAGTATTCTCTGTACTATCTATACACAAATTCTTTGATAACCACTTGTATGACGCCTGATGCAGCTTTCAAAGCGGAATAGTGCAATAATTTGCTATTTGGGATTGGGTTAAAACATTTATTTTACATCTATTTTGATGAAAGATACAAGCTTATTATGAGATCAGACTGGACAGCCAACTAGTCCATGGACGTCATACTGCTACTACCATCCTCTAGTACCTCACAATGTTGGCTTGATGGAGATTTTGGTGAGGCTACTTGTAGAATTCTTGCATAAAGGTTCTGAAAGGGTAAATTGTTAAGCAAATCAAGAACAAGCTGACCTTATTTATCAAAATAGTCTGTCCCTACTTGTACAAAAAATCCCCACAAAAAACAGCAATATTCCAATTCATTTTTCTAATTTTGATATCTTCTAGTGCAAGGTCAGTTACTTGAAAATGTCAAGCATTTAGATTATCGACACTCACTCAGTGGTACTTTCAAGAAACAAATAAAATTTTTGCTGTGTCCCATGAAAAATTAGGAGTAGGGGGTTCATAATGTCACAGGAAGATATTGAAAATGTTGATAATGTGCTTTGACAGAGTAAGCCTTACTTAAAATTTAATACATTTACTTATTTAAGGTAGTCTACCCCTAATGAGATTTGCGCAACATCGGAATTATTCGGGCGCAGTCGGAAACATTTGGCAGTGGAACATTCCACTGCTGAATGTTTACGACTGTGCCGCAATAGGTTTGGATACGTAACAACGCTCGAAAAAATCCAATGTTTTGTGAATCTCAAAATGGCCACATTAGGGGTATTCTACCTTAATTTGAAAGCCTTTTGGAGCCTTTTATCTGTAGCTCTGATATATTACCACTATATCATCCTTGGCAATCAGTTCATAGAATGATATATCTATGTGGAGGAAATAGACATAAAAGAGCCAAGATCTGGAAAAAAGGCCCTTGTAGCGTTTTAGAAAACTGAGTCTCCTGACCAGTGTGTGGTCAAATGCAGTTCAATAAGGGACAATACTGCTATCTTGAAGTTAGTTACTATAGGTAACGAAGAAATTATGAGAGAACAAATGGGTCCCGATCAGACTGTGCGTATGCACAGGCTGATCTGGATCCGTGTTATTCTAAAATGCCTTAAGAACAAATTTTCAGATTCTGATTCAAATATTTTGATCCAACTTTTCTATATATCCTACCACTATATCATCCTTGGCAATCAGTTCAGGACATAAGAACGGTCTCTCAGCAAACCTATTTCTGAAATCCAAGGCCGCAATCAGCTGATCTCTATACTGACTGGTCACGAAGCAACTTCTCTGTTGGACTGTAGACATTCCTAAAACATAGAAATATTTGAGACAGGATCTGGAATAAGGGCCTTCATGGCATTTAATCCATTACCAAACGGCAAAACATCGTGGGGAATGAAGAAATTGCTTGTGACAAGCAATTTCTTCATTTCCCACAATGTTTTCCTCAGCCATTATCTTGTGGGGCGTGAAAAGGCATCACATGGGTTAAGACTGGCTTTTAAAACTTTTGTCATCTAAATTCTTAACCCATTTCTGAAGTCGAGAGCTGCAATCAACTGATCTCTATACTGACTGGTCACGAAGCAACTTCTCTGCTGGACTGTAGACATCCCTGTAACAAGAATAGAAGCATGGGTGGATCTAGAGGGGGGATCGGGGGGGGGGGGGGGGGTGGGGGGGGGGGGGGGGGGTTCGGACCCCCCCCCCTGGCATTAACCGAAAATTTTATTTTGACTATATAAATTTAGTGTAACATTACATATTTACTGCATTTTAATCCCTAATTTGGGCTTGGACCCCCCCCTGGAAAAAAATTTAGGCTTGGACCCCCCTGGAAAAAATCCTGGATCCGCCCTTGAGAAGAAATATTTGAGACAGGATCTGGATTAGTGGCCCTTATGGGGCTTGTCCAGATCAAAATATGCTGCAGAAGATAACTTAAAGTTGATGGAATTTTAAAAATATTTTGATTTTTTTGGTAGAAAACATTGTGCAGGGTTTTTTTCTCCTTCTTTGAACGGGTCTGTAAAAAGGACCCGTTCCCAATGCCAAATAGGGTAATTTTTTCCCAAAATCTAGAAAGAAAATTCCCAATGCAAAGGTTGTTCCTCCTTTTTGAATGAAAATTCAATCATTCCCTTTCATATGTTGGGAAAAAAGTATCCAGAGACAAACTGGAAGTCCCTTTAGTTGATTTCATTTAGAGCAACGTCGGGTTACTTCGACCATCGGGAATTATCGACCATTTACTGTTTTGATTACCATTTCCTTCATAATGATCTCATTAGATTTCATTATAACTTGAAAATTCGACACAATGCATCTTTACCAAGTATCATGTCTACATTTCTACCCAAAATCAGGCTTTTTTAAAGAAATTTTAACCATTCACTGCAAGAGGCACATGAACGTAATTTACAAAATGGCCGTCTTATCGGGTGAGTTAAGAGCTATGTTCATTGAAAAAATGGATTTTTATGATATAGCGCTTTGTACTTTTCCATTTCATTTATCAAAACAAGTGCCAAATTGAATTTCTCACCTCTCTAACTTTGTCTGATGACTATATAAGCCGTCTGACCTTAAATAAATGGGTGGTCGATAACTGCCACTAACATTTACGGAGTGCGGGTGTTACCGACCAAAGAAGTGCCCTTCTTCCTGTAACTATGTTCAGAGGTCGGTAACACACACAATTGAAAGGCATTTTTTGAATATGGCTGACAGTCTACGATGTTAGAACAAAAGTCAACCCATTTCATCTTCCACATGGTTTGAACCTCCAATGGTCGATAATACCCCACACTCTTCCGATCAGTCATTGTTGTTCAGTTTATTACTAAACAACCTCCCTAGAAGTAATCAATCGTTTGTAAAAGCGATGACCTCTGCATAGAGATGACGGATCTTACACCTGTACATCAACTTTTAAACTATAAATAACATTTTGGGTAAGTGGTCGATAACTGCCACACTGGTCGATAACAGTCCCTCAAGGTCATCTTATAAAAACGTTGGTACTTTATTACATTTCTAAGATATATGGTCGGTAACACACGCAATCGAAAGCCAATACTTGAATCTCGGTGACAGTCAACGATGTTAGGAGGACAGTCAGCCGGTTTCACCCGTAACATGATTTGAACCTTAAGTGGTCGATAATACCCGTCATTGCTCTAGTTAACTATGCAAAGGATTCAATTTTTGTTTGAGTCTGTGATGAAATTTTTTCCCAATTTTTGACAAAACAACACATTTTTCCCAATTTGCCTGGTATCGGACCCGTTCCCAAAACTATGAGAAAAAACACTGTTGTGGTAAATGAAGAAATTGCTTGGGCCTTGTCCAGATTAAAAAATGTTGCAGAAGATAACTTCAAGTTGATGAAATTATAAAATTTTTTGATTTTTTTGGTAGGAAAAAACATTGTGGGAAATGAAGAAATTGCTTGTCACAAGCAATTGCTTTATTTACCACGGTGTTTTCCCAAGCCTTTATCTTGAAAAGGGTCAAAGGTGTCACAAGATCTATGTGATAATGGCTTAATGCTGGCTACCGGTATTTAAAATTTTGTCCTGATTCAGTCTAAACCTATTTCTGAAGTCTAGAGCCGCAGTCAGCTGATCTCTAGTCTATACTGACTGGTCACAAAACAACTTCTCTGTTGGACTGTAGACATCCCTGTAACATAAATAGAAGAAATCTGGAAAGGGGCCTTTATCAGAGGCCCTTTTTCAAAAAAGTCAGTGCCTAAAAAGGGTTCCCACTGACTTTTAAATCTGGGGGTCAAAACCATAATTCTACAACACAGTCATCGAAATTCGTGTCTGAAAATAACAAGCAGGTCGGGCTAGGGAATTAATAATTTTTACAAGCCCAAATGAAGATTTACAAGCCTATATGCAATTAATTCAATTATATTATCCTATATACAAAGTCACGAATTTTACAAGCATATAGGGCTTGTCATTGCTGATTTTTCACAAGCCGAAACAAAACTTATCAGTTTTTGACCGTCGGACTAGAATTTCGACCACTGACAACATACTTGTACCCTCTCTATATGAGACATAGAAGGCTGCTTGAAAAAACTTTGAAAGTGAAGTTTGAAATTTTGCTGCCTGGACAGTATGAAATGGGTTTAGTTAACCCTTTCCCAAACAAGACCAGGTTTAGACAGCCCTAATATATAGCAAATTTAAATTGAACTACCCTAAAATTTTGCCGTTTGGGAAAATGGTTTAACTTGACAAACTATGTCTTGAGGCTGCCTTACCATGTACGGGATGCGATTCTGTTAGAGTATGGTAGGTGAAGGATGTTCCACATGGCAGTATATGCAGTCTGGACTGGTCCGAGTACCTCACTTCTACAGCATCGTTTGTGTACAGTACCATCAATACTGGCTTTACAGACATAACTAGGTGGATGTCTCAGTCACTGTACGGCAACTGTAAAAAATTGTCTCTTTTCAACGAAAACCTCGTAACTGCAGCTTGTTTTAAACTGCAGTTATGAGGTTTTTGATTTAAAGCATAGATGTGCAGTCTGGACTGGTCCGAGTACCTCACTTCTACAGCATCGTTTGTGTACAGTACCATTAATACTGGCTTTACAGACATAACTAGCTGGATATCTCAGTCACTGTACAGTAACTGTAATAAAAATTGAATTATATTACAATTCTTTCTCTTTATATTGTCGCTTTTCACCAAAAAACTCATAACTGCAGTTTGTTTTAAGCTGCAGTTATGAGGTTTTCGTTGAAAAGCAGCGATATAGGGTTAACCCATTACCAAACAGCAAATTTTTAGACCAGTCCAAAACCAAAGAAGTTGCATATGACTTTTTCAGTGTGAATTTTTCTTTTTTTAATTTATGACTTTTTAGGTAGAAAATATTGTAGAAAATGAAGAAATTATTCTTAGTGTAATTTTTTTTTTTGAAAACTTTATGACTTTTTTTGGCAAAAAATAATGTGGAAAATGAAGAAATAGCTTGTCACAAGCAATTTCTTCATTTTCCACAGTATTTTCCAAAGACTTTGTCTTGTGAGGCCGGCTTCAAAAAGCCTCATTATTTGGGAAAGGGTTAAAGTATGGTAGGTAAATGACGTTCCACATGGCAGTATGTGCAGTCTAGACTGGTCCGAGTACCTGACTTCTACCACATTGTTTGTGTACAGCACCATTAATACAGGCTTCACAGACATAACTAGCCGGATATCTCAGTCACTGTACGGCAACTGTAATAAATTGTTACTTTTCAACAATGTTTTAAGCTGCATTTATGAGGTTTTCAATGAAAAGCAGTGATGTGCAGTCTAGACTGGTCCGAGTACCTGACTTCTACCACATTGTTTGTGTACAGCACCATTAATACTGGCTTCACAGTCATAACTTACTGGATAGCTCAGTCACTGTACGGTAACTGTAAATAATTGTTGCTTTTCAATGAAAACCTCGTAACTGCAGCTTGTTTTAAGCTGCAGTTATGAGGTTTTCGATGAAAAGCAGTGATGTGCGGTCTAGATTGGTACAAGTACCTGACTTCTACCACATTGTTTGTGTACTGCACCCAGGGTTTTTTTTCTTACTATAATTAGTACCGGTAAAAGGAACCTTTCCCAATGACTACAGGCTCTTCCCAATTTTAGGACATGCCGTTTCCCAATCACCATAGCTACCGTTCCCAATGATCTTATGTGCCGTTCCCAATGGCCAATCATGCAATGCATTTTAGTTTGACTAGTCGAAATATCTCATCCAAACAGTTTATATGGGTTACTGAGAAGTTGAATTCTTTTTAGACAGATCCAAATTCAAAGTTCTAAGCTTTCAACAGACCACAGCATCATTGTTCCCAAAATAGAAACACTTACAAAGTAGCTAGGAAAAGAATTAGATTAGAACATACAGAAGAATTTACATCTACAAACATCTTGTGTTTAGCTCCATTGCTTTCTTAACCTTATTCACAATGTCTTGGAATGGTGTCACTGTGAAAATAACAGCATTTTTTATGCAGACAACACAATTAATGTTACTTAAAATGCCTGGAAAGTATAAAGAGAATTGGAGTGAGTGCTGGATTTCAGCATTATCTATCTTTCAACCATTTCTAAATATATAGAGATCTAATAAATGGTCAAAATATATGGTCAAAAGTATGTTCCTGTTTAAACCAAGAACTTACAATGATATGTGGTGCAGAATTTAGCCCCTAATGATAGATTAATATGCACTTTTAAGATTCCCAATTCATCAATTTTGCGAATTAGTCTTTTCCCAATTTGAAGATTTCACAACGCGAAAAATTCCCAATGGTAGGGGTACAGGTACCTTTCCCAATTGGCGAGAAAAAACGCTGGCACCATTAATACTGGCTTCACAGTCATAACTTACTGGATAGCTCAGTCACTGTTTGGCAACAGAACTGTGAAAAAATATCAAATTCTATTATTCTGTAACTAAATAGTGACTTTATAACTTTAATTATATCATTGTTATGGTGGCGACTGTTTTTTTTTAGAATTTGATCACCAATTATTCAATGACAAGGATATTAAGGCATGATAGTGAGATAAACCCTTTCCCAAACAGCAAAATTTGAGACTGTTAACAGTTTGAAGACAAAAATTTACCCTTTTGGCATTTGTAACAAATCAATTTCATGAACCCAGGTTTTTCCATGACACACAAATCATGCGTCATTGTCGCAATTTCAAAACAAATGACCCCCTAGAAATTTACTTGAGGGACATAAATGACGCAATTTTAAGATCAAGATTTTCATTTGATACTTGAGTACAAGGGCATTTGACCCACAAAATAGTAGAAATGACCCTTAACTTTGAAGGCAAGGGGGTCACAATGACCCCCAAATTCTCATGCTCAGGGAAAACCCTGTGAACCTGTTCAAAGAAGGTGAAAAAACACTCAGACTGCTGAGCACAATGCCATAGATGTACACAAAGAAAGGATTTGTGTACAATAGAGCACAGTGCTTCTGAAATAAGTTGCCCGAGTTGTCCGAGTTGTCCGTTTAGTGGCGTTTACCTGTACGGACGAGCAGATTTTGAAAGCTAGGTTGTCCATGGACAAGTGAAAAATCTGGTTATAATAAAAATGTTTTTTTTTCTTTTTCTCACATTTTTTTCATACAATGTAATTACTGATCATTAAATCATTTAAATAAATGTACAAATTTTGTTGTAGGCAATAGTTAGACTGTCATAGTAGAAATGCAATAAACAAATGAAGTTATGGAAAAATAAATGGGTTTTGTACAGACAAGTTGATTTTTGATACGGACAAGTCAATTTTGGATCAAGACTTGTCCATGGACAAGTAGATTTTCAAAATATTTCAGAAGCACTGGAGCAACGAAACACTGAGGCGAAAGTAGAACGTTTTCTTCTTTTGTCCAAATGTTTCCCAAGCCAGTATGCTATCTGGGACACCAAAAACAAGGTCTTGTTCGTGAGAGGCATAATGAAAATCAAAATATTATTTTCCTATCAATAAAAAAGGACAATTTATAGATTAATCAATCGATACCTCTTCAATCTACTTTTTGAGGGCGAACATTAAAGAGGCCGAATAATCTTCCGAAATGACTGATGTCGATAACTAGAGCAAACATATGATTTTTCTGTCATAAATTCGGATGTTCTTGTGTTTCAACTCTTCCTTTAAAGATGTATTCAGGAGATTTGATATCATGGTTTACTCAGAACAGCAGAATCTTACCAAAATTCATGTTGACACTTGCGTTTGAAACATTTTGACAATTTGAAGTTACCTCCCTTGTACCCTTGGACAATATGTTTATTCTACGGCTCAGCTTTCTTATCTCGAGTGCGTTTAGGGAAAGAATCAAATTTTTTTTACAAGAATTTCATAAATTATGTAAAGGCCTACTCTATTCCAAACAGGCCCGTAGTAGAGTGGTTACAGTCTCGTGTTGAAAATACTGTCTCTATCTGATTCTATGTAAAAACGAGTAATTTACAAACGGCATTTTCAGCCTAAATAACACATTAAATTGCCAAAAAGTGTGTAAAAACTTAAAGCTAAATAGTTATATTTTATTATGATAAAATACTTTTACCGTTATACACCTTCTTTTCGTGTTAAATCTCTATTTGAAAGAGTGGGTCAACTCTGCGTTTCTTTGTTTGAACTCGGTCGTTACCTTAGAAGGACGCGTGGGTATGTGTGATTAAATTGCTTTGGCACTGCCATTTCTCAACGGATTTTCATAAATCTTATATCAAATTAAAGAGGGAAAATGGATCTATTCATCTGTATATGTTAATACGAAGAACCGATGAATTATGAGTCGATGATTAGGTATTCAAAATAGGTCATTTTACTCGGCTTCAAATGGCAAGAACTATGTAGTCCAGTCAATATAGGGTTGGACATCAAACTAATTGCAACAGAAATTATTTCTTTACTAAAATGAACCTATATCATAACTGAGCAATGTGCTAAAAATCTACCAAAATCTATCGAGCCGTTATTGTATAAAACGTGTTTAGAAAAGGACAAATAAGGCAGAGTTTTGGGTACTCTGTGTACTTTGATTATTTTCTGCAAGCCTCCCACTGATCATGATTTCTAAGTATTATTTTCCAATAATTCATGAAACATCCTGTGTTTTTAGAGCAAAAATAATGTGTATAAGCTAAAATTGATCATTCACTTCATGAACATGTTAATATTAATTCTAGAATAACCTTAAAAGCATCAAAAACATTGATGAAATGATCAGTACTTTGATCGTGTCAAGCCTCTCAATGATTATGACTGTAAATTATCCCCCCCATCTTCGCAAATCTCTTTCTCTCTTAACAAGGGGACAATACACAAAATTGAAATATTTATAAATGTATGCATGGAAATGGTTGCCAAAAAAGAAAATTGATAATAGAATGTGTATTTCCCTTGTCAAGGAAAGGGGCAAGAGATAAAGGGTGTACCAGAGCTACATGTAAAAGAAACAGGTAGATGATCTAAAAAGGGCAAATTTTGTCAAATAACCATTTATGACCTGACAATGGGGGACGATTTTACCTAATTAACCCATTCCCACACATTTACGCCATTTGACGCTACGCGAGAAATTTTCTTTTTAGAAAACGTTGTGGAAAATGAAGAAATTGTGTGTGACAAGCAATTTCTTCATTTTCAACAATGTTTTCTATCTAGAAAAAGAAACATTTCTAAAACTTCATCAACTTGAAATTGTCATATGCAATACCTTTCAAATTGGAACAATCCTGACAAATTCCGCCGTCTGGTAATGGGTTAAACATGACGTAATTTCGGACAAACAATAGTATGCCCTATCGTTACAAAATTTCGTAAAGTTCAACGGCTAGCTTGATTCAAGCCGTAGTTACGAGATTTTGCAACAACACCGACGGTTTATCAAAACAAAAAGGTGAACCGAGTATATTTTTAGCACACAATTCTTTGCCATTCAAATGAGTATCAACGCCATAGGGCTTTGATTTGAATTAACATATTTATAACGTCTATACCACATCTAATCTATTGCTCTGTAGAACATTTGCTTTTTTATCCTAAAGCCTTTTTAATTAGCTGTGTTTATTTCAAAGAGATTATTATTTTAAAGATAAACCCTTACAAAACATTTCACATTTTTAGCGCTGGTCCCGTTAAGAAGACAAGAATCCGGGGTGATCTATATCAGATGCCATCCCCTTTCATACATGTTTTCTCGTTTACATAAAGCACATCACATATATTGCAATCACGTTTAAGAGTAAATTTTTGTTGAGCAAAACTACTGTTTAACTTGTCCACACCCAAACTCGCGAATTTATTTTAATGAAATACATTATAAGCCTGCCCTATTATCTTTCTTGAAGAAATGATGATACAGGCCTAATAGCCACTTGCTGTGGAAGAGAAAATAACAAAAATAAATCAGTTTTCTAAATCTAATGTAGAAATTAACTAGACAAAAAGATAGAAAGATATATGACAGAATTTGATTGATCGGTTGGTGTTTTACTCCTCTTTACAGAGTATCTCAGTAATTTTATGACAGCTGGAGAACCTAATGATGGATTCCATAGTTTTCTCGGACCAATTGATTCATTTTAGGTTCAATTTCTTGAGTCAAAGTATGGACGACAGCATGCATGAACACACGCATTCTCAATAAAAGGCAGCCAATTGGTATTTTGGTTGTCGCCGTATATTTTCTGGAATATGGTCAGGCAGTATACTGAACTTTATGTCGTAGTTGATAGAGGGTCAATGGGTGGCTTTAATGAGAAACACTTTCTATCCCAGCCATACACCATATGTGATATATGCAAGCTAGAATACCCAAATTTGTAAGGTTCGTAACTGTCGCTGATTTAAATTACATATTTCAAAATGATTTTGTTTTAAAACTTAGGTAATAAACCATAAACTGTGCACACCATTTTAATTGAGTATATATTGTGAGTCCGAAAACCGTATATATTTTGTTTTGTCTTCAAATTATAATAAAATATAGAGTTTTGAAAATTGTCGCCAAATATATAAATTTTGATATATTCTTTATATTGGAGGGCACAATTCATAGCATAAAGGGGTAAAAACGTGAATGAAAGTAACATTTTGATAACAGATACACCGTTTTTACTGAAAATCAGCTCGATTTTGTTGTCATTTAAATAATACGGATATTATCGTTGGTTTACTAATTAATTTTAAAGCGTAGATTTAAGGCAGTAAGGTTAGTTACCCACGTTTTCTGCATACACGAACGTCTATCACTTTAACTGTTGTATCATCGTAAATACTTTATTACTGTTAGAAAGTAAACATAAGATCAATTTACAAGTCTCTTGTAATAATCTCAAAATATGACATCAAAGTACAAATGTAAGGTTCGTTTTGTAAGGTTCGTTACTGAAAAATCATTTGAATCAGTAGTTTCCTATAAAAATGTGAATGGTCATGATAATATTGAAAAACAGGGTCCTGTTAGAAAGTACTAAATTGTATCCATCATTTTTTGGCTTCTCAAAACCATTATTTTTCAAATAAACATGATTTTGTGCCCAGAATTTGAGTCCATGTATTTAAGACAAAGCAAGTTTCTGTGCATTTTAAATCTCAGGAAAATGATGGTGCATCATTAATTGAATATGTTTTGGTTGAAAAAAGATATTTATTTGTACCAAAGACAATTTAAGAGGTGAAAAGACATCGAAAAATCATATGTAAGGTTCGTTATTATAGTAACTAACCTTACTTGATTTTCATACTTTATATACAGATTCATATCAACCTCAAGTGTTTTTTGCGAAATTATATTTCAATAGACTTATATCTTTCTTTTGAACTTTCTCATGTAAGACGCATGAAAATATTTCGTTTTTGTTAATATTCAACCCCAAAAGGGTGCAACATATCATTTTAAAAGATATTCAATTGAAATGAATGGAAATCAAGATTTTAGCATCATACAGCTCTAAAGGCAAAATGTATTCGACTTTTTGACTAGAAACCGTAACATTTGAACACATCTTGTGTATATCTAAAATGATCTTGTATCTATTTCGGGTGAAGGTTTGACAAAGGATGTAACGAACCTTACCAAGACAATAAACACAATTTGTACCTTGGTTCTTACTATACTGTATCTGTTGATTCGACACAAATCAACCAAACAAAAGGGTGTTTTTTGGATTATCTTTATCAGTTAAGACTATAAACATGTTTATTCAGTATACAAAGTATAGCCTTAAAAAGTAACGGATTTTTTTAAAAACGGTTGTATAAAAATTTTCAAATTAACCATTTCTTCTACAAAGTAGATATACTGTTTTCGTGAAAGTGCTTTTTGGCAATTCAGATATCTTGCTACATCTCATATCGGCCGGAAAATCATTGGGATAAGGGACTGAGCCCCCAGCCCCCAAGTTGTAATGAGCTTGCTGGAACTCTGCTATAGCCAATAAATAAAAAAATAGCATCGAACAGATAACAGTGACCAGACATTGCATTTCTAAAATGAAAAGAGTAAAATACAGACGACAACATCTAGATTCAGAAAAGTTATCGTAGAGCAAAATGTTTCAACCATAGTATGAGTGCTCTGACTGACTGTGATAAATACTATCACACTTCCAACATGATCTTTTTTTTGCGAGACAGATCACAAATTTATTTGTGCGTGTCCATAAAGTTATTAGATGCTTACATATCTGTAAGCTTAGTACTAAAGAACAGAACATTAGATCTCAAGGTTGTATGTTCAATCTAAAGACTTACAAATCTAACTATTTGGTCAGATTAAACTATAAAATGATATTTTTGTCCGTATCATACAAGTATTATAGAATGGGGTATCAATTGACCTGACCTGTATCCATGAATTAATTCAGATATAAGCACTTGGGTTAAAAATTACCAATGTGTTACAGTGAGATTTTATACCCCAGAATTGACAAGTCAGTGAAAACTTGCTTGCTTGCTAATTCAAGAATGAATGGATACCTTATATACATGTATAATTATATTTAGAAAGCATCGAAACCATCGAAACATAACAGATTAGAAACATTACATAGATACTTTGTTGCAAGATTTTTTAAATCCAATTTACAACTATAGAAGTAGATCGGCCAAGAGTATAATGATATTAGGAAGCATTTCGTAGCATTTATGGACATACCGGTAAGACAAATTGAATCACAATCGCAAGACTGCAATACCATACTGTTCATTAAAAAGTCATATTATGCCTGTTATTTCCCAATACCATATAACATTTCAGACACTGTTGATTTTCCGGGTATGGTTATTTTCAAACGATATTTAAATAACATCTAACCTATAAATGTGAAAGCGTCTATTCGATAGAAAATTGCAAAATGAAATTCCACATTTTATTGTATGATTATAATGTCACCTGCATGATACTAGCCCCAATGCCGTCAGAATTTCGAATGTAATATAGCGGATACTCTTGCTATGATTCGTGATTCATTTGACCAAATCACTCCCTTCCGGTTTCATAGATCACCTGCTCAGTAAGCCTTCGCCACTTAACAGATATATCAATCATGGGCAATAATTTGTATAAGTTCATCTCATGTAAAGGAAAACTAAAATTCCAACAGGCATACTCTTAACCTATTACGGGACCGTGACGCTTTTTGACTCCCGCAAATAAAGAGACCTAGGAAAACATCGAGGAAAATGAAGAAATTGCTTATGACAAGCAATTTCTTCATTTTCCACAATGTTTTCTGACCCAAAATGAAAATATTTTAAAATTTTAATCCACTTAAAATTGTGGTCTGCTTCATTTTTATTATACGCCCGAAGGGTCGTATTATGTTATGGCCCCGCTCATCTGTCTGTCCGTCTGTCTGTCCGTCTGTCCGTCTGTCCGTCCGTCCGTCCGTTAGCAATTTCTTGTGTGCGCAACTCCTCCTACAGTTTTGATCGGAATTTGATCAAACTTGCCACAATGAATCTCCATGGTGTCTAGTTGTGCATCCCGCTTACGGAATTTAATTACCTCTTTTCGTTCTTGAATTATCTGCCCTTGAATTAAAAAAATGTCCATTTTCTTGTGTGCGCAACTCCTCCTACAGTTTTGATCAGAATTTGATCAAACTTGCCACAATGAATCTCCATGGTGTCTAGTTGTGCACACCGCTTACGGAATTTAGATAACTGTTTTCGTTCTTGAATTATCTGCCCTTGAATTTAAGAAAAAATGCCCATTTTCTCAAAAATGTCCGTTTTCTCCTGTGTGCAACTCCTATAGTTTCAACCAGAATTTAATCAAACTAGCCACAATGAATCTCTATGGTGTCTTGTTGTGCAAACAAAAACTTTTGATAACTTTTCATGTTTGAATTAACTGCCCTTGAATCGAAAAAAATGGCCAAATTTACTGACAAGCCCCTCTCGGGCGTATATGCGCCGCTTTGCGAAGCTCTTGTTCAAATTGGAACAGTCCAAAGTTTTGTCGTTTGATAATGGGTTAATATGCAAATATTGACACGTACTTAATGTGCAAAATTTGATATTGACATGTTTGTTCAAAAAATGTCTAAATTGCTGCGAACACGCAAACTAATATTCTGACTATAAAACAATTTCTACTAATAAATCTTGAAGAAACTGATATTGAAATAATGAGTAAATATAGAATCTTTAAAAAAAAAAAAAAAAAAAAAAAAAAAAAAAAAAAAAAAAAAAAAAAAAAAAGCAAAACATTATGATAAACTGCAAAAAAAATTTCTTTGTCATTTTTATACATATGTAAACATGGTGGGTGGGGTAATCTTTCACGGAAACTTGATAATAAGCAAATCATAAAATCGTAGAAGACGATGAAAATAGTGTTCTATTGCATGTTTAGACTCTTATCTGTGTTCTAATCAACAAAACAGTGAGCAAAGGTGTAATCGATTGGTTGATTATCATGATATTTTTCGTCCAGCCTGCCATGAAAATAAGACATGCACAATTTTTGGGTTTCTCTTTATGAAGCATATTTTCACCAATTTCCTTCTAGCTGATTTTGGTAGATTTTTAAATGGTGATTTTACAGATTATGAAAAATATAGAAATAGCAAAAGATTATGTTTAACTGCAAAGTTAATTTTTTGTGACATTTCTATACATGTAAATGTGGTGGGTGGGGTAATCCTACACGGAAACCTACTCTTAATCGAATCATAAAATCGTGGGAGAGGATGAAAATAGAGATTCATTGCATTTCTAGACTCTTATTTCTGTTCCCTTGAACAAATCAATGAGAAAGGGTGAAATAGATAGGTTAATTTTTCTATTTTATGGCATTTCGTGTCCAGCCTGCCTAGATAATTAGACATACAAAAATGTTGGGTCTCTCTTTTTAAACCACATTTTTACAAATTTCTGTTGCTTTGATTTTGGTAGATTTTTAATCAGTAATTCTACATATATTTAGCATTATAAAAATAGCAAAATATTATGTTTAACTGCAAATTTTATTTTTTGTAGCATTTCAATACATGTACATGTGGTGGGTGGGGTAATCCTTCACGAAAATCTAATAGTAAATAAATCATAAAATCGTAAGAGACAATGAAAATAGTGTTTCATTGCGTTTCTTTTACTCTAATATATGTTCATTTCAACAAAACAATGAGAAAAGAAGGACTAGATGGGTTTATTATGTGATTTAAGTTATTTTGTGTCCAGCCTGCAACAAAAATTAGACAAGCAAAAATTTTGGGTTACCCTTTTTGAAGCAAATTTTCACCAATTTCCGCCCGATAGATTTTGGTAGATTTTTAAACAGTGATTCTACAGATATTTAACATTATAAAAATGCAAGAAATATTTCTGTTGCAATTAGTTTGAGGTTTGACCCATTTTTCGGGTTTATTGACTGGACTGATGCGGCAGAAAAGCCTAGAAAAGCCTAGGCATATATATGTTCTTCAACACCCTATCTATTCAAATAATAAAACATCTTGTGCTTTTAGCTTAGCGCATTCAAGCGCAAAGGCTTTAACCATGGGAAGTGTTTTCCAATTCCCCGTGATTTATCGATAATTTCTGTCTAAACTCCATTCATCCTAAATTTATTCATAAATGTTGACGACAGTGACTCAGAACATTCTTGCAAAGTTTGGTTGAAATTGGCCGAATGGTTGATTTGTTAAGAATGAAATCATGATTTCTCAAAGTTCGATAAGCCTTGCCCTGCCACGCCCATATTTTTTGTCGAATCAAAAAATCGCGAATATTCTTTAAATATGGTCATCCAAGGAACATTCCTGTAAAGTTTTGTCAAAATCGGCCCAATGGTTAAGGAGTAGGAGGTGTTTCAAGGAATTATGGGCGAACAGTCGGACGGACGGACGGTAAGTGACCACAATAGCTCATCTTGAGCACTTCGTGCTCAGTCCAAGGGGATTTACAAAATCGGCGTTTCTCATGGGCTTCCTAAACATCCATTTAACCCTTTCCCAAACAGTAAAACTTTTTGATCATCCAACTCGAAAGCTGTGACAGGCGACAGAATGAGTGTAAAAGAAAATAAGATTCTTTCGCCTCAATCTTTTCATATTCAATAAAATTCGTTCAGGACGTCAAAACCAGGTCTAACCAGGTCTTGTTCGGGAAAGGGTGAGGCAGCCAAAATTAGATTGAATTTGGAGGTTGCAAAATGGACATGTTCAAATGTATGGTGCTCTTTTTGGTCAATATTTTGAAAGCCTATTTCTTCACGAACCAGAGATATAATGTTAATAATCGATCACTTTAAAGTTTGAATTATTTTTTTTGTTTGAAATTCCTATTTTTTATGTCGTAAAAGCTTGTTTTTATCGGAGGCAATGACACGGAAATGATATGCGCACAACGAAGCGCAAAAAAACATTTACGCAAAGGGAGGAAATGTTGGTTATCGGCATGTTCTTTTTTTGTCTCAATGTTTTCCAAAACATTTTCATATATGATTGTGAAAATCATGTCTTGTTCGGGGAAGGGTTGAAATAATGTAACATATATTTATATAATTGTTGTTGAGTAGAAATTGAAGAACTAAATTGTTTGGTAGAATAATTTCATCCTTTGTAAAACTTCAAAGGGGTGTAACTATTTTATTAAATGTCCGATTTTAAAAACGTAAGCAGTTTTGAGTTCCTCTCATTCAGACCTTGAAGATGATATATAATGTGTTGAAGTTCTTTGAAAAATAAGCAATAACGTGGTTCGGCAGAATTATCTCCCCTTTGTAAAAATCTGAATAAGCATTATTCCATAACGCAATGTCCGATTTTCACAATTCAACCAGTTATGTGTTTCTCTCAATATTCTCTGTAAGCTGGTATATATTTTGTAGGGACTGGAATACTTTGGGGAAAAAGTGTGACCACCCTACCCGTAGGAAGCAATTTCGTACTGGGGGGGGGGGGGGGGAGCTAATTTGGATTTTCCCAAAAAGTTTAGTGTAAAATTAAGAAATTTCGACATTTTTGGCCAACGTTGGGGGGGGGGGGGGGGCTCAGCCCCCCTAGCCCCGCCCCCTATTCCTACGGGCCTGCCAAAACTACAGGTCTACGAATTAAACAGTTTTTACCTATTCCCAAACGAAATGTGAAGACTGTTTCATATTGAAAATGCAGCAAATAACCATAAGCGTAGGAAGGGGGGCAGGGGCCTGGCCGCCCAATAATTTAGAAAAGGAGCCTGCCCCCCCCCCCCGTTTTCCCCCCATAATACACCAATATTTCCATTTACTTGAACGTTCCCCCCTCCAATATCATTATAACCTTCCTACGCCACTGATAACGTGCAAAAAATATCAGCGAAAGCTTGGAAAATCATTGAAAGAAAAGGAGAAAACGGTCACTGATCAGCATTAGGTCACTGATCAGCATTTCCTTATTTCCTCACAATACTTTTGATAGATCTATTAATAATTTAGGGCCATTAAAAGCAGATGGAAAATGATAAGATCTCTAATCTTTTTTCACTTGTTGTAGGCCTATAGGCCCTATTTAGAAAAAATATGACAAGCAAAGTAGTTGTAGCGTTTTCACTTTTGTTCAGTATAATTTCGAACCCCCTCACAGATATCCTGGATCCGCGACAGCTAGCTATGGCACACGACTTGAACAAAACATACTCAAAATTTATGATGTACCCTTAGAAACAAAAGTAGGCCTATAAATGCATTCTGATAGGTCGTAAATGCTATAAGGACCCCGTTATTACGGGTTTCATTTGACTTGGCACAGCTTTAGTTTTTATTTTCATATATTACTCGCCTGGGATTTTTCTTACAACTGATGCATTATCCTTTTAACTATCTATAGCGACGGATATTTCCGTCGCAAAAAGTGCTCCACGTATGTACACTTAAAGACACTTCTAACGCAACACTTACCTTTTTGGTAATAACTTGAAATTTCATGAACCATTTGTCATCAAATTTTCAACAAATTCAATTTATTCACAATTGCATAATATCTGTAATTTTCATAAAGAAACATTGAGTAGAAATGAATAAATTTGCAGTTCATATGATATGACTAGAAAACAAAAAGTCGTTAAAAAGCTGTGCGAGCTGATAACGTAAATTCATGTTATTCATGTCACAGCAGTAAAGTATTTGACTTTCTGCTAACATTCTGTGTGTCCGCCATGGACCTAAATGACACGAAGACACTCCCTTCTCATTGATAAAGCATAAAAGATGACGAATCTTTGTGGGATCATTCTTAACTCGTCCCTTTTAAGTTCCTATTCAAGTTGTTGAAAATTTCTTGGAGCAAAATTGTGAAAAACTAATGTCTGGTAACAAATTCGACGATTTTGGGCAATTTTGACACGTACAATACATTATTACTTAAACGAAATAGGTGTAACTGAATTCTAGTATTGCCTCGCATGTGAAAGCATGTTTCAAATCTTATGAAGCAGTGGTATGGGATTTGAGCATGATTTGGTGGCGCTGCTTTGATGATATTGAATTCTGCAATTGCCTGGGATTTTGTGACTTTTCACATTTGAGACTTAGTGAAAAACCTAAATATTTTTCATTCTCGGATCAAATCGATTTTGATGAAATTTACAGAAAACTTGTAAACGTAGTTGATTTATACATGTATTTGCTGAAAATTTCATTAAATATACTGCATTATTTATTTAATTATGATGAAAAATGTAAGTGTTTCGTTGGAAGTGTCTTTAAGGGTATGCCGTGCATGACGTCTTTTTCCGTCGCAACATCTATACTACTCATAAAGAATGCACTGGTAGCAAGGCTATATGATCTACTTTTTAGTGTTTGATTTGTGACATCTCATTAGACGTCTGCCAAAGAAGTGTAAGGGTAAATTATTACCCGTGTAAATTTGCCTCTGGTAATTTTTGGTGCCATTTCCCTTGGTAGTCAAAAGGTATTTTCTTGCATACCCTTTATACCTTTTATTTCTTTACTATGATACCAGTTTCTTTTGTGTTTTTCTTTCTTTTTAAGTATTTTACGCTTTTTGCAAAATAGGAATATTTTTGCATAAAGGTCAGTGCCAGGTCAAATGAAATCAGATAATACCAGACCATTTCTCATTATGGCTTACATGTCCACAGGCCAACGTCCACACAAATTACTTCTTGCTTTCACGTTATTTTTAACGTGTCTGAGAAAGTTTCGGTCGGTTTTAACATCCGAGTGACCGAAGTTTGATAATTATCCCACGCAATACACAAATAATGAAAGTGACAAAAATGGCGACATTATTGCGTCAAGTGACCCCATATTACAGCATATAGACGAATATACATGTTAATGCATTTGTGACATTGTCACTCTAAAAGGGACCTTATCATAAGTCCGAAAATCCAAATTTTGCCAAACTGACCAGACTCAATAAGAGCGGGTCACCCATATCCAGTTTGTGAAAAGTGAACATATAGTAAGATAGGGAAAACATTCCAGATTCAGAAACGTTCATAAAAGTGAAAAACATCGGCCCTAGTCTGGCTGCGCGGACTGCGCAGACTGACTATGGTCGATATTTTCACACATCCAATAAGGTCCCTTTTAGCGTGACAGGTCACATTTTTTCTGGTCATGGATAAAACATCATAGCCCTTATTAGGGCCTATTATAAACAAACACTTGATCCATTGCAAAAATTTGATATACACAAACATGGACGTAGGATGCAATTTTATTTTTGGGGGAGGTGGATGGTGCTAAAGCCCCTGTCCGGGCCAGTGTCTGAATATTGGAGGGATTGAATTGGATTTTCCTTACAGTTTCTGTGAAAAATAAGGAAATGTTTTTGTTTTGGGGCAACTTTGGGGGTGGGGGATGGGGGGGTCTAATCGTCTTTCTAAAGAGCTGGGGTGCTGGTCAATTTACCAAAAAGCTACACCAACACAGTACAGTGTACAGGTACCCCTGTCGATATATTTAGATCTTTATATTATGACAAAAGGATAAAAGTTGACCAAAGATCATATTAATGTCAAATTTATTCATCAATTGTCACATACAGGTGTCAGAATATGCTAATTTGGTATTTGTGCGATACGTATGTTTCGTGAAAACAAAGCTTAGTGAATTCCCCAAAATACAAACAAGTTCTAAAACTCTCCATTTATCATAACTCTAGTATAAAAAACATTCTTGTTTTTGCATTGGCATTGGGTATGAGACAGTGACTTATTTTGTCGTTTGGGAAAGGGCTTAAACATATGACCCCCACACGCACCAAGTACTAAGCATTAATAGACCAACTTTGATTGGACTGTGCGACAAGCAAGGTCTGTGGTTGTGACAATTTTTATAACACTTTCTCATGTATCTCCAAATGTATTGTTGCTTTTCAACGAAAAACTCTAACTGCGGTTGTTTTAAGCTACAGTTACGAGGTTTTCGTTGGAAAGCAGCGGTATGCTAATTTTGTAATAGTCCAGTCTAGAATTGAGGCGATACCTAACATTCTTGACCCTATACTTGCTATAGGTACGTCAAAACCAGGGCTTGTTGAAAAGAAAATAATGCACTTATTCCTTGACCACAGCTGCGACTTTGGTACGCTTTAAAAGTGATTTTATAGATAGACCTGTAGCCACACGAGTTTAGAACAGGAAAAGTCAACTGTATGATATACGAGACCACAAAGATCAAGATCAGCCTACTTATACACACTGTCTGATCATGATGTATTGTGTCATCATATCACGTCCTCAAAACTTCAAGCAACAGTGAAAAAGCCGTATGAATCATAGTCATTCTGCACTTAGGCCCGCGGAGTTCTGGAAATATCTCGGTCTCAAAAAATGCTGTCATATTAGACATTTTCATTGATCTCGGGTCATATAATAGATGACCTGGACTCAGGTAAAATATTGTCGCTTTTCTACGAAAACCTCGTAACTGCAGCTTAAAACAAGCTGCAGTTACGAGATTTTCGTTGAAAAGCGTCGATATGTCCTTTTAACATTTCAGATAACGATGGATAGGTCTAAATCAGTTTGTGCCTTAATGGTGTTTGATCAAGACCCACGTTGCTCTCCTAAATGAAACACACTTTCATAGAACAGTATGGATTACGATCAGTATGCGTACATACATGATTGAGCCAGCATCTAGAAAAGGGCCCCTTAGGCATTTGATAACAACATGGATCCAGATAAGCCCGTGCATATGCACATTCTGATCCAGATCCATATTGTTCTCCAATCGTCTGTTTATGACCAGTAGCAATTGAAAGTTAGTACATTGGACCAACATTAGACTACATTTAGACGCAGGCATATCTCGAAACTCGATTTTTTAAATGCTGTAAGGGACCTTTCTTCCCAGACTCTGGCCCATATATATACGCAGACTGGTCTAGATTTAAAACGGCTTCAACTGCCATAAGGACCGATTTTACAGTTCCTATGTCGACAAAAAAGCTAACGCATCACTTTTTAAAGGTGTATAACTTCTTTATTGTCAAAGATTCAGATTTAGAATTTAGCATATGTTTATCCTACATGTTTCTGCACACAATCATAAAAGTATTGTAAGATTTCTCTCTTATGTGACCACGTCATACAAAAAGGGGATCAAAACAGTTTTTCGGCTCGTATAACTTGTGAACCTTTTTAATCATTTTTGTTTTAATTGATTTTGAAAGCAAGTTAATTGTGCAGTTGCTGTCTGAAAAAATCGAATCCTTATCTAACGTAAAAAGGGCTGTTTACGGCCATCGTAGCTCTCATAGAAGTGCCTTTTCATAAGAAAAGGTCTATAGTTCATAGACCGCTTTTAAAGTGTTTGTCTACGTAACCGACGTCGCCGTTGACGCCAACGCTGACACCAACGACACTAGTGATGTAACATTACCTCCATGGGCATAAAGTACGGACTCTCAAAAGTGTAAAAGCTGTCGGTTTGTTTAAGGAAGGTAAAACTTTTCTTCATAGGAACTCGTTCAGCCAATGCAAAAGGTTTGAAGATTATGTGTGAATTTCACATTTTATCCAAATTTCAGCTTTTTGGAATTTTAGAATAAGGGGTATCCTTATTGAAAGTTCAATATTTCTCAATAAGCTGTAGCATTCACTTTGAAATTCCACAGGCTTCTTTGCAAATGATGGTAGTCGGCATGTGTAAATTTCGAACTCATTCTGTCGATTCGTTCAAAAAATATTAACAAAAACCTGAGTGATGCGTTAGCAGTTTTGCCCAGTATATAGATTCTTTGTTAAAGCCACTTATAATGACAATTGACCACAGCTTGCGCTGAATGCGTGATAACATACATGCAAGCAATTTCTTTCTTTTAGACAAGGTTTTCTACCCCCCCCCCCCCCCCCCCCCCCCCAAAAAAAAAAAATATGTTAAATTTCATTTACATGAGAATGTCGTCTGCAACACTTTTAACCATTTACCAAACGGCAATATTTTTCATGCCGTCCAATTTGAAAGCTGATGCAGAAAAATTGATGGTGATGAATAAAGGATGTGTGTACAATTAAGCAAAGAAAATAATTATTGAGGCGAAAGGTATGCTGATTATAAGCATTTTCGTCTTTGCCTTCCGATGGTTTACCAAACTTATTCTGTCGGGGACGTTAAAATCATGCCTTGTTTGGGAAGGAAATAAGACATTAGATCAGTTCATTTTTTTCTGTCTCGTAATGGGTAAAGACCATTTTCCATACGAAGGCTCAAATATTATAATTATATTGATTGTTTATTGTAAAACCACTTATCAAGACAATTGACCACAGCTTGCACCTCAATGCATCTTAACCGCAAGATGACATTTGTTGAATCGTTTAGGGACCGAAACATTAAACCCTTTCTCAAACAAGTCCTGATTTTGACGTTACAGATCTGAAACGTGTTTCAATCTTTGAAAGGAAAGACGAAGAAGTAGGCTACTTAAATTAGCAAATTCTACTTTTCTCACAATTATTGCCTTTTAATGATAGGTCTATATGCACAAAGAATACATTGTCAAACTCTCCGTTGATTTTGACCGGGTATAAAGAAACTCTTATTTGAGAACGTTTGACAAAACCTGCAGTCCAGTCAAGATAATTGGGCACATGTTTACAAAATTTACATACCGGTATGTAAACAATACGATATCAAACTAAAGACTACTGAAATTTTACACGATGGTTCGATTCTTGCAGTTGACTCAGACCTGCAAGTTTTGAACCAACACATGCAAAATTGTATTAAAATTTAATCACTTTTCATCTTTGTTTTTATAGGTAAAATATGTAAACATGTGCCATAGTATCTTGACCAGACTATAGATGAATACTAAAGACATTATTGCTACACGTTTGGATACACCTTTCTTGGATTCAGAACTGAATGTGAAATGACGTGAAATTAGCATAAATTGGATAAAAATAAAGAATAAAAATAATTTTATTTCAGTAACTGCACCCCAAGTCTTGCAACATATTGGCTGAAAAGCTACATTGATTACATTTTAAAATTAGACGATACAGTAAACAGTAATAAGGTTATGTTAGAGGGATGGCGTAAGAACTAAATGGTAACAACAATATTGCCGTTTAATATTTTGTCTTTCCGAGAAAATATCATCAAGTTTAAAACTTAAAAGAGAAGTTAAAGTACAATTTTAGAAACCTCGGAAAATTAACTATATTTAATTTCACACTTAAACCATTTTTCTAGTTCAACATTGGTGGGGGAAGGTATTTTGTATTTACCGGTTCTTAAAATACATATACCATATTTGACAAAAACAAGGTTTCTCCGAAAGTTACATTCCTTTAGGCTATTAGAAGTGTTGCCATCAATAAAAATTTTGATAAAATCATTAGCATTTTTTGTCGAAAATTTGAATTTTCGCGGATTTTGTGACTTGTGAAAGTATCGGTACTCGGTAATCTTGTCTTAAGCCTCTCTTACAACCCGTCGTGCGTCTTTTTAAATCGTACGTTTTAAAACTCTGCAAAATCGCACGATTTATAAAGACGCATGACGGGTTGTAAGAGCGCATCAAATTCTGTACATTCAAAGCAAGTTAAAAGTATGAATCTCTGTCGAGAAAAGTACGCATTCTTTGTGAATTTTCTGGAACTTCAGTATATCGTTCCCTGCGTCACACGCACGCCTGTCGTACGTGCTCCGTACTTCTGTCTTGTGTGCTTCTGACGTTCTAAAAGAGCCAGAATTGTCGTAGCAAAGAATTGATCGGTCAATTCTCTGCTGCGTGCAGTCTGCGTCGTGGTTGCGTCCACCAAAATCGTACGTTGCACGTGCGTGCATCGCACGACTAAACGTACGTTTTAGACGCAGACCGCACGCAGGAGCACGTACGACCGGTTATTAGAGAGGCTCTAACAACAGTTTTTTTGTAACTAGCTCTTACCTCTCAGACGAATGGACGGACGGACAGACAAATTAGTAAGTGAGTCGATTGTGTAAATGTACCTTGGTTCGTGTATACCATCTCTGCACTTAAGGGGGAATGCTCCAGTTTTTCGGAACACTCGGTTATTACTGTAGACAATTTGATGTTTCGTACCAATATGTTTCGCTACCATATTTTCAATGATATAACACATCATTACAATTTACCATTTTCGACGGTAAAAGTGTATTTATTATGCGAAACTGATTTCCTCAAGATGGAAATCGATTATTTAGAGCAAGACAGTCGTAAGTGTGTATGCAGTTACCACTGTTTTGCGTCATTTTATTCATGTGTAGCTGATAAAAATTGCTGTAATTCACTAATCAGTGCGCTGACCTACACATTTTCTTTTTGAATTATTACCAGGACATGTTGCTTAATACAATAAGGGAGTTTTATAAAATTCTATTATGTAGAACTTGAAATATTTCCAAAAATATGCAAATTTTGACATAAAACACTCCAACTTCGTTGATCTAACCGAACACGTGAGCATGCTGTTTTATACATTTACGCGTTTAAAATAGGCTAGCACATATTTTGGGTTTTCCGTTCTTATTAAATGTAAGACGTTACTTTAAATCCGTTTTCGGGACTAAACGATGGATATACAGCATTTTATTAACATTTTAGTGACCTTGGACAGGTGCAAGAAATTGTGCATTTTTCAATGTAGGGGTATGTGATACGACTGCCTATAAAATTCAAACAAGATCGCTGACCATCCATTTTTATTTTATTTTTCAATTGGTAATAACATGTAATTTCAACATACAAAATATAAATAAATTCTATTATTGGGAAATATGTTACACTGTAAAAAAATCCCGTAAAAATTTACGGGAAAAAACCCGGCAGCTGGTTTCCAGGACCGTATCGTAAAATTACGCTCCGCCCATAACCATGTCTTTCCGTAAATCTACAGCATTAACCGTAAATCTACAGTGAGACAGTTACAGCCAAACCGTAACTTTACGGAAATGTCCTGGAAACCAGCTGCCGGGTTATTTCCCGTAAATCTACCATGAGGTACCGTTACGGTGATATTGTTCTTGATGTTTCCCTGTAAGAAATTACTGAAAAAGGTTTTAAATTAAGCTGGTTTATTGTCCTTTAGAAATGTGCACGAATGAACATGCTGATCTGGGTTAAAATGTTTCACTTTCTGTTGAAAACTGATGGTTCGTTTTGGTTTAATTTCTATGTTTGTTAACAAATCGACATACAGACAAATGCCTCAAACCAAGGCGCACATTGAATAAAACTATTCTGAGCACCTCGAAACTTATACAGATGGCAGTGGGGATGATAATCAAGCTGTCTCTGCAGCAATGGTTTCATCTGCAAAAAAGGTCAACACACAAAAAACTGTAACAATTCATCAATTATACTGCAGAATAAAGAGTTATCTAACTTAATTGGATGATAAATAAATCGTGCAACAGTTGCTGTTCTATCCAACTCTCTCTTCCTTACAATCTGTACAAAACAAAAACAACTCCATCTAGTAGAACTGATCAAGGCACGAAATGATGAGTCAGAGTGCCTCTGGAATGGAGCCGAGGTTACAAATGTGTCGTGTCCTGCTCATGTTGACATTCTGAGTAACGAGACGGCTGATTGGCATGATAAAAGTACTAAATGTTGTGTCCAATGTTCCCCTGGCAAAATCGGAAATTTACTCCCTCAATCACACTTTTTATCGCAGACATATTAAAAGGAAATATTCTAAACAGTTGCAATCTCTGGCTTGTCATGATGAAGTTAGTTTTAGACCACTGTGTTCTTATTCATCTGATTAAGATTGGACAAAGGCATAATCGTCTAGGACTGGAATCGTTTGCTGGGAGTGTCGAGCAATACATACTTCGTACTTCGGCAAATTGTCAGAGCCGTGATGTGTTGTAGTACCTATCTCGTCCAAGCATTTTTGTGGCACTGTGGCAGTCATCCATCTGCTGGGACAAAACCTCAAATCCAAATTCTAGACTCCTGATGTTCTATTCAGTATGAATGATATTCTTTCCCTTTCTAAATGAAATCAAAATCCCTG